>JAPFFH010000004.1:10152300-10341297 GCA_029030765.1 Salix suchowensis
TGAATCACATCTATTAATCATGTACAGTAGGGTATTTATAGAGCAAAGCCCTTTACAAAACACGAGATTATTGTTACAACCAAATAGCGAGAGGAGAGGACAAAGTGACTACTAACAATAAGCAACCGATTCCCGACACTATGAGCGAGAGGAGGAATATTTGAACAATAAACTAAATACAAGAATTGATATAATAACAAATTTGGAATGTCTCTTAACATGCCCCCCTCAAGATGGATGGCGCTCAGCGAATCCAATCTTGTCTTTTAAAAATAGAAGCCTTTGCCGAGATAATGGTTTTGTCAATGCATCAGCCAGTTGATCTTGTGATGAAACATGAGATACACGTAGTGCTCCAGATTGTACCTTTTCTCTGATAAAGTGAAAATCAATTGCAATGTGTTTCATTCTAGAATGAAATATAGGATTTGAGCATAGCTGTGTAGCACCAAGATTATCGCAATAGACAACTGGAGCAATTGTTACTGGACAATGTAGTTCAGATAGCAAGGAGCTAACCCAGCTCAATTCAGCTGTTGTGTCAGCCACCGATCTGTATTCTGCCTCAGTTGAAGATCGTGCAATGGTCCTTTGCTTCTTTGATGACCAGGAGATTGGATTTCGTCCAAGATAGACAATATACGCACTGGTTGACGATAGATCATCTTTGTTGCCCCCCCAGTCTGCATCAGAATAGGCATGAACCGTGAGAGGTGAGTGATGATGAAGAAGAAGACTGTCATGAAGTGTGCCTGATAAGTATCGAAGTAGTCGTTTCACAAGCTGCCAGTGAACATCAGTAGGCTTATGCATGAACTGAGCAAGTTTATTTACGGCAAAACAGATATCTGGACGGGTGAGAGCAAGGTACTGAAGACTTCCCACTGTGGCACGAAATTCTGAAGGATCAGATAGGGGTGCACCATCAGTCAGGCTGGGCTGATAACCAGGTGGTAGTGGAGTAGAGGTGGACTTGGCAGCAGTCATATTTGTTCGGTGAAGTAAGTCCAGAATGTATCTTTGCTGAGAGAGGATTAAGCCTTTGGAGTGAGGCCTAACTTCCACACCCAAGAAATAAGTTAAAGCACCCATGTCCTTCAATGAGAATCTGTTAGCTAAGCAAGAAATAAACTCATTGACAGCAGCTTCATCATTGCCTGTGACAATGATGTCATCAACATAGACAAGTAGATAAATAAGAGAGGTGTGTCTGTTTGAATATAAAAAGAGAAGTGTCTCGCTAGAGAGTTTCTAAATCCAGTTGAGAGCGAGAAAATGTTTGAGTTCTTGATACCACGCCCTGGGGCTCGCTTCAAACCGTAGATGGCTTTGCGAAGTTTGCAAATGAAGCCTCGGATTAGTGATATCAACAAAACCGAGTGGCTGGACCATATAAACATCATCATTCAACGTACCTTGAAGAAAGGCATTGTTGATGTCAAGTTGTCCGAGTTTCCAACCACGATCGACAGCGAATGCTTAGAACAAGGCGAAACAGCTGTGTGCTTGACGACGGGGATCGAAGGTCTCATGGTAATCAAGACCGGGTCTTTGGCTAAAACCTTTAGCCACTAACCTGGCTTTATAACGAGCAACAGTTCCATCAATATTTCGCTTGAGGCGAAATATCCATTTACATCCCACTATATTGGCAGCAGCATGAGAAGGAACCAATGACCAAGTGTCATTTTTAAGTAAGGCAGCATACTCCTCCTGCATAGCTAGACGCCAGTTGGGGTCTTTTAAGGCTTGAGTGACAGTGGATGGTTCAAGTTGAGGTGATGAACACAGCTGTGTATGGTAGGAGAATTTATGTAAAGGTTTGGATATATTGTTCTTTGATCTTGTAATCATAGGATGGGGCACATGTGTTGGGAGTGGTGGAGATGAACTGGTAGCAGGAGAGTCAATTGGAATAATCTCAGTGGAATCAGTTGGAGTAGCAGATGAAATATTTGGTGGATTGGGTTGCACAGGGTGAGGTGGAGGAATCTATAACTGTGGGGTGATGTGCATTGCACATCTTGAGGATCAGGTGGAACCGCAGGCACAGATGCAGATGGCTGGGATGGAGACACGGATGGAAATGAGACAGGTGGTGACCATATGTTTGTAATGGTGGACACAGGATTAGATGCTTGTTTTGACAGTTCAGGGTATGGAAACATTGATTCATCAAAGGTGACATGTCTGGAGACAAAAACTCTGGAAGATGCATAATCAAAACATAAATATGCACTCGTGATAGAGAATATCCAATAAATATGCATGGTTTGGAACGTTGTTCAAGCTTATGATTGGCATAAGGACGCAGCCAAGGAAAACATAGACAACCAAATGTTCTGAGTTTATGATAATTCGGAATCTGATGAAAAATCTTTTGAAAAGGTGAGATATGTTTGAGCGAAATGGTGGGCATTCTGTTGATTAAGTAAACTGCTGTGGAAAATGCATAACACCAGAAGTGTGAAGGAAGGGATGAATGGGTTAAGAGAGTGAGGCCAGTTTCAACAATGTGTCTGTGCCTTCTCTCAGCAAAGCCATTATGTTCAGAGGTGTGTGGAGGAGAGGTAAGATGTGAAATTCCATTAACAGCCAGAAAGTCTTTTAACGCAATATACTCCCCTCCATTATCAGTATATAATGTTACAATGGACTGTTTAAAGAAATTTTCTACAATGGCTTTGAACCTAATAAAGATTGGTTTGACATCAGATTTTTTCTTTAGAGGATAAAACCATGTATATTTGGAGAAATGATCCACAAATATAACATAATATTTGAAGCCAGCAATGGAATAAATGGGAGATGTCCAGACATCTGAGTATATGAGTTGAAGAGGACAATGTGAAGTTAGAGTTGATTTCGAGAAAGGTAACTTATGAGTTTTATTCAATCTGCAAGCAGTGCATACATTGTGCTGATAATGAGAATTGAAATTGAACTTAAGCTGATTAAAGATAGACTTGACAACTGGAAATGCAGGGTGACCTAATCGACAGTGCCAATTGATGGATGAAGGTTTATGGCTGAAAAATACTTGAGGAGTGGACAATAGAGGAGACACACCCAGCCATTCATACACGCCGTCCTTGGGTTCACCTTGAGCTAGAACTGCCCCCGTGAGTAGATCCTTCACAAGAAAATACCATGGTAAGAACTCAACAGAGACATTGTTAGCAACACAAAACTGATAAATAGAGATTAAATTCCTTCTAATCTCAGGAACACACAGCACATCATTTAGAGTAAAAGAATGCTTGGAGGTGGAAAGAGTGGCGGAACCCGTGTGGGAAATTTTCGAGGGCTTTACCGTCCCCAATCATAATGTCATCAACCCCGTTATAAGGAGCATGAAGAGACAAGTTATTGAGGTCAGCCGTGACATGATGAGAGGCTCCGCTGTCCAACAACCAGGAGGAATTAGGTGGAGAGGTGGTGGTGGCCATATTAGCTTGGGGTGACCACGGAGTAGAACTTGCAATTTGGTTTTGTGGAACAAATTTGAAGGATGGGCATCTCTTGGCAGTGTGCCCTTGGATACCACACACTTGGCAGTGACCAAGATAAGGTCTAGGTGTCATTCTCGGGTTGGCTGGAGAAAAATTGTTGTGTGGAGAAAAGGAGCGATGCTGCTGGTGTGAGTGAGGGCGCCAGTTGGATTGTTGATTGGGATTAGAGTTGTGAGGAGAAAATCGTCCTGAGTTGGACTGAGAGTTTCGTCCATAGTTTCGAGCTGTGGGATGAGCTGTGGGTGAGAAGTGAGGAACCTTGGTAGTTGCTTGGATGGTGGCTTCAAACATAAGGAGCTTCTCATGGAGCTCATCAAAAGAGATAGAGGTATCGCGTGCTTGCACAGCACGGACAAACTCCCTGTAATCATCTCCTAGTTCTTCAAGAATCTTCTCAGTAATGTCTTCATGGTCAAGAGGAGCGCCAAGAACAGCAAGTTCATCAGCCTTGATTTTGACAGAGTATAAAAACTCAGTGATGCTTAGGGAGCCTTTGGTGAGGTTTTTCAGATTTGTTTTGGTTTGTTTGATGCGACCCCTTGAGGGTGTTGCATAGGTTGCTGCAAGAATGTTCCAAGCTTCACGAGCAGTGACAGCTTGAGCAATAAAAGGTATGATGGTTGGTGCAATGGACCCAATAAGGGCATTAAGAATCAATTGATCCTGGCGTATCCAGGCATGATGCTCTGGATTTGGTGTAGTGATGGTGTTTGTGGCTGAGGTGGTGGTGATGTTTTGTGGTGGGCAGGGTGTGGTGCCATCAATGTAGCCCTGAAGATCATACCCAACGAAGAGGGTTTGGAATTGAAATTTCCAGGATAAGTAGTTGGTGCTGTTAAGCTTGAGAGGAGCCTGAGCCGTGACATTGATTGTCACAGGGGAATGGCTTACTGGTGGTGATGCTGGGATAATGGAATCACTCATGGTGATTTACTGGAGCAAAGAAAAAAACGGGAGAGAAAAAAAAAATGCTTATTGTGTTAGCTCTGATACCATGTAAACACTAGAAAATGTATTGCTTGAATCACATCTATTAATCATGTACAGTAGGGTATTTATAGAGCAAAGCCCTTTACAAAACACGAGATTATTGTTACAACCAAATAGCAGAGGAGAGGACAGTGACTACTAACAATAAGCAATTGATTCCTGACACTATGAGCAGAGGAGGAATATTTGAACAATAAACTAAATACAAGAATTGATATAATAACAGCTGGAATGTCTCTTAACAAGCGGTAGTCAGGCGATGGATGAATTGGCAGATTTTGCTTTCTACAAAAGTAAGATCAGGTCGAGCAAAGCTTAGGCATTGGAGGGAACCAACTATGCTTACATATGAGATAGGATCAGAAAATGGATCGCCGGGAGAGAACAATGCTGGAAACCATAGGAGACCACATGGGCTTTGGGTGATATACTTTTGTTTTTTTTACAGAAGTTCCTCCACATAATATTACTGGGATAAATATAATAGTATGATTGTTTCTATATGATACATGAAGCCAAGAACCTAGGTCCTGTTAGCAGCAGAAACAGAAATCTTCATAGGGTTTTGTTCTGCAAAAAATGGTTCTGGGCTGAGCTCTACTGTATGTTAGCTCTCATAATTTATCGCATGCCATGGAATTATAACCAATAGACAATCTTCCATTAAGAAGAAAAAATGAAAACTATTCCGGCGAGACTTCGAATATTTCCATTCCAGAATGCATGCCATTCAAGATCCACCCAGCGAGAAGAAAAGGGAAAGTCTCAAGGTTCACTTTCATTCATTGTCCCTTGGTACATAGATTATTCTGCATTCAACTCTCAGCCGGTGCATAATTTTGAAAGGAAGATAATCTTGCCGTTTTCAATTGCCTATCATTGTCAGAATATTCAACTGTAATTATTAATTCCAATTCTTTTAGCATAGATGGTCATCTCAAGACTGCTATATATTACTGTAACATAGATCATCATCATTGAAGAATTTGTTCATAAGCCATTCATAGGATATTTAAGTGCGGGAGCTCGAGGGGGCAAAGATTTTGTTCATAACATCGATGTTATGCAATTCTGTCCTGGCTATACAAACTAGGTTTTTTCATATTTATATCGAATTATAACACTCCTACCTGCTTTTAGTCTTGCAACCGAATGGAATGAAGGAAATAGAAGAGCTTCATTTGGCTGTGAAATTTCGATGCAAGAATTTGATCAACTTGTTTCATACTTGCAACCTTTGTTTCCTATGACCTTAAACCATTATCAGTCTATCAGCTTGATGGTTTAAGACACCAAGCTACTTATATTCCATCTTTGAGGCTTGGCCGTGCCGACCCACCTCTAAGGAGAGAGGTTGTGGAATACATGCTTGATACAGATGTAAGTGGATGGAGCTAGAGAATAGCAGAGGCACATTGTTAGAGTCATGGCATGTTTGAGTGGTATCGTTGTTATCTGGAGGCAGTTTGATCAAATACGCCATTGTAAGATCATTTCAGCAATCATAATCTTGATTTACTCATTGTTCGTTGCCATGGTGGTGTCAAAACTGTTATTCACTGCATTCTTTCTTGCTCCTTTCATGCTTGGAGTTCGGTGCTTTCCAAAGAGGCCGAGACATCCTCCATATATGGATACCAAATTACTCATGCTGAAACTGCACAGCCTGATGTACTTGACGAGGAGTTCGATTCGTTTCCATCTTCCAAGCAAGGTGAAGCACTAAAGACAAGGTATGATAGATTGAGGGGAATTTCAGGGAGGTTGATGATAATTATTGGAGAATTGGCAAGAGAGAATTCATGCTTTTGTAAGCTGGAGGGATCCACGAGCTGCTACAATGTTTTTGGTAAGCTGTCTGTTTTTTTTTTTTTTTTTTTTTTTCATAATGTTCATCTCAAGTACTTGGCTATTGTTACAGGGACTTGTGCAATGACGCCTCCAAGACTTTGTTTTGGCATTCCTTCCATTCCTCAAAATTTCCTCAGGAGATTGCCTCCTAAAACAGATAGCTTGTTGTAAGGAAAACATTGTTAAGATGTGTTGTAGGCCATTTGTTTTGTTCTTCTTCTAACATTTCATAACGTCGTTAGCAAGTTCAGGTTCTAAATTGTTGCACGAATCAGAGGGAATTAACCTCTGTTATTACCGTGTTTATTGATATGAATATGACTTCTAATACTTCCACTATATTTTTCTTGAAATAGAATTTTTCGTTGGATTATGCAATGTATACATCCCTGGGGAAAAAAAACACACACTGGGATGGCGGCACCTATTCCTAAGAAGCTCAGAAAATATTGGCTCAAGCTCGAGGGAGCATCACCCAGCTGATTGGCATAGCTGGTGCTTCCTAAAACATATAATCACCTGCTTCATTAAGATTAGAGCACTTTCGAATTTTCATCTACTTAATAGAGACAACAATTCTTAGAGGGCAAAGAGTATTTATTCACTATTTCTGAACAATGATACATAGCTCCATAATTATAGAAGTAACTCTTTGGAGATATTTCATATGTAGGGTTTTGTGAATTGTCAATGATGAGCATCACTTATGAAGATCACCAAGCGAACAGTATCAAACGGCATCGTATGCAGAGGGTGCCCTTGTATCACAGACCATGGTGGTCGCCTGTTTTGCTTCTGCACATGTACCATCATCAAAACCAGAGTCTAGAACATGACCTTTAATTTTCATTTATGAGATTATTAATAACAACTTAGAGAACAGCAGGAAACAAAAAAAAGCATATGTAGTGTTTTCTTTCAGATTTCTTCCCAGGGAGTACATTTATATATTATAGACAAGAATCTCAAAAAAGGAAAAACTTTTTCAATACCAAGTAAAAATCTTCAATTTTGCTAAGAGTTTAGCTACAAACTCTGAAATATTAGTTCATCCATGTCCGGTCAAGTTTGAAGGGTATAGAAATCTCCAACACTTATCTTATGAAAACACATAATCCTACAGGAACATTTTTCTTATCATATGCAATCTAACATTCAAACAATCCGAGAGAACTTAAGCTAGATAGAGATTTGAAACCAAGAAAAATGGTGATCCTTTGTCCATTGTGTATGACACCAATTAAGCAACTTCTCACAATTCTAAAAATGCTGGGCAAAAACTCGCATCAAAAGCATCTCAACACAGTAGAACACAAACAAACGAATCCTTCTCCTGATTGCTAGCTTTTTCTAAATCATCTAATCATAACTAATAAACTCAGAAAGCGAAGAAAATATCCACAATCTTACCCCCATCTATGTCACAAAACAGCACGAGGAAAACCAAACAGATGAAGCATCATGAGGGTACATCAGCAATAAATCACAACTACCGCACTTTACTGGCCCAACTTCATGAGCTGAAAACAGAGCAGGTTAAAGTTCAATATCTTCAGAAAATCAAGCTTCCAGTATGTTTCAAGGAAAGAGAAAGGAAGAGGAACGTTGGAGTTCTTCATCGAATACTAATGTTAGAGATCATAGTAGATGTGATGGGATTTGTCTGCTTTGTAAAGTCTTGCTGGGGGGAGATCAGCCCCCTTCGACTCCAAGAAAATAATGAGAAGTTACGTAATAAGTATTTGATATAGACTAGTTATACGTATATGGAGATATACACTAGACTCGACCCATTATTGTAAAATAAAAAGTATACTAAAATTACAGAATTCAAGAAGTTTATGGCCAATTTGAGTCATTAATAAAAGGTATTATTGTTTGTTACCATAATAAGGGTCTTTTATCTTTTAAGGGACACATCAACCCAACATTTGATTTCAAATATCTATTTACAACCAACCAAATTCATCTTGATAGTTGAAGGGACTCAACTATATGTGTCATTTTGCATGGGAGCTATGTATTCTTCATTTATTGTGTGATATCATTCCAGAAATTTGATTACACTGCCTAAAGATACGGGCTCTATAAGTGGTGAAGTCATGAAAGTTGGTGTTGTGGTGAGAAGTGTAGTGGGTTGGCGAGCTAAAGCACCATCTGCAAATCTTTTAGGCTTGAGAATTTGTTGTGAGCTCGAGTTTGTATGGAAGCTTGAGATACTTGTGAATGAACATGATCAAAAGCAAAAACTATAATTGGTGTTAAAAAATGTGCAACAGTGACCATTAGAGGGTCTTCCAAACTTATAAATGAAGGTGCTGAACAGGAAAGTTGAATTGTTTGTTGTAATACGGTACATTCAACATTTTATTTTATTTTTTGATGCAAGAAAACTTTATTTTTCAAAAAGCACATTTTATGGATTCAGATGAACGATTAAAATCCCGTTTGTCTCAAGCTCTTACAAGAGATGCATGTTCTGACTCGAACTCGAGACCTGCTGTGTAGATCGCAAATCCTGTCATCACGCCACGCTCCTTGAGAACACATTCAACATTGTTAAGAGGCGATACAAAAAAAAGTAGCAAATAGGAAAACATGGTCATAAAAAATGACAGTAGTAGAAATGACCTTTGTAGTAAGACACAACAAGATGATCAAAAATATATCTTGTGTTTATTGCAAGGTCGAAGAAATAAGTATCAAATAAATGATAATGAGGCCTGTTTTCATTTAATGTCTATTTTTACATTTAACTAAGCTATTCTAATGGTGTATATGGAAGCAATGGAGACGATGAGATATACCATGGGAAGCGAGGATAAGATTTAATTTCTTAAACGCACCTCCCCAATATGATTGAAAAACATTTACAGGCTGCCCAAAGAATCTCTTAACATGATTTTTTAAAGTTGATAAAAATAGTTGAGAGACTAGATTATGAAGAAATAAGAAGTGTATTTAGAATAATAATCAACAAAACAAAGATAATAAAGATTATCATTATAAGAAATTATCCATTTCTTATAAAACCAGGATATATCATGAAAAATCAGGATTAAATGGAGAAAATCTCCAGCACTGGCCTGAAGGGTAGGCAAATTAGATAAAGATTCGGGATCACATCCATTTATTGAATGGTTTTAATCAAGTACAGATATGAAAGCATGGTCTTGATCAAGCACAGATCATAGATTAGAATACGAAACATAAGGATTGACAGAAGAGAGAGAGCATGCCAACGATCAGATATTCAGATATCTTAACCAATCTAAATATGCTTGGAAGAGGCACTTTATGGGGGAAATAATACGTGATTGTCTCCCTCTTTTGGTGTGAGCCTGCCTCCTCCAGCACTCCTGAGAGGATAAAACTTTTGTCAGTTTGATCCTTCTCCTTGGCATTCAGCCGAGCTTTTCCTACGCCGTTCATTGTGCCCTGCTAAACGCCTCCGGCAACTCTTTTTGCTGTCATCAAACTCTGATACATCATGGAACCTGTAGGCACCGTTTCGAAGAGTTAAATGAAAAAAACAACTCTTATCTAGGAGGTCACCCAATAATAAAAAATTGAAATTAAACGGTTTGTTCTCATATGGTCCTATTGCTAATATGATAGTCATTGAAAACTTACATGATCGTTAATTTTAGAGCCCATGAGATTAGTTGAGGTGCGCACAAACTGACCCGACATTAATTTTAATTAAAAAAAATAACTCTCTCTTAATAATTTCACAGCGAAGGCGAACTTGGGATTTCGTTGGTGTTTAGAACACAAGTGTAACTGAACTGGAAGCTCTTCAGCACTGTTCTTGGCTAAAACTACCTCTCACCATTCTATTACTATATAAAATACAGAAAATTTAACCTTCAGTTTATTGCTAGTCTATGATATATCTATGTTAATTAGCTCAATTAAAATTAATTTGCGAACAATCAAAATATGATATTTCAATACAAAATGGATTAAAATACTTTTTTAATTCAATAAAAAAAAACTTACAATACATTTTTCTGTATTGTATTTTATCAACGTAGAATGTATTTTTGTTTCTTTCTACTGAGATGATTTATATATTTATATATATATATATAATCAGATGCTGAAAATTACACAAGTATGTGAGTAATAAAGCTCGTACGAATACATGTGAGTTGTCTATTTCAACTCATTTTTCGATGTTGTATGTATACGACATCGTTATTGAATGCAAATTTGTGTAACGGTGATGCTCAAAGGAACACAGCGAGTGCCACCCCCATTAAGTTATCCATTTTTATACAGAGATGTCAATTCAGGTGGATTAATTGTAAGCAATTATTGAGTTAGGGTTTCATTTATTTGTCGAATAATTAAATTATATATAGCTTGAACTCTTTACTCGCAACCAAAGAAAAACAAAATCGACCAGTGGACAAATTGAGACGCTACTAAGGCATCCAAATGCGACTTTACGTGCACACTAGCTACTCAGATTAGGGTTAATTGACTATTAATTTTAATTATTAATTAGATTAAAAATGATTTTAATTATTAATTAGATTAAAAAGGATTTTAAGAGTAATATTAAGAATGGACAGGCATTAATGGGAGTGGGGTTATGTGGTGTGCCCCTTTATTAATCTTTCTGTAATCACTTATGGTAGTTTTGTGATCTCCAGCTCACATACCTATCTTTTGGTCACTGCTTTGTCATGCGTGATTTGTGAACAAGGAGAGTTAGGTACGTGCTTAGGTTAGAATTAAAAGCAATAAAGTTTCAAGTACAATTTGTTTGTTTAAAAATTATTTCTGGTATAAAAAAATTAATTAATACCTTCACAGGTGTTTCTTGATGTCAAAACTAAAATATAATATTTTTATATATTTTTAATTAAAAAATATTTTGAAAAACATTGTACAATACCCAACAATAACACAATTGATCGACATAAATTTTAAAAAGTTGTTTGGAAGTGTAGTTGGGATTGCTTTTGAAAGTACTTTTTATTTAAAAATGCATCAAAATAATTCAAAGTAAAAAAATAATTCAAAAACGTTTTTGAAACGTAATGTTAAACATGACCTTAAAGAGTCATTCTCAAATGTAAAACAATAGATGATTTTAAAGAGCTAATAACCATGAATACAAGATACATTAATAACAATTTTATTATCCCTAAAACATCTTTTGTTTCTTTGCTATTTAAGAATTTTGTTGGTTTTGTGTTAATTTCAAGAGTGAATTAAACAAGATTTTTTGTTTTTGAAAAAAAAAACACCTACAAAGTATTCAATTTAACAAGAAATTAGAAAATTGTGAGCCATTGAATTGTGATTTTAATTGGAAACCCAATAGTGATCTACAAAGTATTTTTTGGTGCTTTTCCTTAGTGTTTGTGTAGCATGCAGCATTCTTTAGTGTGAAAGTATATTTTTTAACAAGTAGAAATGCTGTTTTTAACCCATCAAAAGAGAGGAAAATGATTTAATTTATATGGATTTGAATTTTCTCATGTTTGGAAGAGAAAAAAAACCTTAGTGTAATTATTTTAGTGACGAATTAAAATGATCAATTATGAAATATTAATCTACTATAAGAAATGACAAAACTAATGCTCTCATTACTTTAACATATTTGAAATAGTCGAGTATTTAATTCTTGTTTCCTTTTTCTTCCTCCTCCATAGTTACGGGAGAGAAGAGTTTTAGTCTTCAGGAGAAATATGGTTAACAATTAGGCAAAATAGCTAGGATCCCAACATAAATATAAAAAGAGACAGGGATTTTAAACCTATATTTCTTTTATGGGGAAAACTTTTGGTACTTAGGTTAATTATGGTGTTTGATCTTCTATTTTCAGGGGTAAACTCATCATAGAAAATATATTTTTTCTTTCTTTTAACTTTCTTCATAGTATGTAGGAAGGTGGGATTTCTTCCTTTTTCTTCTTCTCTTTTCAAGGAATTAAAGAGAAATTCTTCCTTAAAAATAATCAAGGAGAAATTAATTACTTCCTCATGATATTCATTTGGATGCAAAGAGTAGTTTTTATAATTCCTACATTCATTTAAAATTTAATTTCAACATCACAACTAAATAATAGAAAGCTCTAAATTATAATTTGAGGAATTATATCTCAGATCTCCACCCCCATTTAATTATGAAAACCTCTGAGCAGTTATCAATGTCTTTTAATTTCTACGCAAAAACATTTCTCGATTTGAGCTTGTTTTCATGCTAATGCGATTCTAACTTACCTCTAAAAGTTTAAATCTTCACAATCAAGACTAATAGTCATGTATTTGAGCCGCAATAAAAAATGGAAAATATCGTTAATTTCACAAAACAAATATGCTGATTTCAAAAACTAGCTTGAGAAATTCGTTTTTCTCTTTTTTTTTCAATAGATAGATGAGCTAATTGGGATTAAAACTTTGTTTCTTTTATACCACTTTTGGGAGGATAGAAAAATAGATTTGAAGTGCTGGAAATGACTAGGAAAATTAGGGTTTCACCTGCTACATTGCTGGCAAAAGCGTTGCTGGTGTCCATTGACAGGAACAAAGGGAGCTTTGGCATGGAGCTCACAAACCTTATGGCGTCTATGGTATCGCTTGGCATCAGCCAGATCAGAGGTGCAATTATCTGCTTGACAAGAAACCATCAGCATTGGCGACGACCCACCACCACCGCTAGATCCTCTCTTTCCTTTCTTCTTGATCTTGTCATCATCTACAACAAACCCTAACCCTCCTGCCACATCTTCATCGTCCTCTTCTTCCTCTTCATCTTCTATCTCCTTCAAGCTCCTCTTTCCTTCAGCTTTGCTTGTTTCCATGTCGAGAAACAAATAGAAGATCAGTAGCTAAGAAGAGGAAAACAAAAGATATGAAGCCAACAAGAAACTACAGACCTTGATAAATAAAGTGAAAAAAGGAGAAGAATTATGTGTGAGGACCACATTCTTCATTTTATTTTTTTTATTCCTTATCAGAATAATAGTGAATGCTAATTAATTATGTTTTAAGCTATAGTTTAAAACTATATACTCGATTTATAGTACGGTTGTCGCTGTATATGTGCAGTATACATATACTCTACCTTCCACGGCATTCTTTCATACTTTTTCATGTAAAACAGTGAAAAGGTGTTAATATGGTCAAAATTAAAAGAAAAAAAAAAGTAATTATATTTCCCATATAAAGAAATTTATATAGAAAATTTGGAAATCAACTCCAATTTATATAGAAGAAATTACCGTAAAAGGTGTTAAAAATGGTCACCATTAGGAGGACACCTAGGTGTATGTTTTTTCCCAAGAATGTGCTCATCGAATCCTTTCTTGCCTAGCCTCACTACATGGCCGCGCTATACTGCCGGTCGAATTTTATGTTTTTTTCAACATAAAATAATATACAAATGTTGTAAGAAAAAACGTCAGTTATATAGGAGAAAAATCTGCGGTGGATCTGTTGATTGCTGCGGTGGATCTGTTGATTGCTGTAAAATCTGCGGTGGATGTCATGCCATTAGCTTGGCTACAAACAGATTCTTCAATTAATCATCTTCTCATAAGCATCCCCTCTAACTTAGCGTGATCCAGTCACAAATTTAGATTGAAACATGTCTTGGTTAATTCAGAAAAACTCAGATGTCAAAATTTGCTGGGATTTGCTTTTAATTTTTTTCTTTTCATATAATATCTTTCATTATATAAAATATTAAATATTAAATTTATTCACTTTAACGAAGTTAAATTACATTTTCCGAGAATGAGGTTTTTCTGCATCTAAAAAAATATCAGCCTTAAAAACTATGCTCATAAGCTAAAGAAAGAAATTACATTCCATCACTGAAAATTATTCAAATACGTTTTCAAATTGTAATTGTATAACAAATACAATAAAAACTGAATCTTATTATTTGAAAAGTATTTAATAACGACTAAAACAATCAACAAATGTTTATACTGAACGACTGAAACCCTAATAAGTAGAATACAAGAGGAATAGATACACAAATTAAACAACTATTTAACATAGATCTAGATAGTAATTTAGATCTACATACAAAATAGATCTTATTTCGATTGAACTTTTATAAAACAACAAACAAATATTTAGGAATTTTCTAATCCGAAAAAAGAGAAGGAAAGGGGATTAAACTTTATCGAGGGCTTTCTTAGAGATGGGCAGGCTAACTAAATTTCAAGACTTTGAAGAAAACGGGGGAGAGTACTGCAGCTTAATTTCAGTTTATTTTCTAGCATGTTAATTATGAAGAGAAAAAAAGAGTTATGTGTGGCACTATAATAAAGAATTGTCTTGATTTTTTTTTTATTTCATAAGAAACAATTTCAAGTCAAATAAAAAAATATCTTAAAAGAACAAACAATGTCATTGTGTATTCTTTTAAATTTTAAGCGGTTATAAACACATTACATAATAATAGTAATAAAACAAATTAATTGTGCGGGTCACAATTGAAGAGAGAGAGAAAAACAAATACTCAATTGAAGAATAAAAAACGTTTGTCTGAACAATGTAATTTTACATTGTCTATCGATTTTTTAAAGTTTTCAATCACGATTAGATGCTCATGTACACCTTGCATACAATGTGTCTGTTTAGAAATGTGTTTTTTTTTAAAAAAAAATATTTTTAATATATATATATATATATATATATATAATATAAAAAATAAAAAATAATAATTTTTGTCAACAATGTTTTTGAATTTTAATTTACTTTTTTATATAAAATAAAAAAATTATTTAAACTAATTGGAGTTAATTCATATTCAACCTTGCCCCAAATTGACCACCCTGGTCAAGTTTTATAACTATGCTTAGAAATGAAAGTAAAAATTATATTCCATCATTGAAAATATTCAAATACTGCATTGTTTTTATACGAGGAAACCTCATCTTCTAAAAATATATTTTGTGAGCCCAAGTGAGCGACAAAAATCCTAGTTATCTTAAACTCTTACAAAGAATGTACATTGTGACTCGAACTTTAAATATATTATATAAATTACAAAAATTCTGCTATCATGTCACGCCAGAAAACATATTACACTATCCTGTTATGACTAAGACTATAGACACGAACTATATCAAAATTCTGCAATCAACTATAACAATCACCATATTTATTTTTTTTCAAAATGACTAAAACCCTAATAAGTAGGAATATAAGACCCCATCAAGAGGGATAAATACACAAATTAAACATAGATCTGGATAGTAATTTAGATACACACACAAAATGATCTTATTGTGATCGGATTTTTATTAAACAAACAAACAAATACTTAGGACTTTTCTACTCCGAAGAAAAAAGAGAAAAACGAGAAGGAAAGGGGGATTAAATTTTATGGAGGGCTTTTTTAGAGATAGGCAAGCTAACGAAATTTCAAGGCTTTGAAGAAAACGGGGGAGAATATTGTTAAATATTATATATTCATAAAAACAAATAAAGCTGTCTAATTTCTTTGTTAGCTATGAACGTGAGATAATTCAGAGGTTAACTCCCTCTCTCTTACTTAATAACTAGAGTATCGTTAAGGTTATTTTTTAAAATATTATTTGATTATAAATGTATTAAAATAATATTTTTATTTATTTTTTAAAAAAAATATTTTTGACATTAGTATATGAAAATAATCTAAGAATACCAAAAAAAATTAATTTGTTTGTCAATTATTGAATTTTTAACTATTTATGAAAAAAAAAATCGTTGCTTTTACACACGTTCTCAAAACTATAAATGTATTGGGAAAATGTAGACCTCCTTAAACTTTGAAATAATATTGTTTTGATTAAATAAGTGTGAAAAAACATATCTTTGAAGGTGCGTCATTTTAAAAATAACATCCTTAATATATATATATATATATATATATATATATATATATATATATAATGTTTTTTTTATACTAAATACTTATTTATATATATGATGTTTTTTTTATACTAAATACTTATTTAAAAAACAATACTCCAAAAAAATAAATTCAAACACCCTAGCTACCCATCAACAACGTGAATATTTGCATTGCTAGGGTATTATTCAAAGGTGAAAAAAATCCATCGATTTTTCAAAGCTGTCTATCACGATTTGATGCTTAATGGTACGACTCGCATGCTATTATATATACCTTTGGCATCTAATTCTTCCCTTCTTTTCCCTTCTCTCTTGTTTTTCCACCTCTCGTTTGTTCTGTAGCCAGCAGTAATGTGGGCACCGATGCTCTTGTGGTTGGCTATGATTTCGAGCTATCTTAGGAAGGACCACGATGTAAATGCAAATTGGTCCCCATCTCTGTACTAGGGCACGTCTCTTGTACTGTACATGGATGATGAAACAATGATGCCAAATAGATCAAAGATGCAAACTTCGCGAAAATCTATTACCTGGTGGCAAGTAGTGCGAGTTTGGAGTTGAAAAGAATGAAATAAAATTATATTTTAGAGTCTTGTTTAATAGTTTAATTATGTATGTGAGATGGTTTTTTAACATGGTATCAGAACCTTGTTGATCTAATGATCACGGGTTTGAATCTCATCATCCTTATTCTATTTGATAAAAATCAAGCAAAAAGTAGCGTAAACATGTGTGCAAGTTTCAAGTCAAAGGGTTATCACCTGAGGGGATGTGTTAGAGAATAATATAAATCATATTCTAGGATCTCATCTAATAACTTAACTTTTTAGATGAGATGGTTCTTTAATATCTATGTGGTCGTTTATTTTAGGATTTATATGATTAATTGAAGTGCACGTAAACGGCTCTAAGTTAGTCCCAAAAAAATGCAAACTTCGCAGGTGGTTTGAAGAAACAAGTGATAGGACCGCAAATAATTCAATGCGATTGGAATCATGGATCAATCGAGGTTTGAAATTTGAAAGCAACGTGCTGGTTGGCGTTTAGATGGGGGCCGGCTGAGAGAAATGAAGGATAAATGTTGAGCATGAAGTACTAGGAGGTGAAAGGAACATTGAAGTCGAAATGTTAGCTAGGATTTAAGAGATGTGTCACATATATCTGTAATGGTCTGGTTTTAATTTTACATTTATGAAATAAGATGATTGCAAATTTAGATGGCTTTCTTTTGGGGTAAAATATTTTTCAATTATTTTTTTCCTCGTAGTTTTTTAGATTTTTTTTTCCATGTGGGTTTGATATTTTCTTCAAACTTTGAGGGTGTTTGGGAGTGTTGTTGTGTTTACTTCTGAAAGTGATTTCTGTTTAGAAATACATCAAAATGATATTTTTTTTATTTTTTAAAAATCATTTTTGACATCAGCACATCAAAATAATCTAAAAACACCAAAATAATTTCATTTATAATGAAAAAAAATCAAAATTTGGCCAAATGACGTTCAACTGTTTAGCCAAGATTTATAGATAGGGACAGTAAATACAATATTTTATTTATTTATTCAGTTGATATTAGAATAAAATTAAAGTTTCAAGAATTATTTTTTTATTTTAGATTATATTAAATGTTTGTTTTTACAAACAGGACATAGTATAAAGGTTATATATCCAGTAGTTTTTTTCAATAAAACAATTATGAGTTTTAATGGCTACAGTAAAAAAAAAGAATTATCTTATTATATATTCAAAGGCCAGCAAGTCTCACGGTAAACTAAAAAAAAAAAAAAATTATCTCTTATTTTTAGACTCTTTTTTAACTCACAAACACTTATAAAACACATAAACTATGATAAACCTACTTACAGCCTTAACCACCCTAAAAGTCAAATCTAACCTAAAACAAAAAAAAAATCAATTAAGTTTAGATATGTCTTTTCACAATCAAAATCAACCTGAAATACATAAAAAATAATTTAAGTTTATATATTTTTTCGTAGACTTTAAGGGAAAACCAAAACATGAAATATGAACTTTTCTTGTCAAGAAGAACAATTTGACATAAATATCTATTTTTATAGTCTAAGTGTCTGTTTGGCTAAGCGGTTGTACCGCTGTTTGGCCAAATGTTTAAAAAAAAATCATTTTAAATGAATTTTTTTTGTGTTTTTAGATTATTTTGATGTGCTGATGTCAAAAATATTTTTTAAAAAATAAAAAAATATCATTTTGATGTATTTCTAAACGAAAAGCACTTTCAAAAACAACCGCAATCACACTCCCAAACACCCCCTTAATCAATGACAACAATATTTTTCTCTCTATTGTCAAAATTCTGCAACTTTTCTCCTCTCTTAGTCAAGAACTAAAAAATATTTTTTTATACAAAAATTAAATTGAAAAATATTTAAATACTAAAATTGTATAATATGCTTGAATTTCAAGTTCAATGAGCAAAGTTCATCTTTTGCAAAACTTATAACATGCTATCTATGTTTAATGTTTTTTTTTATATACACGCCAACTATGTATAATGTCCTTTTCATTTACATCCTTTTTTTTAATCTCATATTTTCAAAATCAATATCAATTGGTATGTAATTATCTCCTTTTCTTTTGCTGGTATCATGGCAGCACTTGTGTTAAATGTTAGGCATGTAAATTTCAAGCATCTTAATACTCCGA
Organism: Salix suchowensis; assembly: GCA_029030765.1. Lineage (NCBI taxonomy): Eukaryota > Viridiplantae > Streptophyta > Magnoliopsida > Malpighiales > Salicaceae > Salix > Salix suchowensis. The sequence continues at coordinate 10,171,202 of JAPFFH010000004.1, forward strand.
AGATCGGAATTTTTGCCGATGATAGGCCTAAGCTGTTAGGCGCTGGTTGAAGTGCAAGTAAACGTTGGATCAAGTTTGAATGGAAAAGAATGGGGGTATATGATCATTGTTGTTAATTTTATTTCGTTTCGACCGAAATAACTATAATGTTTTATATCAATTAAAAAAGTGAGATAATATAGCTTAGTTTTTACTTTATTTAAAATTTTGATTTGTTCCAGAAATTCCGCCCAAATTTCAATTGGAACGTTCCAAATATATATAAACAGTACAACTCCAAAACAGCGCGCCGAAACGCTCTGTAACCAAAACATTCTGTTTCAATTGAAAAACCAAAACATCAACCAAAATGAAATTGACAACCTTATATAATAGCAAGAATTACACCAATTTTCTTCTTGAATTATGGTAATTTCCAAGAGACCTGTTGTTTGAAACTCTCTGCAGTCAGGGCATGGATGTGACTGAGTATCTTACGCAGAATGCAACAAAAACCATCTGTTATAATGTCTCTAGGGATTGAACTGGCTTCTATAGCCAGCAAAAGTCGCACAAAAATGGGGTGGGTTGTCATTTTAAAATTACTAATGATAAATAAATAAAAAATGTAATGGAAACAATTATAACTTTGAAGCCTATAGCTTCGAAATTTCAATTCAGTCACGTCAGAAAGAGATGAGGAAAACTTGAACTAGTTTGAAATGTAAGTCTCTCACATTGTTAATCCACCAGAACATCTTGAAGAATTATTATTTGGAGCTCCAAGATTCAACTAAATCATCCCCGGTGCAATGTAGAGAACTTCATGAGTCAAACCGAATAATGGTGATGCAATGAAGAATTAGAAATCTTTTGTAGCAAACTGCCACTTTTAGTCACGATTTATCCCTAGCATTTTCAAGGCTAACTCCCACGAGACAATTGCAGCAGCATTAGCAGGAAATGCTCTCAGTATTGTTGGACCGAAACCTGTATAGCATCCTTTAACTCCAGCCCTGCTGTAGATCTATCAAAAAAGAAATTGATTTGGTTCTCTTTGTTTTCTTAAAAGAACAGTATTATAAAGTTTACTGAACATCGCAAAAAGTCCAGCCCTGGAATTAGAAGCAGGGATAGCTATTGAAACCAGCAAAAAGAGAGGAGCAGGTCATCTTACAGAGTTCAGAACTGCAAATGGATTTCTTGTGGAGCTTTTATCTGGAGCTGTCTGGATAATAGTTTTTGCCACATCCAAGGGCAAAACAGCAGACCAAAACTGGATAACATCAGAATGAAAAACTGAATCAAATGACTTCATGAAGCACATTAAACATTTTTTTACGATATGCAAGGTTATCAGCATACTTACAGCAACGCCACTAAGGCCCCCGGTCACAATTCCAATCCCCATGTCAGTTAAATTGCTGTGGTCAGATAAAGTGGGTTTCAATCGTAAATGCATGTAATAACGGACATACTCATAAACACTAAAGAAGACAGCATTTCCAATAGATTCTCTCAACAATGTTGTAGAACCTCCACGAAAAATGCCAGTAACCTGAAAGGTTATCTATCAGCCAAGACCACATCATAAATTTAAGTTGCCAATAGGCAGAGGGTTTTCTCACCCCTTCATTTTTCACTGTTTGGAGGGCACAATCAAGGGGGCTACTGTATCTACTGGACTTTGGAACCAAGGAGTCAGTGCCTTGAATTTGCAGCCTACACTGAAGAAACTTGGTTTCACAATAATGCTACAGAAGGAAAAAACAGCAGGGAGATGGCGCTCCGATATATATATATATATATATATGAAAGCTACAACTGACTTACTTTTACTAGCTCTGTTGGGCATAATACAAAACTAATAATAGCTCCACCATATGCTGCTGATGGAATTATTACCTCAGGTCGGGGCACATCACTTTGACCTCCTCCCTTCACGAGTAATGAAGAAAGAGGTCATAAACAATCACATAATAGATTCAACTCTCAATAAGACTTCAAAAGATATATATGCACAAAAAGGCTCTTCCAACAAGCTATACACAGACCTGCAATGACTGCTTTGTTTGGGAATAAATGCCAAAAAGAAGGGAACTCTCAAAAGCCACTCCAACAAAAGATGATGTTGCCCCTCTATACAGTCCTTTAACCTGTCAATAAAAAATATCACCTAGCTATCCTTTCAAAAAGAATAATGTCAGGAACATGCAAATCCAAAAAAATCTCCAACTCTTACCCTCAAATGGAGAGGGAAGATGTACTATAATTTATGAGATGTTCTACTAAAGCAGTGTATGAGCTAGAAGCTGCGCAGCAAGGATGATTACAATATTTTTTCAATGACAGAATGACTAAAAGCAATAAAACAATGTCAGGGACCAAAGAGCAGAAGCATGTTGCTGAAATTTATGAGTTCATAGGTGAGCTAACATCATCAAACCGAAAACCTTCTCTCACAGATTTTAACATGAATCTACCAATCATGCAAATAACCTTGGAGCAAATCGGTAAGAAATATCATTGAAGTAACCCAACATGGTAAAGGCATGTTCCTAAAAAATTCTACCCCCAAGAGATTTTGTTGAATTCTTCAGATAAAAAAGAAGTACGCAATCTATCTATGCATACACCGATACACGTACTTAATCTGGCATAAACATAATTGAATATTTACAAATTGCCACTTTATCAATCTAATTCAACTTAGAAATCATTGAGTTAATTTTGTGGCTCGCAAGAAAACGTTAAGAAAACATACTCCTTCAGTCTGCAGTATCCTAGCTGTGCAATGCAGACCATTCTTGTACTTAATCCCATGTGCTTCTGTATTATGTTTCTGTAGCTTCACCTAACAAACACAAATGCGCACACAATTCAGCAACAAACCATTGTCAAAACTACGCAACAACTCAATAGCACAGACCAATAACCATCAACAGAAAGACCCATAATCAAAACCCTTTTAAGCATCCCCACAAACTCCAAACCCAGAGCAACAAACTTTAAGATTGCCCACATCATAAAATTTCATTTTAAGCAAGTTTTGCATCAAAAGACTGAAAATTGAGAGATGGGCACCGGTAAAACACTCACCTTGACAGTGTCAAAAGGGTGACCAGTGATAACAGTAGCAACACCAGCAAGTAAACCGGCTAAGTATTCCTTGTAAGCGAATGTCTCTCCCATTTTTTGATTTCTCTTTAAGTTTCTCTCTTTTCTCTCTAAACCCCTAAACCTCAAAAGTAATTAATTAGCAATAAAAAATAATTGTCCCCAATAGACTCGTAAGAGTTGAGTGGTTGTCCTTGTCAGCGACCGGTCACCACACTACAGCTTTAATGTCTAAAATTGGTGTGGGAATCTGTGGCCGAAAGAGAGGAGAGATTGCCCAGAAAAGAGCGAATTACAAAGAAATGGTGAATGGTGACGGGTCTTCTCATTCAACAGATACAAGCAAGTATTGGGCTTTTCACCATTACTACAATTGAAGCATATTTTGGCCTGTTTGTAAATGTTTCAAAAATATTTAAAAATAAATAAATAATTTTTTTCTTTATTTTTTTTTTAGATTTCATATACTAATATCAAAAATAATTTTTAAAAAATAAAAAAATAATATTTTAATATATTTTAAAACAAAAAATATTTTCAAAAGTAATTTCAATCATACTTTCAAACAAGCACTTTGAGATATAGAGTGTAACTTTGAAATGCAGCGGTTAGATTATTTCTCATGCTACATTGATTGTTAAAAAAAATCATACAGTATCATTAATATATTTTCTAGAAAAAAAGAAGGATAAATTATGTGGAGTTTAACTAGATATAATACAACCAACTTTACTTATCAAAAAATTATCAAAACAATCCGTAAAAATGTAATTCGATTAAAAAAAATTAAATGATATGTTCATTTAAATCACAAAAAGTAAACACATATTGAATCTACTTGAATTTACTTATATTTACTAAGTATATGTTAATTTGTCAAATCTTTAACTTAGAACATTAGACCTTATTAGACTTGTAGAAAGCAAATAAACAAAAAATCATTTAGCTCAATTTTCAATCAATCCAAAATTAAAAGATGAAATTCAAAACAGCACTCAAATAGAAAAATGAGTTGAATCAACTTAATTAACCTATCAAACCTTAGTCATGAGACCAAGATAATCGTATAGAAAGTGTGAAATTCAATTCCCAATGAATTCAATATTAAATGATAAAATAAAATAAAAAACTCAATTAAAAAAAATATAAGCAAACCACTCCAATCAACCTGAGTTAACAATTCAAACTCATGACTCAAGTTATAAGATCATGACAATTTAATACAAAGAAAATTAAAATAAATTATGAAACTTAATTCTCAATCCATCTATATTGAAAGATAAAAATAACTCTCAAAACAATCGGGTTAACATGCAATCTAGATCATGAAATTATGATAATTTTATAGAAAATAAATAAAAAAAACTATAAATCACAATTCCCAATCAACTTGATACAGAAGGATTAAATGTTAACATAGATATCCTTGTGTGTAATGTTGATCTTAACAAAAATAAACAGGAGCAAGCTTTTATTATTATTATTATTATTATTATTATTATTATTATTGAAAAATAAGGTAACATCAACATCGAATCAGTAAAATTGATCAATGATTTTGAAAAAAATGCTTTAAAAGTTGAATACGCTGGAAATGTTTTTTAAAATCTTTTGAAATAATGCAAATGCGTGGGGAACATATATAAAAGGAAGTCAAAAATTAAGTTATGACAAATATCAACATAAATTGAAGGAATTCTAACAACGTATTTAAGAGGTTTATGGCAACTATGACCTGAAATTGAATCCAACTATGAATTCTGATTCCAAAACATAAATAGCATGCAGAAAACAGAGAGGAACAGTGCTCTTTAGTGGACGACAACATTATTTGGCTGCCTTTGAATTTCTAAGATGTTACAATTCTCGACTTGCAGGAGCATACTTCTTGACCAATCCACTCTTCATTAGGCTGCCCCTGACGTATCCATTCTTATCCAGCTCGCAACGTATTCATAGAGCCTGAATCCTCGTTTAAGTTATTGTGCTGCTACCCTCTTTCTGTGGTACAATGTCATAATTTACTGGAGAAAATCACGTTTGAAATGCTCCCTGCCTTGCCTGGTTGAGTTGACCCTCTAAAAAGCTTGTCTCTTTCAGCGATGAATTTGGCAAATCTGGAACCCTTCACTTGTTTCTCATTATCTTGCAGTATTGACTCTGGCAGAGAAGGCAAGGGAGGAGCTGGTTTGGAGGGGAGAGGTGGCATTAATGCCCATACAGAAGAAAGGTGTTCATTTGGCTGGTCCAGATTTTGCAGTAGTGATATATCCCGCATATCTGTTGTGAGAAAAACAAATTTGTCAGCACCCACAAGCATGTTTTACCTTCATATACTACAGCCAGAAACAAAGCCAACATGCAAAAACAGTGAAATGGATAAAGTCATCTTGAATCGCATGTCAATTTGATCCTATAGTTGCTATATTCACCAATACTCATTCAAGGAAAGATGACAATATTTAATGAAGCATATCACTATGCAACGATGAGTTTGAGAATATATGCAATGATGAGTTTGAGAATCTAAATAATGTGGGAATACAGATTAATTCATTTCATGATTGACATGTTCTCAAAGCCAGTGTTTAGATGAACAACCTTTTGCAAAATCAAAGATAGGCGCCAAAACCGCACATGGAATGCTGAAGTTCAGGTATGGTATAACTGTTCCTCCACCATGCCTTGCATTGCTATACCAAGAATATATCTCATTAAATAAAGCAGTTCAATCCGCAAGAACTGAACTTAACTAGGAGAAAATGAAAAAAAGAAAAAAAAAGACTTGTTTGAGAGCTCATAATACAGAAAATGTGTTCCCTCCGTCAAATTAATATCTATACTGCAAAAATAAGTTTTGACCAATGCAGGTACGTCTCATTATGTCTTTCCTGTCATTTTGCGGTCACGCATACCCCATCATACCATGTCCATAAGCAACCAACACAAACTTCAGATGGATTATATAGATTCATACCAAGAGGAAGACATTTTGCATTGTGGCACAATAACCAATGACTAATCACATTTAACCATTTAACAACAGCAAAAAGGATAAAAACAATAAAGTAATTGTACCTGGTAACCAGTCCAATCATATGACCTTCTGAATTAATGACAGCACCACCACTACCACCTGGGTGGACAGCAGCTGTTGTTTCAAGCATTGCTGGAATGTGTGAATTCCTTCCTTGAAGGGATTGACAATATGGAGGTGCCTTTGTTTTGACTACTTTTGATACCACTCCGGAGCAAACAGAGGGGGAAAGAGCCTTGAAAATTCAAGGCATAAACAGATTTATCAAAAATCATGAAGTAAAGCAAAAAAATCAAATCAAGAGAATCTTCAAAGTTAACAAGCTAATGGAAATATGAATTCAGCAGAAAGCCAAAAGGAATAAATGATATGGACTCATGAGCATCATATGGATTTAGAACCATAGCTGTTCTAAAAAAATCAGTGTTTCTTTTGCTGCACACACACAACACGATTGAAAAGTTATAACCCAATTCAGAAAGCTTCTAAAGCTGAATTGGAGATTAAGGCCACCTATCTTAACTTACAGTATATCATACACATTTATTTAATACTTCATAAAAAACATATTGCACCTCATAACTAAAGCAAGTGACTAAAACAACCAACTGCATTGGTAGAGAGAAGTTATTACCAGAGCAAGTTAAGAATGGTGGAGGATGGAATGTGCATGAAATGACACTTTGGCTTTGGGTAGGCCGACTATTATGACATCATGTATTAGTTAAAATCTAGCATGATAGCACAAAAAATTATTTTTTAAACAAACCATTTTCAAAGTAGAACTCAATTAAGGATGTACTGGTAGCAAAGCAGGCTTCAAGGGGAAAAGCCAGAAAATGTCTAAAAGAGTAGTCAATCACATTTATTTATAACAGCTATAACCAGATTTTTTAAGTTCTTCAACTGGAAGAGGCTTAGAAAGACACAAGTATAGAAAAATAATTCAAATAAACACTCCTGAAAGAATAAATCTAACAAGAAATATATAAAACAAGCAAGAATTTACCACATCGGGGTCCAAATAGTCCATGTCCAATGATATACGCCTTCGATCCCAAAGGTGGAGTTTTGAAATCCACTTTGGTAGGGCAAAGCTGATCTGGAACATGCTCAAGCTGCAAAAGGGCAACATCCAAAGGTCCCTTACAAACATACACTACTTCAGCATTACACCAAATCCAGGGGTCAGCATGATCCAAACGAACACGTATATTTCTATGGCCTTTGTACGACAAACTCAATTTGTATCCCTTCCTCTCATCAGCCACTGAAGAATCCACAATTTTCGGTGTTTTTGGTTGCAACCTCTGACTCTTCCCGTGGCCATCAACTTCACTATATCTAGAAAATTCCTTGGGTGTAAGAAAAAGATCCTCCGATTTGGTTCCATCTTCAGTACCATTTGCAGTTGTTTTCCCAAATCTCCAAGGTTCTAAAAGGTGAGCATTTGTGAGTATCAGACCTTGATTGTTAAGCAGAACCCCGGATGCCCATACAGCTTCATCGATGGTAATAAGACAAATAGAAGCCATGGCCTTCTCAACTGGCAGTGGTGAAGGGCGATGAGAATTATGATGCTCGTATTTGTAAGGGAAGGATCCATCTGACCTAGGGCTGTATGCATTCCCTACAGCATTTAAGTTTTCCTTATTAATATGAATCCCTTTTTCAGCATTTTGAGGCTCCTTCAGCAGCAAGTCACTGCAAGCAGTTGCAATGGCTTCCCACGGAATCACCAGCTGTCACCCAAGGCTAGAATTTGTGTGATCTGTTAACTATCAGATAATTTAAACATTAAAATTGAGAAGCATTCCAAGTCACCTGGATTTCAGCACCAGTACTCTTTTGCCGCAATGGTCTAATCAATATGCCAATGAAATCTGAATTTTCACCAAAAACTGGGCCACCTTCCATTCCTGGCATATTTAGAGCCAAAATGGAATCAGAATTCTAAAGGATGAAAGAGCCACAGAAAATATGACAGAAATGCTTGCACCTGGAAGACACCGAAAGTCAGCCATCAGCAATGATATGTCAGATGATCTGGGAGGATAGCAGTTGGCAATGGATCCCACTGACAAACTGCAAGTATCAGAAGAATATGACAGTGAAACTCAGGGAGTCCAGTTTAATTTCAGGAGGCTAGATGACCACGGAATATAGATATTTCATGTTCTGTTCTACTCTAAAACATATAGTAAATAAATGATCTCCTTTAGTATTAATGCCCTATATCAACCAAACTAGAAGTGCCCCCTATATGGGCATTTAAGAATGGACACTGCAAGTACCATATTTATGTGCTGAATTGTGCTTTTGACAAAACAAAATCATTAGAAATGATATATAAGAATCCAAACTAACTGTAAACATAAAACAAGTTGGTAAAACAAATAATAATACCTGTTAAAGAAGTGGACTGGTGAGAGGACACCGAAAGGAGAGCCCATTGCTAAAAGAAAATCCCCCCTTTTTCTTGATGAAGATATTTTAAAGTTGGGCAGATCCTAAATGATAATTTCACATCTATATTATAAAATGTAGATGCAAGGGAATTATAACACACAAAAATCATGTAGATGGGTTATCTGAGGTGGCATATAAAAAGGAAACAGAAAAACAAAAGGCACACTTTACCTTCAAATTTAAGAAAACACCAAGAATAGCAACTCTTGTGGTCGACCTGCCCATAATACTTGGATTGCTAGATCCCCCCCTTGCATGTCTGTGGCTCTCCACAATAGAAGCATTCCCATTCTCAGTCTGCGAGGATTGATTCAGCATTGCATATCCCTTATATCATACGTTTAAATTAGATGTAGATAGTCCTTTGGAAAAACATTGTCCCTTGCTAACCTGTGTCTGAACATCATCCATAAATGGCTGAGACCCACTCTCATGTGAGGCCAGAGACCAACCAACCTCCCATCCATGGTCCATCGAGCCTGAAGAAGCTTCAACAAGTGATTGAAGAGCAAGGGAAGATACAGGAACATCAACCTTCATGGAGAATTGATCGATTAGAAACATGCTGTGTAGCAGTAATGAGCAAGATATTTAAATATCTCAGTAACATTGACACCAGTATGAAGTGCAATTTCCAATATTAGAAACAAGAAGCATGTAATATGCTCATTTAACAGTACTGTTGAAGTTCCAACACAAACATAACATCCAGTAATTATCGCAAGTTTAAGCTGCGTTTGAATACTGTAAACCATCCCACAAGTAATGAATTAGCATGCCAAACACAGCCATGACCCAGGACAACCAGTATCGTACTTAATTACCAAATGCATTGATAAATCTAATAAAACCATCATGCTCCATTTTACTGAAAAAACAACACAGCAAACTTACCGAAAATCAAAATCTAATACTTAGTTGGCTAGTGTCAGATAACTAATTTTCAATGTAGTTACACAATCACAAATTGATTCTCTCTGAGGCTTCCTCAATGTTCAGCTAAACAGATAAGTTGCTCAAAATGCCTACCAATCTAATAAGTTGTGCACTGAGCCAGCAAGGGGCTCCTTTATCCAAACCCCCAACTGCATCTTTCCTCAAACCCAACTTTTCCTGCAAGACAAAACACATTAACTCCAGCTACTAATTACTTGAACCAAGTTAACCACTAGCACAGTATCATCTCAGACCTCCACCATAACATCAACATGAGCACCAGGAATCAACTCGGGTGGACCCTGCAATCAAACAACAATCCCCGCAATTCACATATCCAAAAACAACAAAATAAATCCAATTACAAATTAAATATAAGTAATTCAAACCTGAGAAATGCCCTCTCTATGTTTTGATGACAAAAAAGGCTCAACAACAGAAGCAACTGTGACTACCAACCCAAGACCCTGGCTTTTAGCCAATTCAGCAGCATAAAGGGTGTCAGGTAATAACAGCCCAGAAGCTGATAGTGTTGTATCGCCAGAACTACACGTACCCAGATAATGAAACCTCAATAAGAACACATTGAAATGAAAAGGAAGGCAAAATTGTATTCCAAGATAACATTTTTGAAAATAAATTCACTCACTTATATTGATGAAAAGCATGCTTTCGCATCTTTAGTCCTTTTGGGTCCTATATAAACACACAAAGCACACACATACTCATTGTCAACCTATGAAAGCACAGATATGTGTATAGTTGATTGAGGGACTTACAGGGCCTTGGATTCTGACCAAGACAGCGAAGTTACTGGCGAAATCTACAGTTTCAGGCAAACCCATGAGGTTGTTTTGTGTAAGTGACTTTTTAATTTGCTTTTCGATTGAATTAACTTTAACATTAACTGTTTCTGTTGTTCTTTTGCTCTTGCGGAGACCGAAGAAGGTTTGATGACATCAAATTTAAGAAATTCGAGGTGCAAGGCCAATGGGAGAACGACGTCGTGGAGTTTAATAAATATGATATTCTGCCGATAGTTATTAGTTACATTTACATGCCCGCAGAGGAGGTCAAAAATCAATCCAATAAAATTTTGCATTAAATTAAAAAAAAAAATATATATATATATATAAGTTTGAATTTTGAATGTCAGTTACTGTAGTTTTGGTCAATTAAAGTTATTATTTTTACCATACTAGAAACCTGACAAATATAAATTTTAAATACCCGAAGCTGATTGAGTTTCGAGTATTCGTAGCCTGACCTCCCACAAACCTAGATAACATAATTTCACAGCTCAAACTTAAAAACAAGAGTTGAGAGCACCTTTTCTAGATCTGGGCAAGTGAGAACACGGTTAATAAAGATAAAAGAGAAGTTTCTGCAGCATTAAATCAAGAAAGTGATGGTTCCATGTGTTGTATTCATCAGAATGTAGACGTGACGGATTAATTCAAGAAACCATGGCTTCTTCGTCTCTCTAAATGCAGCTTTTGCAGGTTAGAGGCAGCCTCAGCTAGCACTTACACAACAAGTTTTTCAAGCAAAGTCTCTTGCCTGGAGAAGAAGACATATGAAGAGGAGGACGATATGGAAAGGTGGGAGCAGCATAAATTAATAGAAATCTACGCTACAAGTGGATAAACAGGAGCCTTAAGCGCCTGTTATTCAGATCTGAAGAATGCGTGAGAGGAAGGGAAGTCTGTCAAACACAGTAAAAAAAATACATATAAAAAATTGATCTTTATATATATATATATATATATATATATATTGCAAACCCCTGTTTGGATTGGGGTGTTATAAATGAACTTCTTTATCACCCCAAATATATTTATTTATACATTTGAGGATTTGTATCTCGCTCATAATTTGGAACTAGTCTATATACTTTGGCATTATCATGATTTAATAATAATAGCAAAGAGATTCTATAAATATATAAAATAATTTAGCACAACATGAAACATTAAGATCCAATTAAATCTAGAAAAAATCAAAACTTGTAATACCTTGGTAATAAAATTTAGAGAGTAGAAGGATGCATAAAATCCATATGCATAGATCCATATACATAGAAAGAATCCAATTTGTATAAATAAATGGGGGAATAAATAGAGACTAGTCCTGTAATGCAATTGGCACGAGAAACAGCCCATCGGTCCCTCTCTCTCTCTCAAACGAAGAAAGGTCAAGCCAAAACCGAGCGGTACTCCTCCACCACCACCACCACCACCTCCTTCCTTTTTCATAATCTCTTTCTCGTCTCCTCCCTGTAGAATCAAGCAGCAGCCGCAGCAGCCATTACCATTAAGCATAGCGTAACCGATAAAAACAAATCCCCTTCAATTCTTTTGCTTCGTTATTAATAATAATAATATTATTATTATTATTATATACATTAGCTTTCAAGCCAGAAAAAAAATGCCAGCCCAGAAACGTTCCTACGAGACCCTCCAGGAGGAAGATGATGCTCTTCTTCAGAAGCAGGAAGACCACACTAACAACAACCATGAACAAAAGCAAGAGCCTCGAAGCGATATTGAGGATGACGGTGGTGTTGACGAGCGTACGTGTGCGAATATTTCTACGATAACAACAAGCACTAGTTCTCGCTTTGTGCATTTTGTTATGTATTCGACTATGGTTCTTGGCTAAGTATGTTTTCCTTTTCTTTTGCTCTGACAGAATCCGATCGAAGCCAGTCTTCTTCGAGTATTAATGAAGACGTGAAACAAGAGTAAGTTTTTCTTGTTTCGGATTGCTCTGTCTTATCGATCATGCTGTTTCTTTTTGATTTGGGATCTTCACTTTTTGCTTCTTTCTTACATTTCACCAGTGTGTAAGTCCACAAGCTTTGTGGGTTTCTCGAGTTTTGTCTTGTCTTTTCTAGCAATGGCTGGCGACCTATCGTTGAATTCTCAACTGCGTATTTCTCTATAATTGTGTGTGGGAGTTTAGTGATGGGTTTGAAGGGTTGTCGTGATTTTGGCTCCAATTGATTTTCTTGCATGAAAGTTGGTTTCTTGTGTTACCATATATATATGTAGCTGGTTATAAGACAATTGCAGGCAGTTTCGTTTCGGGATTCGTTTCTGTGGCTGGAAATTTTGTATATGCAGGGTAAGATTCTGGTGCTTGCATGTTTGCTGGGTTGTCGAATTTGCATATATTTGTTCGTCTTCCTTTAGAATATGAAGCGTGAGTTTGCCTGCAGCATTTTGTTGATGTGGATTAAGTTAAGTGAAACAAGTAACTGATCGGAGAAGTACCAAGGTAACTGATCCGAGAAGTGGTTTAACTGGCAACTTCGTAATTACGGCGGATTCGCTGTTAAGCAATTTGATGGATGGTCAGTTCTTTTAATTTGAGAGTCGAAGAATCGTAGTGCTCTATCTGTTTATTTTTATATTTGCTATACCATGTGGAGCTGTGAAATATGCATGCATTTTTCCAAGGAGCTGAATGGTGATGCTGACAAAGCTGCAAGCATATGATTTGTGTAATGCTGTCATAATTTTGAACTCTCAATTATTTATTTTGTAATTTGATGAATTTTCTTGGTATATAACATCTCTTTTCTTTCTTTGATTACATCATTTTGTATACTGAATAGTTTGAATTTTATTTTTTTAACCTCGGGGTTTAGTTGTTTGGGATCTGATGTAATGCAATTTACAAATGTTGCCCTTTTATTGGATGCATGGTCTAGACCAGCATACAATCTCATGTTTGTAGTGTATATATTAACAACTTCAGGAAAATTATCGATTTAATAAATGAGATCTACAAGCATTTTTTTATCTGTTCCTGTGACAGTGTAAGATTAATTGGTGTCAGTTGAATTATACCATGCATTTCCATTTGAAACTGAGATTTGTACACCACCGAGCAGCTATAACTAACTGATCGCAGGTGCATATTAGAGGCAGAACTCACAAGTCTGAAATAGTGTCTGCAAAATAACTTTTCCAGCTAATTTTACTACTGCAGGTCCTATAATGACTTTTGGCTAACTGAGGTTTTTGATGCTGTTCCATTTATTATAGTCTTTTACATGTTTACTTCCTGGTTGCTGATGCAACATTTTCCTGGATGCTTAGAATAGAAAGGAAACATGTACTTAGCAGAAGGCAACTGCTTTTATTTTTTATTATTATTTAAAACAAAGGATTTTAGATTAGAGCATAACTTTAGGATTTCAGCATTTTTTGGTAAAGTTTCTGTCATTGGAAGGATTTAATATGCTTTCAACCATTTTTCTTCTCATATTTTGCATAATTTTTACACCTCAATAGTTTGGACCAATACTTCAGTTGAGTTCATTTAAGAGCAGCCAGGCTTACTATGCTTTTTTCCATAGATAATGTGCTACTAATCAAGTTTGATCTTCATAAATATCCCAGGCATCTGAAGTAACAAGTTTGAGAATAATTCTTGTGCATGAAGAAAGAAAAAAAAATATTGCTGAGCACTAGATATCAATGATTGGCTGTGAATATATTGACATTGACATTGTTTGTGCTGATGCTTGTTTGTAGATATGTTGTAGTGAAGCTGTCCGAGATACGGAAGGAAGTGCAATGTCCAATCTGTCTAGGTATGGGTTTGGCGATTTTCCTTACTATCTTTGAGATAGCTTTTGATAGATCCTAAATTACAAATAGCAAGATGTTATCCGATCTTTAATAATTCTTTAAGAAAAACTTTTCTCTAGGATACATAAATAGCACAATGATTTCACTTGTAATGGATTTTGTTTCTTAGAAAATTGATTTCTCCTTTTTTATGTGCAGGGATTATTCGTAAAACAAGAACAGTGATGGAATGTCTGCATCGTTTTTGCAGGGAATGCATTGACAAATCTATGCGGCTCGGGTACCAAAATCTTGTTTCCTTGAAAGATTATTTTCCCCCTAATGTCTCTTTAAAGGAGGCACTCTGAGATTAAACATCTTATTTAAAATGTATACTGAAATTCACAACAGGAACAACGAGTGCCCTGCTTGCCGCACACATTGTGCCAGTCGTAGGTCTTTGAGAGATGACCCAAATTATGATGCACTAATTGCAGCTTTGTATCCAGATATTGACAAATATGAAGAAGAGGTAAATAGGATCCTTCCTAATCGGAATCTGATTCTGTATTAAAATTTGGAATTCAATTATTAGCTGCTTGAGTATCTGTGGTAGGAATTGGCTTTCCAGGAAGAAGAGAAGGCTCGTAATAAGGAGGTGAGATGTCCAATTTTTGTTTGAAGTCCTGTTGTGTACAGATTCTCATTCATTCATTCTTCAAATTTCTGGTGAATTTAATACACCAAAGAATGCTACACAAGCAAAAGACTAAATCATTTTTTCATACGTGTACATGCTATATGTTAGACAATAGCATGACTACTGCTCAAATGGTCAAAGCATGAATTGTAATTCAACGCCTTACTATTTCTATGGGGATCTATATGTTTCATGTTTCTATCAGGTGTACAGTACCCTTTTACTATAATACAGATTTTTGATGAGATAAGTCACTAATTTTGTAATTTTGAGGTTGGTCTTATTGGCCTCACTGGTGAATCTTTCACAGTAATGTCTTCTCCCAATTCATTTCTTAAAAGTATTTAACCCCGAGCTTTATTTTTTACAGATCCAGGCTACCATTGCCCAGACTTTTCATAGACAGGCTGAAGCACTGAGTAGAAAACGGTCAACAGCTAAAGTGACAGCAGCAGTATTTGCAAGGAGAATGCCAGGCCGATTTCAAGATCCCCACTCAAGGGGAAAAAGAAATTATCGAATAGTTGAACTTCAAGGATCTGATGACAATGAAGATGCAAATGGTGATGGAGGCAAAGATTCATCATCTACTGAAGAGCTCAGTGCAGAAGTCAAACCAAAAAGATACAGGAGGTGTTCATCTGCTTTTAATACAGATGGAGGTGGTGGCGAAAATGATTCAGAAGTGAATAAAGAATCTGTGGGGGCATCTGCTGGGCTCATTAGCTCCTCAGAAAGGCTCGCCTGGGGCAAAAATGGCATGCGGAGTCACACCCGATACGGCAGTGCAAATGGCAGCAATGTAAAAAATGCTCGAAACAATCGCATCTCTAAGTTAGCTGATTATCTACGTAACGCCGATGAAAATGATAATGAGGTAAAGTGGATCCAGGTCTGGTTGTGTTGTGGACTAAATAAAATGAGGAACTATGGAACTTATTTGCAGCTTTAAACCAGATCAAAAAGTTTCACATTCCAAGTCAAACTCTGCATATAACCTTTATGACAGTCGACTTTGTGAAACTATTCTGTTTGTAGATTATTATTTCCCCTTGAGCTCTCACTTTACTGCTCTGAAATGATTGGCCCATATTCTTTCATTTCAGCTGGATATCAACATCATGCTTCTTTCTTTTGATGAACAAAGAGTACCCAGTTTGCAGCGTCCATACCTTTGCTGCAGGCCAACTTTGTTGATTAAGAACCTGTGCCAGGTAATTCTTCTTCCAACCAAAACCTGTTTGCTGTTAACGACATCTCATTTTATTTTAAGAGCTCCTGTTGCAGCATTTAGAATTGTCCATCGATTCTTTGTTGATTGCAGTATGTTGCTTTCCAAACCTCTTTGCAAGCCAATGAAGTGGAAATATATTTGGTCCAAGATATGAATTCCAAGCTCGACTTTTCACTCTCCATGAGCTCTCCAGGTTCTAGACATGGTATAATCGATCCATGCAAAGATAAATTGCAAGTTTTAGAGGAACACGAAACTTTGGGAGGACTTAAAACAAACAATCGCATTCATGGGCACCTGGTGAGCTCGTTTTCTTAGTTAACATTTAATATATCCATGCACACATGCAGCAGATGACAATAATTGTAGGAGCACCGTAACAAATATTTTATTTTTCTTTTTTCCCCCCAGCTTTTGGCTTATCAGAAAAAGCTTTGAAAGCCCGAATGGTAGAGACATCACCTATCAAAACTGTCGTGGATTCCAAGTTTTCTACATCTTGCTCTACACAAGTATAGATTTAGATACACTTACAACAGGGAACTCTGTCGGGTTTGTCTTTCTCATAGCGTGCATGTTCATGACCATCTGACATTACAGAAATCATAGTAATTGTATAGGTTTATTTGAACATGAATGAGCATTTTATTGCAGGAAAATGTTGTCAGATATCTAACTTTGTTCGTTTTAAGGCTTTGCCACCAACTGCATTAGTTCCTTGTGCAACCCTGTTATACTGATTCTTTACTGCTGCAACATTTTCCTTAAACTCTGATGCATTAGATTTAAAAAAAAAATAGTTTTTTTTTAATTTTTCTTATTTAGTTTAAGAAAGGTTTCTTCTATCAGCTCCTTTCTATTTTTATTTTCTTTAATCTTAATTAATCCAGTTTTCAGATATGTCAAACTTCTGCAAGCATTTAATGAACTTATTGCTGCTAAATGAGAGACAAATCTTACTCCAAGTTGTAAGCATGATTTTTCTGAAAAATATCTAATGGCACTTCTATATCCCATCATACCAACATTTTCTAGTGCATCTTTCATTATGATTATAGAATAGAGTCATTGCCTGGGGCTCAGCAATGTTTTTGAATTTCTTTAGCTTCAAGTTAAAAAACATTTATCATTTTAATTTTTTAATATTAAAAAATATTATTTTAATATATTTTTAACCATTATTTTTTCTAAAAAAAAATTATTAAATCATTAATAGTTTTACATCGGCCCAATGATGAGACTTGCAATCCATCTAGATAAAGAATGAAGATTTTAGGGATTTTTATTTCGAAAATTAATATAGATTAAATAAAAGTAAGGTTGTAAATTTTGTTTTATTGTGTTTTATTTTTTTCAATTGAAATGAAATATTTTGATTTTAGAGTATTGTTTTGGAGTTATATTATTTATATATATATATTTAAATATATTAATTCAAAAACATTAGTTCAAATTTAAAAATAAAATTATTTAGAATTATATTATTAAATCTAAAAAAGATACAATAAAATGATTTTTCTGACTAAAATTATAAACATGTATAATAATACAAGAATGTTAGCATCAATCTCGCAAAGTTATTATATTCTTTTATAGCTCTGAAATTTTAACATAATATATATAAAAATTTTGTGTTCCCAAATGATCAAATCAACAACTTTTTTTTCAAATCAACAACTTTTTGTTGATATATTTTAACGTAACATAAAATATATATTTTAATATATTTTAACATAACATAAAATAATCAAATCAACAACTTTTTTTCCTTTAGTGTTCCCAAATGATTTTGTTTTTCAAAGTCAATGATTAAAAAATAAATAAAATAAATTATTGAATTTAAAAAATGTTAATCTTAGTGTCAATAAGTTTGTCTTCAAAACGGCAAGTTTGCTTGGGATGGTTTGATTCTTTAATCAAGTAAAACAAAATAGATGGGAATCTAAATATTTTATTATAATTCAATTTGATTGTGTTTAGACTTATTAGAGTGAGTGTGTTAAGGGATTGAAAATGAGATTATTAAGAGCTTATTTGATATTGTGATAGTTGTTGTTTTTCAAAGTGTTATTCGCTTGAAAATATATCAAAATAATATTTTTTTTTATTTTTTAAAATTTATTTTAGATATCAGTATATCAATATTAACTGAAAAATTAAAAAAATAATTTGAATCAAAGAAATAAAAAAAAATGATTTGTTTTAAAAACATTTTTAAAACTAAAAAATAATCGGGCTCTAAAGTTTCTATGATGTATTTTTTGTTTTTTTTAAGATAAAATTAAGTTAAAATTTGAGTTTTGAAACCTTAAAACTTGAACCTCAATTGTTCAATCACTAGAGATGATTAAAATTTGTTGTGGTTAACAGCATATCATCTACCTATGTGGACGACGTATCGTTGGAGGAAAAAACTAGACTCACAATCTGTTGAAAGGTGTTGAAGGAGCCGCAGGTCACATTGATCAGAAGTCGCAGACACACATGAAGTGAAGATTTAATTCCGCGCTATAAGGATGATGTGCACAATTAGAATTAATTAATTTCCTGTTTTGATTCTTGTTTCTTTCTTTTCTTAGACTTCTACTTGGCATTGTATTCCAGCCAAGATTAAATTCCCTGTGTATATAAATACTACAGATTACATAATAAAGCTTCAACACACTGGTACATTAAAAATCCAGTTCTTGATTTCTTGCTTGCCGTTGCTTGCTCTGCTTTTCTTCATGGTATCAGAGCAGAAATGAACGGCCTTGATCATATCTTTACTCGTGTAGAGATGTGGCCGCGAGGGACCTGCTGAGGTGGATTCCACTGCTCTGTTCGCGGTGGAGAAGCCGGCTCCGGTGCCGGAGATGACAAAACTGAAATTCTCCGGTAAGAAACAGAAGCCACCGAGATTGCATGATTCGCCAGTGATGGTAACGATGTAAGCGAATCGAACGATGATGATTAAAACACCGAATAATAACACCTTCACTAGAATATTACTCAAGAAGTTCGGTTTCCCAATGGTTGGCTCCATGACTATTAATATACAGTCACAAAACAGATATGTAAGAGGGGGGGAATCTGTAGAGGAGTGGGTGATTTTCTGTTTTTCTCTAACGAGAGCAGAAGCGAGCGGAGGTGTGGTTGGCGCCAATTAGGGTTGTTCTTTAAGAGACAGAGGTTGGGAAATAAGGTGAAATATGAGGGGTATATCGGGAAGACATTTTTAAATTTCTGAGAGCATCTGGGTTCTGTCAAGCCTTTTAGCTTGGAGAGAGAGGGGGTGGGGGCGGGGATTTGGGGGAAGGAGATGAAAGGCGGAGGAAGAGGAACGCGGTAAATCATGAACCCAGAATCAAGGGTTGTTTTACCTTTGTCAAAATTGGGTTTCGATTAAACCTGTTCTCTGCTAAATCTTAGCACATCTGTTCTTGTGGAAATTAAAGCAAACATTGCTTCTATTTCCTAACCTGTTCTTGTTGAAGTATAAGCAATCTTGCTTCTATTTCTTGACCCTTCTTGCTATATTCTTAGCACACCAGTTCTTATTGAAATCAAAGCAATCTTGTTGTTTCTTGCTACGATTTCTTAATGGAAGACTCTCCTAAACAGAATCAGTGTTGATGACAACAAAGCATCTAACACTGCAGAAGGAGAACAAAGCAATCCAAACCAACGTTTAGGCTCAACATTGTTGAATGAGCTGAATTATCTTCCTTGGTCAAGAGCTGTGACAATTGCTCTTGGTGGAAGATCCAAACTTGGCTATATCAATGGTCATATTAAGGCTCCAGACCCATCCTCAAAGGATTACGAAGCATGGCAGTGCAAAGATCAACTTGTTATGTCATGGTTACTCAACTCCATGGAGAACAACATTGCTGAAATATTCAGCTATTCAGAATCTTCAAGGGAACTGTGGGAGTCTGTGAAGGAGATGTATGGGAACCAAAATAACACAGCACGTGTATTCCAAATCAAAAGGGACCTTTCCAACCTACAACAAAATGGCAAGACCTATGTGTAGTTGCTAGGGACTTTAAAAGGTATGTGGAGTGAACTTGCATTATATCGCCCCCACACCATTGACTCTGCAGTGTTGAAAAAACGAGATGAAGAAGATAAGATTTTCCAGCTGCTATCCAGCCTTGGACCAGAGTATGAAGACCTTCGGAGCAGAGTCCTTATGAACTCAGAACTTCCATCCCTTACTAATGTATGTGCTACAATACAAAGAGAAGAGGCCCGCAGGAAAATCATGAACCCAGAATCAAGGGTTGTTTTACCAGAAACGCATGCTTACGTTGCCAGACAAAAGAGCAACAAACCTTACAAAGGTAAAAGACCAGACTTAAAATGCACTCACTGCCATAATCTTGGCCATACTATTGGGCGATGTTGGGCTCTCCATCCAGAATTAAAACCTGATTTTGACAAAGAAAAGGGACCTCAAAGGGGCTATGGACACAGAGCTCACGCTCACGCTGCTGCCTGCACTACTGGAAAATTTAACTCAAATGATGCCATAAATTTTTCCACAAATCCTGCTGCTCTTCTCAGTGATTTTGCTATATACCTCAAGGAAAAAGGTGATACTAGCTCGGCAGACTCGAGCAACTCTGATTCAACAGCCCTTCTTGGAAAGTTTGCTGGCTTTCTAGCCAATTCCACTCAACTGTCACAGGAGAACATCGAAGGTATTTTGACTGCTCTTAAAATTGCCTTAGTTGCTAGCACTGTGCATAATTTTTGGGTCATTGATTCAGGTGCCTCAGATCACATAACCAATAAATTGACTAGCATACATGAATTCAAAAATTGTCTTACCCCAACTCATGTGTCTGTTGCTAATGGAAAAAACGTGACTGTCAAGGGGAAAGGTAAAATCAGATTGCTCTCGGAAAATATAGAGTCCCTAGTCCTATATGTTCCATCTTTTCCCTTACAATTACTGTCTATTGGAAAAATCACAAAAACACTAAATTGTCGCGTAATTTTTGATTCTCACCGGGTTATTTTTCAGGACCGCGTCACCAAGAGGACGATTGGTGAAGGGTTCTTTTTTCAAGGGCTGTATTATTTTTCAAATAACTCTAAAAGGCTTCCGCAAGCATCTGCTCTTTCTTCCCTTGGTCAGAATCAAATCCTATGGCATCAACGTCTAGCTCATCCCTCCGAAAAAATCCTAGCAAAATTAGTTCCTAGTTTGGATGCTAAAAATTTCACTTGTGATACATGTCATTTTTCAAAATCTATTAGACTGTCTTTTTCACCTTCCTTGTCTAGAGCAGATAAAATGTTTGAACTTGTACATTCGGATGTTTGGGGACCAACAATTGAATCCATTGATGGTTATAAGTATTTTGTTTCTTTTATTGATGATTTTTCATGTGTGACCTGGATATACCTTCTAAAATTCAAAAGCGAAGTCATTGATGTTTTTAAGAATTTCCATATGCTAGTCATGACTCAATTTTCTACAAGGCTTAAAATCCTTAGATCTGATAATGGCACCGAATACATGTCTCAAAAAATGACACAATATCTAGCTTCGTATGGCATTTTACATCAGTCTAGTTGTGTTAGTACACCCCAACAAAATGGTGTAGCTGAACGCAAAAATAGAGATCTTTTGTAAAAGACTCGAGCTTTAATGATAGAAATGCATGTTCCCAAGAATTTTTGGTCTCATGGAGTATTATCTGCTGCATATATAATTAATCGGCTACCAAGCCGAGTGTTGTGTTTTAAATCACCACTTGAGGTTTTGCAGAATAAATCACCAGATATATCGCATCTAAAAGTGTTTGGTTGCATGTTTTGTGCATATTCAAGCTCCAAATCGTGACAAGCTTGATCCAAGGGCCGCTAAGTGTATTTTCTTGGGATATTCCTCCACCAAGAAGGGTTACAAATGCTATCACCCGCAGTCAAAGAAGCTATTTATTTCGAGAGATGTTCAATTTGAGGAAGCTTCTCCATATTATGGCAAATCAAATTTGCAATCTGCAAAAGATTTGTTTCCTCTACCGTATTCGGCTCCTGCAGACATTGAAAATTCTCCAGCACTACCTATCTCTTCAAGTGAAGAGACAGTCAGCCCGATTAATTCAGAATCAGAAAACAGCAATGACCACATTGAAATTAATTCAAATTCTGGTGACAGTACTTCTCCTTCTACTGCTGATAATGCTTTACCTGCTGATATTTTCCCTTCTATCTCAGATGCACAAGGGACTATTATAACTAATTGTGAAGATGACATTCAAAATGAGCAGACTACATCAGATGATCAAATTGCTCCTCTGCCACAGGCTCAGAAAAATCCAGTTCGCAATCGTGGACCACCACTTAAATTGCGAGACTTTGTCACGTATGCAGCCAGACATCCCATTTAAAATTCTCTCACGAATCAACGGCTCTCACCAGCTCATGCTGCCTTCCTTTCCGCGGTTTCAAATGTCCATGAGCCACGAAATTTTCAGGAAGCCAACGCCTATGATGAGTGGAAACATGCCATGAATGATGAACTGTTAGCCCTTGATCAGAATCAAACTTGGAGTATTGTCAAACTCCCCAAAGGTAAAAACATTGTTGGAAGCCGATGGGTATATAAAACCAAGTTTAATGCTGATGGCACCATTGACAGACACAAGGCTAGACTTGTAGCTCAGGGTTTCACCCAAACCCATGGAGTTGACTACAAGGAAACCTTTGCGCCCGTGGCAAAAATGAATGCTGTGCGCGTGTTACTATCAGTTGCTGTGAACAATGGATGGATAATGTGTCAAATGGATGTAAAAAATGCATTCTTACATGGAAAGCTGGAAGAAGAAGTTTATATGAAATTACCTCCTGGTCATCCGCAAGCCTCTGATCCTACCTTAGTATGCCGACTTCACAAATCAATTTACGGTTTGAAACAATCTCCACGCGCATGGCATGCTCAATTAAGTTCAGTTCTGGAAGAACTCGGCTTTAAGAGGAGTAATGGGGATTCATCCCTATTTGTACAGCTTGCACCAAAGGAAACATTGGTGGTTCTTATCTACGTTGATGATTTTATTATTTCAGGAAATAATGCTGAAGCTATATCACGCCTCAAGGTCACTCTACAACATCATTTTCCAATTAAAGATCTTGGCAGACTGAAATATTTTCTTGGAATAGAAATGGCTACATCGCAGAAAGGATTATTCCTTAATCAACGTAAGTATGTACTTGATTTACTCAAAGATGCTGATATGGTGGATGCTAAGACAACACCGACTCCATTAGACAGTAAATTGCAGCTTGCCGTGAATAGTGAACCTCTCCAGTCTATCACTCACTACCAATGTCTTGTAGGTAAACTCATTTACCTCACTATTACACAGCCCGATATAGCATATGCAGTTAGCCTTGTTAGCCAATTCATGCATGCACCTACTATTTTCCACTTGAGTATGGTCAAGAGAATCCTACGCTATCTAAAAGGCTCTATCGGACGTGGAATTATTATGGCCAAACATAGGCATACTCAGATAACTGGATATTGTGATTCAGATTGGGCGGGCAACGCTATTGATCGAAAGTCAATCACTGGCTATTGTATGTTTGTTGGTGGGAACCTTGTTTCTTGGCGTAGCAAGAAACAAAATGTCATTGCTCGCTCCAGTGCTGAAGCTGAATATCGTGCAATGGCATTAGCAGCATGTGAGTTAATTTGGCTTAAAAGCCTTCTATCTGAACTGGGTTTCTCAAGCAACGGCCCTATGACCTTGTTCTGTGACAACCAAGTTGCCATGCATATCGCAGCTAATCCTGTATTCCACGAAAGAACAAAACACATTGAGGTCGATTGTCACTTCATTCGCCAACAAGTTCAGTCTCAAAATATTCAAACTCACTACATTCGAAGCCATGATCAGCTTGCAGACGTGTTCACTAAATCCTTGTCATTTGCTCAGTTTCACCGATTATTGTCCAAGCTTGGATCAATAAATCCCCTTGATCCAGCTTGAGGGGGAGTGTTGAAAGGTGTTGAAGGAGCCGCAGGTCACATTGATCAGAAGTCGCAGACACACATGAAGTGAAGATTTAATTTCGTGCTATAAGGATGACGTGCACAATTAGAATTAATTAATTTCCTGTTTTGATTCTTGTTTCTTTCTTTTCTTAGACTTCTACTTGGCATTGTATTCCAGCCAAGATTAAATTCCCTGTGTATATAAATACTACAGATTACATAATAAAGCTTCAACACACTAGTACATTAAAAATTCAGTTCTTGATTTCTTGCTTGCCGCTGCTTGCTCTGCTTTTCTTCACAATCTATCCTTTCAAGCCCCGATGTGGCTAGGCTCGACTCTCTAGCCTTTTCCTATATTATTTTAAGAATTCTATTATAAAATTAAATTAATTAATTGAAATGATATTTAAAAAATCATATGATTGTACCATACCTTTCAAGTAAGATTAGAGTTGTTGATGATAATGCTAATTGTTTTATGAATAATTATATACAAATTTAATGTGGATGATTTTTAGATAATATTTTTAATTTGTTACCTTTCATGATAGCTTGTTTTTATTTTATTTAATTAATTTTATATGTGTATATATTCTATTATCATTTGATTAAATAGAAAAGTTATTTTTTATTTACATAAATTATTCCCAATTTATTTAATTGGATGTTCACATAAGCTTTTTAATTTATATTTTAAAAACGTTATATAAAAAAACACGTTTAAAAAAACTAAAATAAAATCATTTTATATAATAACTTAATTATTTATAAAATTTTAAAATATAATTTATATTATTTTCTAATATAAATTTTTTCAAATAAAAATTTTTTGGGTTTAAAATTTATACAAGTTTATACTATATTGTGTTTAATTTTTTATCAAATAAAATAAAGATAGTAAAATTCAAACTCGTGACCGTTAAATCAATAAAGTTCTAATATCATATTAAAGAATTATCTCATCTAAAAATTTAAATTATTAGATAAAATTTTATAATATAATTTATATTATTTTATATTTTTTTACTTATTATATCTCCTTTTGATTGGTACCAATACTTCTTTCAATAATCTATTGATTGTCTTCTTCATGATGCGATGCCCCAAGATCAACATTGCAGTAATAGATAAAGGGGATTCGTATAAGATAATGTAATAAATATTGTGTTTAAAAGTATTCTTTATTTAAAAATATATTTTTTATTTTTTAAAATTTATCAGTACATTTTGTCAGAGTATCAAACTTTCCTTAATAAGTCGTCATCAACATCCTTGATCGATGTCACAAAAAGATCAATCAATCAACTCTACACAACTTAGAATGTTAAGAGCTCAATGCAAAACGAGGCAGCTCAGGTTGGTACAGGCAGAGCAGAGCTTGGCAGCCGTTGTTGAATGCCGACCTCATCAGCAATGCCGGCTCCTGGTGATCCCCACTGTACATCCTGTGATCAACAAATACAAATGTTCAAAAAGTCAAATCCAACTAGCAGATCCAAGCCATCAGATGAAGATCTAACGGCTCGAGTCTACTGTAGCACAAATTAATGAAACATTCTACCGTTTTTTTATTGGAGGAGAACTGTCTCTCGGAAAATATACTTTCTTGGTTTAGATGAGCAAGTAAATCTCGATTGTTCCAAATTTTTGCAAGAGGTGCATGTCCTGACTTGAACTCGAGACCTGCTGGGCAGATCTCAATTTTTTTGTCATCACACCACGCCACTTGGGGACAATTATACCATATCGATTGTGTTTTCTTATAAGAGATGCACGTCCTGCCTCGAATTCGAGACCTGCTGTGCAGATCTCCAATTTTTTGTCATCATACCACGCCACTTGGGGACAATTATACCATATCGATCGTGAGTTCTTTAGGGTTGTTATTTTCGTTGCATTTCGGCCAAAATAGCTGAAATGTTTTGTATCAGCTAAGAAAATGAAGTTGTTTTTATCTCGATTAAAATTTCAATTCATTCTAGATTTTTCAGCTAAATTCCGGTCTAATTTCAGACTTTAAAAAAAAGTAAAAAAAATGAATGTATTAAACTGAATGAATAAAGCGCGCCGGCACCCCAACTCCATTCCAATTTCCATTCCCCAAATCGTCTTGCCTCAAATCCCTAACACTCCTCAGGAATCCTCAATTCACAGTCCCTCCAAGCTTTCTTCTTCACTCATGCAAGCCTGGGCAAACAAAGAGAAAGTTCCTCCTCTTCCCAGCTTAAACCCTGTTCAGAAGAGACTGGAAAAGTGTTTCGTTTGTTGCTATTAATGCTATAAAAATAGCCTAATAATCAAATGTTTAGTTGATGAATTTCCTTACATACCACCACAAGATCAAGATATTTATTTTTATATTAATAATATAGAGGTTGTTTGATTTATATTTCTTTTATTTTAGAACAATTTACTTTCATAATATTTTGAAATTTTATTTAAGTCAAATTACTTTAAGTTAAAGCTATATTTAATATTGACTATTTAGAAATGTTTCTAATTTTGATATTATGTTTGTTTAACTTTGTGTTTGTATTGTATAATTTGAAGTTAATTTATCTTGAATTTGAATTGTATTTATTATTAATATTTTTTTATAATATAATTAATTATATATAAACAGTTTATTCCGATCAAAAAAGCAAAGCAGCAATCGAACCCAAACCTAAACGAAATTGATAAATTTGGTGTTCGTACTTTACTTGCATGCATGCAAAACGTATTAAAACAAATGAACACTGCTGAAAAGTATTAAAACAAATCGCTGGGCTGTGAACAAATAAATGAAATGAACATTGCTGAAAAATCTTTTATTTCCATTTATAAAGACAGTGTGTCATTACAAGAATTGTTGTGAAATAAAATAGAATATAAATAAATATATGACATAAAATGATTTATAATTATAAAACTACCTAAAAGAGCTTAGTGTTTCACTATGCATTGTGAGTGAAAATACTGTGGATTTCAATAGTGCTTTTTTTTTTCATTTTGGAACAGTGTTTTACCTGTTTTAGCCCCGGTAATAGGACAAAACAGAGGCTCGGGTTGAGGGTAAAAATCGTGCCTGGTGAGGGTCACGCACGTAATTGCACGCGTCCGTCCCGGTCCGACCCGGTCCGGTCCGCCGCAACCTTTTTTTTAATTTTATTTAAAATGGCTAAATACAGTTCTAGCCCCTAATAAGACAAAAACGGTGACTTTGGTACAGGGGCAGGACGGTAATTGACTTTTTTTTTAAATTTCTGTCGGTTATTGTCAGTGCGTGTGGCGCACCCGCCCGCCTGTTCTCCGTCCCACGCCCTGTTTAGGTGGCGCGTGCGGCATCCTCAGGTGGCCGGAGACAAGCTTCCGCTGTGTCTCACGATACGTCTCAGCGTGGTCTTCCTCCCGCGGTGGCGCATGTCACCTATAAATGTCCGTGGACGCGGCGGAGGCCGGTTAAAGCCGCCGACCACTTTTTTCTCTCTCCTGCATGAAAAAGTGCAGGAGAGTCCCCCATTTTTTGCTACTTTTCACTTCGGTCCCTTAACTTTCAATTTTGTTTTTTGTCCTGATTTTTGTTAGATAAGTTTTGATTTAGTTCGATTGGGTCCTCCGATTGGAATTGATTGAATGCCCATGTTTCACTTCGGTCCTCCTTCTTTTAATTTTCAGATTAGGTTTCAATAGTTCAATAAATACAGTACAGAAGTTTTGATTTCTTCAATTTGATCCTTTTATTGAAATTGATAATATATTTAATTTTTATTTTGGCCCTTATAGTTTTAATTTTGGATTTTAATCCAATGATAAATTGATATTTGTGTTTTTTTTTCCATTTGTTCTTTTTTTTGTTTGTTTTTTTATTCGTTTTTTTATTTTTATATCAGATGACTTTCTTTTGATAATTTTTATTTTATTTATTGGTTTGATCTTTTTAATCTTTCATTTATTTTATTTTTCCATTATTAACATAATAATAATAATAATAATAATAATAATAATAATAATAATAATAATAATTTAATTTAATTTAATTTTTTTTCTTGCTTACTCTTTTGTTAATGTTTTTATGTTTTTTTCTCTCGGGATAATTTGATAATTTTTATTGTTTTGACAGTAATAACAATGATAATTTTTTTTTGTTTGATATTTTGTTGAGGTTTTTAAGATTTTTTTACTCTTTCATTTTTTTTCTTTCATTGTTAACAGAAAACTATAATAATAATAATAATAATAATAATAATAATAATAATAATAATAATAATAATAATTTAATTCTTTTTCTTACTTAATCTTTTGTTGATGTTTTTTAGGGTTTTTTTTTCTCAGGATGATTTGATAATTTTTATTGTTTTGACAGTAATAACAATGATAATTTTTATTTTTATTCTATTTTTCTTACTTGCTCTTTGTTAATGTTTTTTTTGTTTTTTTTTCTCTCAAGATAATTTGATATTTTTTATTGTTTTGGCAACAACTGCAATGATAGTTTTATATTTTAAGACTTCGATGTTACTATTTTTATGATAGGGTGTGATGATCTGTTTTATTATATTGAATTTTTCATATATAAATATTATATTTTAATTTTAGACCAGCATATCTTATTAATTTTTTTCATCCCAACAATTATAAAAACTTCTTACTCAGCCCGCAACGTAGTGTGATAAATTTTTTAAATTTTCAAATCAAATGATTTTTTCCAGTAAATAATTTTTATTTTTTATCATTTATTTTATTTTTTTATTTGCTCTTTGGTTAATGTTTTTAAGCTTTTTTTTAGCCTTTGATTTAATTTCGTTTTCTTCCTGTTATTAAAGCAATAATAATATTATTAATAATAATAATTTTAGTTTTATTTCCAACGTGCTTTTTTATTAATATTTTTTTCCCTCTCAGATTAGTTCAATAATGTTTAATTTTTTGACAATAATAGTAATGAGAATTTTAGAAGTTAAGACTTCGATATTATTATTAGTATAATAGACAATGTTGATCCCTTTAAGTATATCAAACTTTATATATTAAAATATTATATTTTAATCTCAACAAATGTAAAAATTATTTGTTCAACCCGCACTACACCCGCAACGTAATGCGGGCATTCAACTAGTAAAAACTATATAAGCTCGGTGGATATCCAAATTGTTTAAATCTTGATTTGCCCCATATAAATAACTCCACAAAAGTTTTTAACATTAACCTCCTCCTCCACCTCCACCTCCACCTCCACCACAACCTCCTCCTCCTCCACCCCCACCACAACCACCTCCTCCACCTCCATCTCCACCACAACCACCTCCACCTCCACCTCCACCACTGACAAAGAAACAACAATCATGCATAGCAACAGAAAAGCCTCAGAGGAACCAAATAGGAAACCTGCTTCTGAATGGACAATGCCTTTATGAACTAAGAACTCCCTCGCCATCTTGATCTCCTAAGGTATACACTCCCTCCTGCCACAAGGCTTGCGATGGCTCTAAAATGGTTGTATTAAAACCATATTATATAAAAACTTGTCGGAGTATTCAAGTGCTTGGCTTAAGGATGAAGATTAGTTGGTGGACTTTCCAAACGTTTTATTATTACACAATTGTTGTCAAACTTGGTTCCTTGTGGTTTATGACTTCGATTCTTTTTACAAAGCAAATGAAGAAAAACAAGGGTTGACATTAAGCACAAAATGAAAAATGTCCAGGTTTAACGCTTTCCAAACCAAGCATTTGGTATCCAATCGGTCTAGATATTAAGCACTGTTGCTTAAAATTAAGTTTCCGTTTTCAAATGAGATAGAAAAGCATTTGTAATTTTAAAAATTATTTAAAATTTTAAAAATAATAATCAAAATATTGGGACCAGATGAAAATGAAAATAAATTTTGGCAATTCCCATGGATGTATGGATGGAAGTTTCCTTGTGCTTTCACCAGACATAAACCTCAACGCAGTCAATAAGTGTGTTCATATTAGTTGTCCTGTGATGCTCAGCCTTATCTGCAACTTTTAGGAATATGTTACAGTCAAGGTATCAATTATGCTATAGTTGGTTGGTGTTTTATTTTCTTAATTACAATAAAATGTTTTTATTTTAGAGTGTTTTAGCATAATGTTTTGGAGTTGTACTATATATATATATATATATATATATATATAAAATTAGTTAATTAATTATAAAATATATATAATTAAAATAATAAAATTAAAGATAAAAACTAAAAGCATGTAGATATAAATAGAAATAGAAATCATTTAAGAAATATATAAAAAAATAAAAGAATTAAAATATGGACTAAATAGGAGGCTTTTCGGACTGGACCGTTTTAATAAATTAAGAAGAAACTTTAGGCACCGTATACTTCAAATCAGCTGTCGTGTAATGCATAGTCTAAACTCTAAACCGAGACAAAAAATCTGAAATCAAAATTGGTTTTGGTCTTGGTATACTCTTTCCAGGTATGAAATGAAATCAAATTAACGGCTTAGGTTACTTCATTCATAAGGATTAAGAATGAGGTCAGTCATTGTCGTGGAAGAAGAAACGACAGGGGTGCAGCAATGGGAAAAGGAAATGATGGGGGTGCTGTCGTGGAAAGAAATTTCGGGGAAGAAGAAGTGAAGAATTGATGAGGGCGCCATCGTGGAAAGAACAAGTTGGGGATTTGAGTATGAGGGAAAATGAGTTAGGGGTGCAGGGAAAATGAGAAAATGTGCTATTTTCTATATATATATATATATAGTTAGCTATTAAAAAGAGTTAAATAAATATATGAAACCTATTACTATATATTAATTATGTCACATGGAATGATTTTGATTAGGGGATATTAAATTAAATAATGACCGTTTGGGGTTATGGTAATGTAGCCATAAGGATATGCATGACGTGGTGACTATGATGACTTATTATATGTACTCCTCACTGTGACTGTCATCATAATCCAAAAACGCACTAAGAAACTTGTAATTTGAATAAATAAGCATTTCACCAACAACAAATTTAGGACCCACATGCTGAAAAGCAATGGCTCTATCCAGTGTCCAAGCATTAGCCTTCGTTGACAAATACATTTCACCTTGATAAGATGAACTAATTCAACTCTTAGCTAGATTAGTTGGCGAGAAAATATTACCAGGAATCTTCAATAATCAAGTGATGGGAGGAACGAGACACGCATTGAAATGTTCTAGACACGAAGTGGGCAGCAATGGCTCCACCACAAAACAAGCTAGATATGCGTTAAAGGAGCAGCAAGTCAAATCGAAAGATCACCGAGCAGTCATGGCTCTTGTGGGGGTCATATTTGGTGCCCTAACGCATCATGGTATCATTGTCCCCCTTCTTAGATGGGTTCGCCACTATTAGCACCTAATGACCCTGGCTGGACTGATTTGACACAAAGTTTGATCCATTCATCCCTCTAATATGCAGTGCAATTATATTTTAGAATTTTTAAATGTATATTACTTTGATGTATTTTCAAATAAAAAACAATAAATACTTTCCACGAGATCTAGGCACGCAGGTGAAATGTTATGTTTTGGCTGAAAAATTAGTAAAAAATATTTAAATCGAAATGAAAATAATATTATTTTATTTTATTTTTTAATTGATATAAAATATTTTGGACGAAACAAGATTTGGTTAAAATTATTTGACTAGAAGGATAAAATAAGGAGAGGGTGAATAATGATAGGGTATTTGATTGTATGTGAAACATTTTAAATTTCTTTCACTTCTTTTAGTTTTGAATTTTGTAATTTTTTTATATTTTAATATGATGATATCAGAAATAAGTTTTTAGAAAAAAAAAATATATTATTTTCATATATTTTTAAATAAAAAAAATACTTTAAAATAACATATACTAACTCTTAAACAAGGCTTGGAAATTATTTCCAAACCCTTGTAGCCTAAGGTTTGTTCCATGCCTTTGAGAATTTTCGGAATAGCCTACGATTCTAATAGTAGTAAATACATATTACTATGAATTGTAGTCATAAAATTATTATTCTACTTTTTTGTGTACAATAATTTTATCCTTGAATTCTAGGGTATTTTTGAATATTTATATTTCTTTGCACAGTAAAATAAACATAATACTATTAAATAAGATTAAAAAAAAACAAGGGTTTCTACCATAAGTCTCATGGTTCACTGCATAGTAAAATAATCTTTTTACCATCTAATAAGACAAAACACAAGAGTTGTCTGCGAGGGTGATTCGGGCATTTTATAATTTTTGAAAATGTCTAAATATGAATATGCCCCTATAAAAGATAAAATGCAAGAGTAAGTTGTAGGGGTGTTTAGGTAATTTATAATTTATTATTATCATCTTCTGCCGAATACTCCGACAGTTTTCAGCCTCACACCCCATTATGGAAGCACGTGCGATGTCTTCTACTGATTAAAAATATTCATCCAGCGTCTCACTAGATTTGCCTCAATGTCCTTCACCACATGGTGGTAAACATGGCATTCCAAGGTGAACGAATACGTGACGGTGATCGGTTGATTTTTTTCCCATTTTGTTTCTCCTGTAAGCCAAAATACACAGACGTCCCTTTTGTTTATGATATTTTCATTTCAATCCCTTCTATTTTGATTGTTTGGTATGGTCATGATTTCTGTTATAGAAGTTTTGTTATGTTTCAATTTTATCATTTGATTGAAATTGAGTATATATTTCATTTTCATTTCGGTTCTTATTCTTTTAATTTTCGGATTGGTGTTAAATCCCTTAATATTTTTGATACAGAAGTTTTGATTTTTTCACTTTTTTCCCTTGATTGAAATTGATTATATATTTGGTTTTCATTTTGACCCTTATACTTTTAATTTTTTTATTTTAATTCCTTTATTTTTTTATTTCTGAAATAATGTCTATATTTGTCCATGTTTATATATATATATATATATATATATATATATATATATATATATATATATATATATATATATATATATATGCTCTTCGTTTTCGTTTTAGTTTTTAATTTTCATTATTTTCTCTTTTCTTGAGGTAGTATTTAAAAAAAAAAGTTCTTAAATTTTAGTTTGTTATTGTGATAATTTAAAAAATGGTATTTTTTTTTCTGTTTGTTCTTTCTTTTAGTTTTTTATTATTTTATTTAATCTTTAAATCAATTGATTTTTTAAGATAATAATATTTATTTTTATTTTTATTTTGTCATATATTTATTTTTTGATGTTTTTTTATGTTATTTTTGTTAAAAATTAACTTTTGCAGTTTTTTTATGTTGTCGATAAAACATTCTGTTATTTGGTATAAAAAAAAGTGTTCACTAATACTAAAGATTTTAAAACTAAGTAAAGAACTGAATGGTATTTCATTAAATAATATTCTTAATATATCTTTAATTAATTATGTTTTATATATTTAATTAAAATAGAAGAGTTAAAAAATAAACATAAAATGGTACTTACAAAAAGAAATACTAGAAGTTTGTGCCTAGATGTGCTTGGCCTATAGGCTATAGTAAAGGAGGCTAGGACAAATACAACTATAATTTTTTATATAAAAAAAGGTATTATATGTTTTTTCAGCCATCATCTAAGTTAGCAAACACAAATAATTTTTTAAAATTATTCTTATCTAAAATATTTAGTGTTTGTTTGAGAGTATGGTTACTTTTGAAAGTGTTTTTCATTCAAAAATGCTTCAAAATAAACTTTTTATTTATTTTTTTAAAATTAATTTTAATATCAGCACATCAAAATGATTTAAAAATACTAAATTTGTTTAATTTAAGGTAAAAAATAACAATAAATTTTTTTTTTCAAAAATATTTTTGAAACGAAGTGTCACATGCCCCTAAAATACTCCCTCTTTCCTCCATCATTTTCTAATAATATTTTCTCCTTTCTCTTAGACTCACGAATTGAAACGTCAACACAATTAAGTTTTAGATTGGAAAATTAAAATGCTAAAACTAAAGGGACCAGAATAAAAATGAATGGATAATGGATGGGAAAAGGTGCATTTTTTGCATGATTTTATGTAATTCCATGCTTATTTTTACATTGTGGTCCTTTTTTATTCATGTTTATAAGATATAAATTCAATTTTAATCTCATTAAATTGAACTCTAATGGCGCTTAAAAACCTAATAGAAAGTTTTAATTACTAAGAAAATGCAAATATCAAATACCACCATCAACTTAAAAAAATATTGTAATGCTCGCACTTGGGGACTTGGTCTGGCGAAGAAGGGACTTGTTCCCTTCCTAAACTCCTGGGTTCGAGCCATCAGCTCCTGGGTTCGAGCCATCTTTCTGTGCATATTTGTCACCCTCATGATATTTTACTTGTTTATTAAGCTTGGAGGATGTTTAATGGATCCGGAAATTAGTTGAGGTGCGTGTAAGGTAGTTCGGACACTTTGAATTTAAATGAATGATGAAAATTCATTGTTTATTACTATTTAAAATACCGATCTGTTTTAGTTTTTGTTAGTAAACGGCGAGGTGAAAAGAATGAAGAGGTCTGGTACTGATCCTTCTAAGCTTGCCAAGGCCACTTTCTGGTTGAGGTCCAGCAGCATCAGCATCCCACATCTTGTCCAGAGCTAGCTTGAAACCCGATAATATCTGTGTCGCGAGCATTGTCTAGGAATGGAGGCGACAGGATCAAAATATTATCGTGGAAGATGGAGTTGGTCCGTTAGATCGGTAGATGATCAAAGTACTACTGATGACATTTCATTTTGTCGGTAATTCTGGAGGTAAAAAACACTGATAAAATATAACAAATGAGCAGTGATGAAATGTATTAATGGACTGCGGACAAATGAACACTGCTGAAAAGTATTGAAACAAATCTCTGGGCTGCATGTGAGCAAATAAATGAAATGAACAGTGCTGAAAAGTATTCAAACAAACCGCTTGGCTGTGAAAAAAGAGCAGTGCTGAAATGTATTGGTTGGTTTCGAACAAATGAACAGTGCTGGAATGAAGCGCTGAAGCCAATCCACAGTTAATTGAATGCATTTACAGTAATTTAACGATCTGTTTTAGCTTCTTTTTTTATGGATAAATTGAAAAAAACAATCAAAAACAAAATTTGTTTATAGATAGATGTAATTTCATTATTACAAAGGCTTTGTTACTGTAGAGTTGGAGAAGAAAAAGACATGAGAAACAAAATAAAGACTGTGTCATTACAAGATTTGTTGTAAAACAAAATAGAAAATAAATATATGACCTATAGTGATTCATTTATAATAAAAACTATACAAGCTCGATGGACTCCATATAAATAACTCCACAAAAGTTTTTAACATCCACCTCCTCCACCTCCACCTCCACCTCCACCACAACCTCCTCCACCTCCACCTCCACCTCCACCACAACCTCCTCCACCTCCACCACAACCTCCTCCACCTCCAGCATAGCCCCCCCTACCATGGCGTATACCTCCGCTACTATCACCACAAGCGAATATGACCATGGAAATAATTGACAAAGAAACAACAATCATGCATAGCAACAGAAAAGCCTCAGAGGAACCAAGCAGGGAACCTGTTTCTGAATGGACACTGCCTTCATGAACTAAGAACTCCCTCGCCATCTTGATTTCCTAAGGCATACACTCCCTCCTGCCACAAGGCTTGTGATGGCTCTAAAATGGTTGTTCTTAAAACCATTTTATATAAAAACTAGTTGGAATATCCAATTGCGTGGCTTAAGGATGATGATTACTTGGTGGACTTTTCAAACATTTTATTATTACACCATTGTGGTCCAACTTAGTTCCTCGTGGTTCATGTCTTCGATTCTTTTTATGACGCAAATGAAAAAAAATAAAATAAAGGTTGACTAATACAAAATGAAAATATCCAGGTCTAGATATTAAGCACTGTTGCTTCTCAATACCCATGCGTAACTCAAAGTCTATGTTTTCGGCAAAGAAGAAACGACACTCAGATTTTTTATTTTATTTTTTCATTTTCATCTATTTTATTTGTTAAATACTACCTTCAAAATTTAAATCAATGATTAGGCTTACTAGTATAGCTGTTTAAAAGAAGGTTTGTCATGAATCATAAATTAAGTTTCCGTTTCCAAAAGAGATAGAAAAGCATTTGTAATTTTATAAAATTATTTAAAATTATAAAAATAATAATCAAAATATAGGGACCAATTGAAAATGAAAATAAATTTTGCCATTTTCCATGGATGCATTGATGGAGGTTTCCTTGCGCTTTCACCGGATATAAACTTCGATGCAGTCAATAAGAATGTGCAAATCAGCTATCCCTTATGTGCAAATTAGTTAATTAATTATAAAATATATATAATTAAAATAATAAAATTAAAGATAAAAACTAAAAGCATGTAGATATAAATAGAAATAGAAATCATTTAAGAAATATATAAAAAAATAAAAGAATTAAAATATGGACTGAATAGGAGGCTTTTCGGACTGGACCGTTTTAATAAATTAAGAAGAAACTTTAGGCACCGTATACTTCAAATCAGCTGTCGTGTAATGCATAGTCTAAACTCTAAACCGAGACAAAAAATCTGAAATCAAAATTGGTTTTGGTCTTGGTATACTCTTTCCAGGTATGAAATGAAATCAAATTAACGGCTTAGGTTACTTCATTCATAAGGATTAAGAATGAGGTCAGTCATTGTCGTGGAAGAAGAAACGACAGGGGTGCAGCAATGGGAAAAGGAAATGATGGGGGTGCTGTCGTGGAAAGAACAAGTTAGGGATTTGAGTATGAGGGAAAGAACAAGTTTGACTGAAAAATGAGTAACAGAAATTGGGATAAAAATAATAATATATATTTTTTTTTAACTTGTATGAAATATTTTGGACGAAATGAAATTTGGTTAAAATAACAAAGTCTAGAAGGATAAAATAAGGAGAGGGTGAATAATGATAGGGTATTTGAAACATTTTAAATTTCTTTTACTTCTTTTAGTTTTGAATTTTGTAAAAAAAATTATATTTTAATATGATGATATTAGAAATATTTTTTTAGAAAAAAAAATATATATTATTTTAATATATTTTTAAATAAAAAATACTTTAAAATAACATATACTAACTTGAACAAGGCTCTGGAAATTATTTCCACACCCTTGTAGCCTAAGGTTTGTTCCATGCCTTTGAGAATTTTCGGAATAGCCTACGATTCTAATAGTAGTAAATACATATTACTATGAATTGTAGTCATAAAATTATTATTCTACTTTTTTGTGTACAATAATTTTATCCTTGAATTCTGGTGTATTTTTTAATATTTATATTTTTTTGTACAGTAATATAACCATAATACTATTAAATAAAAAAATAAAAAAAACAAGAGTTTCTACCATAAGTCTCATGGTTCACTGCATAGTAAAATAATCTTTTTACCATCTAATAAGACAAAACACAAGAGTTGTCTGTGGTGGTGATTCGGGCATTTCACAATTTTTAAAAAAGTCTAAATATGAATATACCCCTATAAAAGATTAAATCCAAGAGTAAGTTGGAGGGGTGTTTAGGTAATTTACAATTTATTATTATTATTTTCTGCCGAATACTCCGACAGTTTTCGGCCTCACGCCCCATTATGGGAGCACGTGTGATGTCTTCTGATGGTTAAAAATGTTCAACCAGCGTCTCACTAGATTCGCCTCCATGTCCTTCACCACATGGTGGTAAACATGGTCTTCCAAGGTGACCAAATACGTGACGGTGATCAGTTGATTTTTTCCCTATTTTGTTTCTCCTGCAAGCCAAAATACACAGAAATCCCTTTTATTTATGATGTTTTCATTTCAATCCCTTCTATTTTGATTGTTTGGTATGGTCATGATTTCTGTTATACAAGTTTTGTTTTGTTTCAATTTTATCATTTGATTGAAATTGAGTATATATTTCATTTTCATTTCGATTCTTATTCATTTAATTTTTGGATTGGTGTTGACTCCCTTAATATTTTCAATACAGAAGTTTTGATTTTTTTCACTTTTGTCCCCTGATTGAAATTGATTATATATTTAGTTTTCATTTTGACCCTTATACTTTTAATTTTTTAATTTTAATTCCTTTATTTTTTTAATTTATGAAATAATGTCTATTTTTGTTCATGTTTATAAATATATGCTCTTCGTTTTAGTTTTAGTTTTTAATTTTTATTATTTTCTTTTTTATTGAGGTAGTACTTTTTTTATAAAAAAAAAATTCTTAAATTTTAGTTTGTTATTGTGATAATTTAAAAAATCGTGTTTCTTTTTTTTTCTGTTTGTTCTTTTTTTTAGTTTTTTTATTATTTTATTTAATATTTAAATCAATTGATTTTTTAAGATAATAATATTTATTTTTATTTTGTTATATATTTATTTTTTGATGTTTTATATGTTATTTTTATTAAAAATTATTTTTTGTAGTTTTTTTATGTTGTCGATAAAACATTCTGTTATGTGGTATAAAAAAAAGTGTTCACGAATACTAAAGATTTTAAAACTAAGTAAAGAACTGAATGGTATTTCATTAAATAATATTCTTAATATATTTTTAATTAATTATTTTTTATATATTTAATTAAAATAGAAGATTTAAAAAAAAAAAAAAATGGTACTTACAAAAAAAAAATACTAGAAGTTTGTGCCTAGATGTGCTTGCTTGGCCTATAGTAAAGGAGGCTAGGACAAATACAACTATAATTTTTTAAATAAAAAAGGTATTATATGTTTTTTCAGTCATCATCTAAGTTACCAAACACAAATTATTTTTTAAAATTATTTTTATCTAAAATATTTAGTGTTTGTTTGAAAACGTGATTATTTTTTAAAGTATTTTTCATTCAAAAATACTTCAAAATAATTTTTATTATTATTTTTTAAAAATTATATTTAATATCAACACATATAATTTAAAATAAAAAAATAATTTTTTAATTT
Source organism: Salix suchowensis (assembly GCA_029030765.1). Taxonomy (NCBI): domain Eukaryota; kingdom Viridiplantae; phylum Streptophyta; class Magnoliopsida; order Malpighiales; family Salicaceae; genus Salix; species Salix suchowensis. The sequence goes on from JAPFFH010000004.1 coordinate 10,210,166, forward strand.
TTTTCAAAAATATTTTTAAAACAAAGTGTCACGTACCCCTAAAATACTGTCTTTCCTCCATCGTTTTCTAATAATATTCTCTCCTTTCTCATAGACTCACGAATTGAAACGTCAACACAATTAAGTTTTAGATTGGAAAATTAAAATGCTAAAACTAAAGGGACCAGAATAAAAATGAATGGATAATGGATGGGAAAAGGTGCATTTTTTGCATGATTTTATGTAATTCCATGCTTATTTTTTCATTGTGGTCCTTTTTTATTCATGTTTATAAGATATAAATTCAATTTTAATCTCATTAAATTGAACTCTAATCGTGCTTAAAAACCTAATAGAAAGTTTTAATTACTAAGAAAATGCAAATATCAAATACCACCACCAACTTAAAAAAAATATTGTAATGCTCGCACTTGAGGACTTGGTCTGGCGAAGAAAGGACTTGTTCCCTTCCTCAACTCCTGGGTTCGAGTTATTTTTTTGTACATGTTTGTCACCTCCACAGTATTTTACTTGTCTATTGAGTTTGTAGGATGTTTAGTGGATCCGGGAATTAGTTGAGGTGCATATAAGGTAGTCCGGATGAATGATGAAAATTCATTGTTTATTACTATTTAAAATACCGATCTGTTTTAGTTTTTTTTAGTAAACGGCCAGGTGAAAAGAATGAAGAGGTCTGGTACTGATCTTTCTAAGCTTGCCAAGGCCACTTTCTGGTTGAGGTCCAGCAGCATCAGCATCCCACATCTTATCCAGAGCTAGCTTGAAACCCGATAATATTTGTGCCGCGAATAAGTAGATGATCAAAGTATTACAGATGACATTTCATTTTGTCGGTAATTCTGGAGGTAAGAAACACTGATAAAATATAACAATTAACAAGGGAACAGTGATGAAATGTATTAATGGACTGCATGCGAACAAATGAACACTGCTGAAAAGTATTGAAACAAATCTCTGGGCTGTGAACAAATAAATGAAATGAACAGTGCTGAAAAGTATTCAAACAAATCGCTTGGCTGTGAAAAAAGAGCAGTGCTGAAATGTATTGGTTGGTTTCGAACAAATGAACAGTGCTGGAATGAAGCGCTGAAGCCAATCCACAGTTAATTGAATGCATTTACAGTAATTTAACGATCTGTTTTAGCTTTTTTTTATGGATAAATTGAAAAAAAAACAATCAAAAACAAAATTAATTGTTTATATGAGAAAAGGGGTATTTGATCGCAGGAAGGTGTCTCACGCTCCATCTAAAATACATGGATCCTCCCATATGCATGCGTTGGCCACTTTTTATTTTTTTATGATTTTTCATATTAATGCAAATACTGATTTTTTTTTAAAAAAAACCTGAATTCCACCATAAGAAGTTTTCATATATTCTTACAAGATAATTGAAAAGTTTATATATATATATATATATATAGATGTAATTTCATTATTACAAAGGCTTTGTTACTGTAGAGTTGGAGAAGAAAAAGACATGAGAAACAAAATAAAGACTGTGTCATTACAAGATTTGTTGTAAAACAAAATAGAAAATAAATATATGACCTATAGTGATTTATTTATAATAAAAACTATACAAGCTCGATGGACTCCATATAAATAACTCCACAAAAGTTTTTAACATCCACCTCCTCCACCTCCACCACAACCTCCTCCTCCTCCACCCCCACCACAACCACCTCCTCCACCTCCATCTCCACCTCCTCCACCTCCACCACAACAACAATCTCCACCCCCACCTCCACCATCGCCCCCCTTACGACGGCGTTTGCCTCCGCCGGAATTACTATCACCACAAGCGAATATGACCATGGAAATAATTGACAAAGAAACAACAATCATGCATAGCAACAGAAAAGCCTCAGAGGAACCAAGCAGGGAACCTGCTTCTGAATGGACACTGCCTTCATGAACTAAGAACTCCCTCGCCATCTTGATTTCCTAATTAAGGTATACACTCCCTCCTGCCACAAGGCTTGCGATGGCTCTAAAATGGTTGTTATTAAAACCATTTTATATAAAAAACTAGTCGGAATATTCAATTGCTTGGCTCAAGGATGAAGATTACTTGGTGGACTTTTCAAACGTTTTATTATTACACTCAAACTTAGTTCCTTGTGGTTTATGGCTTCGATTCTTTTTATGACGCAAATGAAAAAAATAAAATAAAGGTTGACTAGTACAAAATGAAAATGTACAGGTCTAGATATTAAGCATTGTTGCTTCTCGATAACCATGCATAATTCAAGGTCTATGTTTTCGGCGAAGAAGAAACAACACAGATTTTTTATTTTATTTTTTCATTTTCATCTATTATATTTGTTAAATACTACCTTCAAATGATTAGGCTTCCTAGTATAGCTGTTTGAAAAGAAGGTTTGTCATGAATCATAAATTAAGTTTCCGTTTCCAAAAGAGATAGAAAAGCATTTGTAATTTTATAAATTATTTAAAATTTTAAAAATAATAATGAAAATAAATTTTGACATTTTCCATGGATGCATGGATGGAAGTTTCCTTGTGCTTTCACCAGATATAAACTTTGACGCAGTCAATAACAATGTGCAAATCAGTTGTCCTGTTATGCATAGCCTTAGGTGAAACTTCTAGGAATATGTGAAAATCAAAAGTTGTCAATTCTATTTTGATTAATGTTTTGTTTTTTTAATTAGAACAAAATATTTTTGTTTTGAAATGTTTTGGCATATTATTTCAGGATTATAATGTTCATATATAATTAATTAATTTATATATATATATATATGAAGAAAAAAAATATAGATATAGATATAGATATATTAATTTAACAAAAATAATTTAAATTCAAAATAAATTATTTTAAATTATATAATACAAATACAAAATCAAACAACTATAGTCTCAAAATTAATATATTCTCCAAAAATAAAAATAAAGAGAAACTAAAATTACATGACAGAAAAAACAGAGATAAGAAAAAAAAAATGGTGATAGATAGGCCAAGTATAAAAATCTTAAAAAAATGTTTTCTTTAGAAAACAAATATTACAATTGTTTTACCGCTAGAATAATGTCACTTGTATAGTATGTAAAATAATCAAAATCTTAAACATAATTATAAAATCACCATTTTTAAATAGTGTTTCCTTTTAGTTTATTTTGTAAATGTAGCTAAAAACAAGGCATCGATTTCTGTCATTTGGGTTGTGAAAATAGATAGATAGAAAAGTCCTACCCAAACAATCAATTTGGACAATTTTGGTTTGATCCCAAATTCTTTATCGACCTCGTTTTCAAGTGGCATTTCATTTTAAAAATGTTTTAAAAAGTAATATTTTTTTTTATTTTTTATTTCAAATTTTATAAAAATAGTGTTTTTAGATCATTTTTATATCTCAATGTTAAAAATATTGTTTTAAAAAAAATATATATATTTTAAAAAAATATTTTAAAAAATAATTTTAACTATATTTTCAAACTGACATAAATAGCTAGTCAATCTAGAGTCAACTTGAAATTTTAACCGGTTTTGTTTTACTTTAAATTGTTTTTTTTATACTAAAACAATGGTACTTTTTTGTCTTTCTAAACAAACAAAAAACATTCAAATAACCTGCCTTCAAAGGTTTCTTTTAAAAAAAAAAAAAATTAACTTTGAATTAACTTGCTAAACTAGTGACTTTAGCGGATGCTTACCTCAGTGCCGAAAACCTTTTCCAGCAGGAGGGCCTCTGCTAATTATCATTACAGTAAACGCTTCAAGCTCATCATTTTTCCAGGAAATATTTCAATCATTTGTCTCACCATGCAGGGAATGCCATGCTCACAAGCCCACTGTTAAAAACATGCCAGCAAAACCTATCAAGTTAAATTAACGTGGGCTCTAGTTCATGGTTTTTTCAAAGTACAATTTCATAATCATTCATTCATCACATGTGATAAGGAGTTTAGATGTGTTCCAATTCAATAAGAGCTACTATTGTGTGGTTCTCCTCAGTCGTCTCATGTTTTTTTTTTTCACAAATTAGTTCAGGCATTACAGTAACTGAATAAGATTCCAGAAATTGTTTTTTTTTTTTTCCAATCATATTGTTTTGAGCAATGCTACCACCCACCCCAGAAATTGTCTTGTATCCTAGGGTCACACTTGCCTCATGATATGTACCATTTTTGGGTCGCCATTAATCCTTGTGTTTTTCTCATGGTACATGGCATTGCATGAACGCATTCCCCTATCATTACCTCTCCACCACTGTATCATAGACTAGGATAAAAACAAGTGCGCCAAAAGAATTTGAATCACCAGGAAATCCAACTTATAGTCGCCTATGAAAATAAATGTTGATTAATAATTGTTGCCTTAATCTCTGTTCCCCCAACTGAAACGAACCAACTTGTCTAGTCCCAAAGAAATGCGTACAGTCACATAAAGTTTGAATTTATACTCAAATCGAAGAGATTTAGCTAGGCATGTCTCATTCTGTCACGTTTTTAGGATTTTGGTCTAAACAATAGATTTGGTTTCTGAATTATTATCGTTTGAACAATACAAATATCAGCACTGTGTGGATCAAACAAGCAAAGATAATTGTGAAAAATCTTTAGCAAAATCAGGAAAGACCAGTTATGCACATGGGAGTCAACTATAAAGTTCTTAAAACAAGAGCAAGTCACAAGCAAAATGAGATTAAAAAGTACCTCGCTGCATAAGTATCTCCTTATACGACTTTGATAGCATTGAAGAAAAGCAAGATGCACACATCATCCACAAAAACAGGAATCTGAAAGGTACAAGTAGAAATCATGACAACAGAATTTATAAATGAAAATGAGTTTGAGAAAAAGAAAGAAAGACCTTACGTCAAGGCAGTGGAAATATTGCAAGAGAGTTGTTCCAGAGGCTAAAAGTTGAAAATGACCCTGAATCTTAGATATCCACTTTGTCAAGACCATAAAGCTGAAATTTACAACACCTAAACAGCCAAAAAAAGGGTTCCCTTCTGCTTACAAGAAGCCAGTTAAAAATATTTCGAATCTCGTTTGAGAAAAAACGATACTCTCTTCAAATAATTCACATGGTTACAGTACCAAGACTTCTATTATTGCATCAGGCACTGGCAAAATAGAAGGACATCAGATAAGAAAGTTGCATTTCAAACAACGATGCCTGTGAAAGAATAACAATGAATATCCATTAATCAAGGAAGCCCGATATAGGCTAAACTTGAATGAAAACAAACTTGGAAAGGGGGAAAGGGTGCACTGACTGCTGGCCATAGCTTTCAGGAACCCAACGAAATTAACATCAACATGAACTGTGCAATTTTTCATGTTTCTATTATAACATGAGTTTTTTTTGTTTGTGTTTATTTTCATCACGCCACATTATTAAATAACTAGTTCAATCCAATAACTTAGCTTAAGCTAATAGGTGAATATCTAATAACACATCTTCTCAGGCAATCAATTAATTATAATTAAAATAAAAAATAAGAGTGATGAGATTCAAACTTATAATGATATCATTAAAAAAAATCTCAGTCTACATATTTAAACAATTAGGTGAGGTAATAAGAATATATTACTCTTCTATACACATGATCCCAAACTAAATGCCTATATGGTCTTAATTTCTTCCAAATATATGAGCTAGGAGGAAAAGAATACTCCATAAAGAAAAATATCTTACAAAATTCACAACATTCCACCTGAATCTCAGTTTAACTACTGCTAATTAAGCCCCATACAAACTGTCATGGTTATTTGAATAACCAGATGTAAGTAACTGTACAGAAAGAAAGTCACATAGCCTGGCATCTCAAGATTTTCCATGCTTAGAAATGTATCCCTGCAAATGAAAAAGGCAACCATTAAGTGGCAGGCGTGAAAAACTTACAAAATCCATATCTATCCCTTCCTACACGTGATCTCTCAAATCAAAACACTCACCTCAACAAGCTTTGCCATTTTTGGCTGAGATGAAGAAAGATATTGCTTAATTGATTCAACAGTCGCTGGAATTTGATGGGGTTGCAAGGTGCTAAGAACCTTCTCAACTGTCTTTTTAACTATTGTGTTGTGTGCATCCTTGCTGAGATGACCTTCACGCCAGGTTGGTTTCAACATATCTTTAACAAAATCAATAAGAGCAGCACGAAAATGTCTCAGAACTTTTGATTCTTTTTCCACATCCTCACCTATCTTTTGGTCAACCTCCATGTCATTGTTTTGTCTAACACTATCTGCCTTTAAGTCCTTTTTGTGTCTTAACACACCTATTTGGGGTCTAGCATCAGAATCAATTTTGTTTGTAACTCGATTAACTTTGTCATAACCAATACCCGACGCACTTTCTTCCTTGAGTGCACTCCCATTTTCACCATCAGTGGTACCAGCTCCTCCTGACACTGTTGCAGTAGTAAATGAATCTTTTCCAGGTGTACTGCAATTTTTATCCAACAGAATTCCATGGGGTTTATCATGAGAAGATATAGCACTTTTCTCACCATTAAATTCAGTGCCAAAGTTCTGGTTTGATAAGGAATCATATATTGGTTGCTGTGATGTATTTGAGATTGATGCTCCTAAACTAAAGAAAGAAAATTCTAAGGATTTGTCTCCTATATTGGGCACGTCAAAGCTATCTCGAAGAGGATCATACTTGCTCCCAGCAGATGATATCATTTCAGGAGTAATGAAGAAGGAAGGGCGAAAAGGTACAGATGGCTCCCAGTCATTTGAGGAAATTTTTGTTTTATGCTCTGCAAGACGCAATCGATCCCCGGGTACACCAGCTAGAGACAAACTTTCTGGCTCGGAACCAGAGAAAGCAGAAGCACTTCGCAGTAACGAAGATGATCTTGAAGCACAATCACCATCCGGCAGCTTTTGAGAACCAAGCGGACTTAAATCAAAAGTGGAACTAAAAGAAAACAATGATCCTGTACAGGTTGAGACATGGTGAGATGAGAATGAAACACTGCTTGATAAAAAGTACCGAAGCTTGAATCGTGCACATTCTAATGGAAAACTGAGCTATGCAAAGAAAGTAAACTCAAGGAAGTAAGCTGTTAAGGATAGCTACCTCTGTTAATTAGAGAACTGTAACTGCCATAATCAGTCCCAGGCCAATGTTGTCTAAAATTCTCTATTCCTACATCCTTAAATGAGGAAGAAAAGCCGGGATCATCTTTGGAGGAAGAAAATTGCTTGGCATTGCGAGGAATGCCTTCCCTTTGTCGAGGTGACAGCTTGTGTTTATCATCCAATTGATGCAACCTTTGGTTTTCTTTGTGTTCTAGTGGTGGAAGTCTTTCTGGAGAGAAATGAGAAGAAAATGTTGCTTCTTTTCCTGTTAAAGAAGCAACTGGGTCAGGAAAATGAGGAAACTTTGGTGTCTCCAAAATGTTTCTCACACCTGATACAAGGAAGGAACATATCAAGTATTCAGAACATCTTGATAGGGAAGGTTCTTCAAAATCCATATTACAAGAATGCTAAGTACCTTCATCAAACAGGTCTTCTCGAGTTGCAACCTCATCCACCCCTGACTGTTGGCTTATATTATCTGCTTTATTGGTTGTATGAAGGAACCTACATGAACTCCCTCTAATGCACCACCCTTTGGAAAAAAAGTCACAAACTACCGCTGCGCGTTTGTTTCCATCCCTGAGCTCGGTAGAAGGGGATATACTTCTTGCCCTTGTCCCAGAAGCCACCAATCTGGAAAACCTAATGATTAGTAAGAATAGGAATACCGTGTCACTCAAGAAATGAAGAGTAACAACGAGAAAGGGAGATATTAGGTAGGGAAAACCTGAACTAGAACATTCTATGATAATTAAAGTTCTGAAAAGACTAAGTCAGCATAATCACACCTCGATGCTTTTTGCTCTTTGGTATCCTCTGACTTCACGTCCACTGGCTTATGTTCTTCCTTGGAGCCCATAACAATATTAGCCCCCTGACCCAAGCAGTTTCTCTTAGATAAGACAGCATCCACCTCTATGCCAGTGATAACAAATGGATGAGCAGTCTCAACAGCTAAAGCTTCACTGCTATTACCTAAATGAGTCTTGCTATTGCCAAAGGCTTCACTGCATCCTTTACGGTTCTTTTTCGTATGAGCGTCAGCATCTGTTTTATTGACTGCACATTCCAAAGTTCCATTTTTCTGAGCAAAAACCAAATGTTTACTCAATTTGGGGGACCTAGAATCTGCATAATTCACACATGACTTCTCCTTTTGCAATCTTAATGGTCCGTCCAGAGGACCACACCATTTGAAATTATTGACGCTATCTTCCTTCAGTTCAGACATCTCACGTGTAGAATGTGATCCCAGTTGCCTGACAGACACTGTATGCTGTCTCCTATCTACATGGAAGAAAAGCTAAATCAAGAGCAATGCAAGGCTATCAACTTCTTAAGACATATGTTTGCACGATAGATAAGGTCCTAAAAGAAGTTTTTGGAGATTTAATAATTAAAAAGAAACACCATGTAGGATCACCTATCCAACTAATTATTGAGTCAAAGTCAAGAACCTGCATGATTGCTCCGTTTGAGCAATTGCAGAATCAAGAAAAAGGTAGAAATCTACCACATTTCTAACAGCATGCTTCACTGTATAAGATCAGGACTAGGGAGACAGTGTGGGACAGAGGCCAAAGCAAAAATTCTTATCTAAACTTCATTCTAGGAGCAAACAAATCATGGCAAAGAGCAAACGGAAGGTGTCCAAGTCATTTGTGGAAAAAATGGGCACTCCCATAATTTTTAGAACAAAATGACTCCAGATGCCTAAATTAGTGATGCTGGCTGTGTTAATCATTTTCAAAATAACTGCAAGAATGATGATGTATTTGGGGAGTAGGGATGGAGGTGTAGAAGCTTTTCTTTTTGTGTCAAATCAGTTATAAAGTGGTGTGAACTAGATTGAAAAAGTGGCAGTGAAAAGATAATCCAGAGGCTCATCTGTATGCTGAAATAGCACCTGCATCAGTAGCCCTCTTTTTTGATGAAATTAGAAAATATCATAACATAGGGATTTCTACTAGACTAGTGTAGAGGGAGAATACTGTTTTCTAGACCCTTTGAACATCACAAAATGTCTTATATTCATAGGGATCCCAACTACGCCTCGGTACCATGCCAGCCAACATAACCTGACCTCCGCATTTGATTTCTAATGCAAGCAGGAATCAGTCCCAACTCCGTACCATGCCAGGCAACTTTACCAGCAAAACTAGCTAGTGCTTAGTCGAGCATAAGATAATAGTCATCTGAAAGCCCTTCATTTTGTACTTTGTAAAGAGATCACAAGATTCTTCTATCCCATGGAAGTTGTTTCAATGGAGATTTGTCATCGAAGATTCTAGAATATGATCTTATCCCCCCTGCCCCCTACCAAACCTGAGAGGTAAATACATAGCATTTCCTCCACTCTAATCAAAGGCTTATTGATCCAAAGCCACATCACTACAGTAATATGGAATATAAAAAAGAAAACAAAAAATAAAGAAATAAAGCATGGGGTAACAGTGTTATGAGGTTAAGCAGCAGTAGAGAATTATCATACAAGAGAAATTATTAAAGGTGAAATCCTTCTTTAGTTTATTTGGTGAATGAAAATTTTCTTTCATAAAACAAACTAAGGTGCAAAAGTTCATTTTTAAGATGTATGGAAGGAGCTTAAAATCCAAATACAGTGGTTGGGCTAGTGGCAATTAAATTATTTCTAAAAAAAGTAGTTGAAAAACAAAAACACCAAATCACATTTTAGTGGATCACAGTTATGAGGCATAAACTGAAAAGAGAGTAACTTCAAAGCTTGAGGCAAGAGAGAGTAGAAAAGGTAATGTTTACTTCTCGAAAGTCTCTTACACACACACTCTGCTTTGCCTACAGGGAACAATTACCCCCTTTTGAGGGTTTTGGGGGTCAATTGGTAAACTGAATAGCTTCCCCATCCTATAACGTTATGGAAGGTTCATAATTCCCATCATGATCAATCATTGAAGAGGGAGGGAGGTAAAAAAGGAAACAGAAACAAGTTAGGCACATGATAAACATTGAGAGTGTAGGGAGAAGTAGTTTCCTTACTATTTCTACTTTCTCTTGAAATTCTCTAGGTCTCCTCTTTCACAGGCTCCAATTGGCCATTCTTTTTCTTGTTTTTATTTATGCATTTCCTTGAACATCAATTTTTACCAGCTTTTTTGTTTCAATGCTTTTGAGAATTCTCTCCTCCATTTCCCCAATCCTTGACGCCTTCTCCACCTAGGTATTTACTGATCTTGTCTTTCAAACTCAAAACCATCTCCATGATCACCATTGACACAATTGCTTTCAAACTCAAAATTAGAGCATTGCTTCTCCTTCCCTTAGTTTTCCAAAAGTATTGTCTTTGTTGAACAGCGTAGTTTGAAAGGGGAAAAAAACTAGAGTAATTGAGGGTTCTGCCAATAGTTGCTTATTTTTGGTTTCCAACAAATTTTCTACTTTGAATTCTTTCAAGATTTCACCTCCCAGTCAAAAAACAAATCATGGATATGTTGTAATGTAATTTCTGTTTGAGGTTGTAGCACTATTTTTTTTCTTGTGATCAATTATGCAATTTAATTTACATAATTCTATCGTATTACACTTTCAAGTATTTCATTTCTCCTATTGATTATTGTTATATTTTTTTATTATTATTTTGGCATTATGTTCTTTATATATTCACTGATTGGTGAAGAGTCATCATTTTTTTTTCTTCGGAAAATAATGAAGAGTTGCAATTATCTGTTTCTATTATGTTTGTAATTTGTCATTTGTTGCAGTTATGTTGGTTAAATTATTAATTACTGATTTTTTGATGTCAATGGCTTCTTTATTTCATTTTAATTTCATTATTATATGAGAATATAATTAGCTTGTTAAAAATTGGAGATATATTATTATGCAATTACACCTTTTCTTGTCTTTTTATAAATACTACAATAAACAAGTCCTGGTTTCAATAAACACCAGTCAGTGTCAAAATGTTTTAACAATGATAATGTGGCATCATAATATTCTTTCATATTCTCTTTCACAAGTCACTCAGCATGTATATAGATATCTCCATATTTCAAAGCTTTTTTTAATTGATTTCTTTATCACCCTCCATCTTTTCTAATCATTTCATGTTACTGTTTTACTTTTCTTCATGATGCAGCTTCAACAAGCTATAGAAATAGGAACTATAAGAGGCATTTCAAAATGAAAAATTAATTAATTAATAAAAAAGAGAATAATATGCATGTAATGGACAATAATCAAGATAAAAGCACAATGACAACCTAGAGAAAAATTAATCAATTAAATTAACATCAATCATTCACAAGGAGAGTAAGCTGGAGATAATGCTATACTAAGAATTAAAACTAGATGTTCAAATGGAAATTTCCATATGGAGTTCTTTGAATTAAACTAATGCCATAAAGAAACATTCTACTGTGCCACTGCAAAAAGAATTGGAATAGGTACATAAGAATAAAAAAAAATAGCAGTAAAAGGGAACGAGTATATTGCAAAAATGAGGATGATACTTTGGATGAATTCAGTACAGAAAAAAAAGATGCACATGAGGCAAAGAAGCAAAAAATAGCAGAAGCAGCAGAGAGAGAGAGAGAGAGAAGATGGAAAAAAAAAACCATTAGAATGACTTTCACATGTGCCAGACTGCATTAGAACTGTATTCATATGAAACAGCATCTTGATACAGTTCAAAAATGCACAAAGAAGAGAAGAAACCTGAAAGGAAAAGGGTGCGACAACTGCTTTTTACATTAAAAAAAAAAAAGCACCAGAGGAATCGTGCAGCAACTAACTTGAATTTTAAACATGTAAATACCTGCTTGAAAACAACAGATTAACACCTCTACTAAGCCAATGCCAAAGCCTACTTTCTTTCACCCTTTGTTTTGAAGATGTGAATTTGTACGTGTGCGTGCAAGTAAAGTTGAGTGATGGAAATTTTCTATTCTATCATACTCCCTCATAGTTTTGTGATGGGTATATGACTCATAAAGCATATCTGGAAGAGAAAAAAAAAAACAGAAGAAAGAACTAGCCAGCAACCTTGAAGTTCACACAATTCCATCAAGTGTATCACCTTAAAAGCTAGTCAGTCATATGCCACCAAAACTCCCATTAGAAAGACACCATTTTCATAGCTAATCAAACTCTCTAATGTACGATTCATCATGCTTCCTTGAAAAAACACAATTCGCAATTCGACCAGAACTCAGAAGAACAAGCATAAATAGAAGACTAAAAAATTACTAATTGGAAGCAACACCTAGTTATCGTGGTAACATCACAAGAATACCAAACAAAGCAAGTACACATCATCAAAATCAAATGAAACCTAAAAAAACTATAGTAGCTCACATTTACTTCAAGCAATAATCAAAGCATTGCATTCCCTCCGACAAAACTAATCGAGAAGAGGCTTGTCTTTCAATGCCAGTCACCTAAACAAATTCCCACTAAATTCCAAAACGCGGTATATACCATTTTTAGTTAAATGTACCTAATTTAAAGCAAACATTATCCAATGAAAAGAGCACATAACTTACCACGCTAATCAATCAAGCAATCCAAACAATGCTTACACTCAGCAGTAAATCACACAAAACAGCAGAAAAGACATCACAATATTACCTAATTTCAAAATAAAACAAATCAATCAGATATCATAACTAACCGTTACGTCTCTGATCAACTTCCTCCTCTTCTACTTTTATCTCTTCGTCGTCGTCGTCGTCGTTATCTCTGCCGCCTATTTCTTCTTCCGGATCCTCCTCTTCTTCGTCATCACCGTTATCGATATCCATGTCAGAATCCGAGATTTGAGCGAGTGGTGGGTTGGAAGAGGGAAGGGCGAGGTCTTCGTCGTCATCGCCGGTGGCGGCGGCTGATGCTGGCATTGGGCTCAGTGCACCAGGTTCTGTTTTTTTCTTTCTTCTTTTTTGGTTGCGGTTCGTACTGTTCGCTACTGAAATTTGTGGCATTTTTTTTAGCGTGGCTAGTCTATTTACTTTGGTGAAATTCGTTGTCAGATTTGATTTTTTTATTTTTCATAATATTTCTGAGATTTATTTTTATTTTTGATACTACTAGTTGGAATGCCCACACTACATTGCAGGCGTAATGTGGGCGGAACAAATAATTTTTATAATTATTGAGATTAAAATATAATATTTTAATATATAAAATTTGATATAATGAAAAAAATTAACATCCTTTATTATAATAACAGTAAATCAAAGTCTTAACTTTTTAAATTATCATCACCATCACTGTCAAAACAATAAACATTATTCAACAAATCTCAGAGAAAACAAAAAAAAAATTAATAAAAAAGCACGTAAGAACAAAAACTAAAATTATTGTTATTATTCTTAATATTATTATTCTTAATATTAATATTATTATTGCTTTAATAACGGGAAGAAAACGAAATTAAATCAAATGCTTAAAAAAAACCTAAAAACATTAATAAAAGAGCAAATGAAAAAATAAAATAAATGAAAAAACAATAAAAATTATTGACTGGAAAAAAAAATTATTTGACCAGAAAAGTTTGTATAACTGTTAAAAAAATAAAAATTATCAAATTATCCCGAGAGAAAAAAAACCTAAAAAACATTAACAAAAGAGTAAGTAAGAGAAAAACATTAAATTATTATTATTATTATTATTATTATTATTATTATTATTATTATTATTATTATTATTATGCTGATAATGAAAAAAAAATAAAAGACTAAAAAAATCATAAAAAAACTTTAACAAAAGATCAAACAAAAAAATAAAATAAAAATTATCTGGTAAAACAAGTCATATGACGTAAAAATAAAAATAAAAAATGAATAAAAAGCTAAAAGAAATAACAAATAGAGAAAAAAAATACAAATATCAATTTCCAAATGATCATAGATATAAAATAGAATTTAAGAACTAATTTTTTTGGAAAAAAATTTCACCCCAACAAATAAGAAAATAACAAAAATTAAAAATCAAAGTCAAGCACACTTATATATATATATATATATATATATATATATATATATATATATATATATATATATATATAAGAAATAAAATTTAAGAACTAATTTTTTTGAAAAAAAATATCACCCCAACAAATAAGAAAATAACAAAAATTAAAAATCAAAGTCAACCACACATATATATATATGGACAAAAGTAAGGATTATTCTTGAAATAAAAAGAAATAAAAGGATTAAAATAAAAAATTAAAAGTAATAGGGCTGAAATGAACCTTAAATATAAAGGGATTAAAATCCAAAATTAAAAGTATAAGGGCCGAAATGAAAATCAAATATATTATCAATTTTAATTAAAGGACAAAACTGAAGAAATTAAAACTATTGTACCTTATAAATTCTTCTTTTTCAATCCAATCTGGAAATTAAAAGAAGGATGACCGAATTGAAAAATGGACATTGCATCAATTCCAATCGGAGGATCCAATTGAACAAAATCAAAACTTATATACCTGAAATCAGGACCAGAAACGAAATTGAAACTTAAGGGACTGAAGTGAAAAGGGTGCAAATAAGGGGGACTCTCCTGCACTTTGTACGTGCAGGAGAGAGAAAAAGGTGGCCAGCCGCTTGAAACGGCCGCCGCCGCGTCCACAGACATTATTGGACGCAACGCGCCACCGCGGGATGACGACCACTCGGAGGCGCATCAAAATAGACTCCGGAATCGTGTCTCCGGCCACCGTATGACGCCGCACGCGCCACCTAAACAGGGCGTGCGGCGGAACACCGGCTGGCGCGTGCCCAGCACGCACTGACAGACGCGGGAAGAAATATTAAAAAATTAGGTAAATGACGGTCATAACCCTGGTCCCAAAGGCACCGTTTTTGTAGTATTAGGGGTTAAACCCGTAATCAGCCATTTAAAATATATTAAAAAAAAAAAAACTGCGGCGGACCGGACCGGGCCGGTCCGGTCCGTACGCGTGCAATTACATGAATGACCCTCACCCTCAGCCCTTTTTACCGTCAGCCCGAGCCGCTATTTTGTCTTATTACCGGGGCTAAAATCGTCAAATCACTGTTCAAAAAAAAAAAAAAAAAAAAAAAAAAAAAAAAAAAAACAGGCGGACGAGCTCGCGCGACACACGGCCGATAAATGGCCAATCCACAGTGCAATTGTGTCTATGGCTACGGTAAAAGTCTGAGCTCTTTTAGATAGTTTTATAATTTCTGAGATTTGATTTTGGGATTAAAGATTATTATTATTATTATTATTAGTCATTTAGCACGGCACGAGTGAACTTGCCCGCGTTGCGCTGAGTTTTTTTTATATAGAGCAATCAAAATATAAAAGGCTAAAATGAACTTTATCTAAAATCTTAATCCAAAATGACATCGTTTTGAAGAGTAGAAAAGAAAAAAAAGGTTCCTCAAATTTCACTCAAAATATCAGGTTTGTTTCCTACTTTACATATGCATTTAAAGCTTTTATTCTTCACCAAATTTGACAAAATTAATAAAAAAATGATTTTGTGATATTTGACTATTATGTGGCATATTGAGTTCTAGCTCACTAACACCACACTCACTATGGAGATGCTCCAAAGTTGACAACTTACACAGTCATGAGTTGTCAAATGTAACAATCATATGATACCTTATTTGAGCCAACAATTGGGATGTTTTCTGGCTGAATCAACTGTTGCAATTTTACCCTATTAAATTTAAAATAAAATTACATTATTTTATCATCTATAAATAGAGGTTAATCTCATGATCATAAGAGGAAGAAATTGGAAGGTAAATTTTGGAAATAATAACCCCCCCTCCCATATTTTTTTTTATCACAGACTTCTCCTTTGTTTTCTGGCAAGATTCAGCCACCACCAAAGCCAGCACAAACACCAGCAAAACTTCACCTGCATGTCAGAGCGACCGATGACCAAAAACTCTCATCCCCTTCTTCTCTCTCGTTATTGCCATTGCCTTCTCCTTCATTTTTTTACCGCCACCAAAAGAACCAGAAGAGTTACCTCTTCATGTCGGTACCCTCCACAACCACTAACTTTCTTCTTCTTCTCCCCTCGTTGCTGCACTATGAAGAGTGAAGTAATTATTGTTTACATGCACGTAAACAGTAATTGAGTTGGACCCATTCTGACTCACCCCAAGTGGTTGGGTCAAAGACCAAACCAATTAAAAAAAAACAAAAATATTCAAATGGGTATTTTTCACATATTTATGATTTTCTCAAATATTTTTCCAATGACTCTGCATAATATCGGGTTGTGTACTTACATTGTAAGTTAAGAACCTGGTATAAAAATATACTCGATTTTCACCAAAAATTCAATAAAATATCCAAAATTTCAAGGGCAGATTTCATCACATGTTTCCATTAATTTTGGTTCAATACCAGTCCACCATCTTACACTCTAATATACGGACTCGAAACGAAATATCAAGTTTTCTTCTAAATGTTTTTTTAAAAAAACCTATTTCAAAAATATAAAAATGTGTTTATTTTCATGTATATGGTTGAATTCTAGAAAGTTTCTCAACATATTTTCATTTAAAAAAATTGCATCTTTCCTCGTGCTTTTAAAATATAAAAAGAGATATTGTAACCAGATTACGATTACCTGCTAAGGTTCAACCAAGATATCAAAAATCATTCACCAATAATTTTTTCATTTTTTATTTTGCATATTAGGGTTTAACTATAGACTTTAATATTTAGAGGTGTGAAACATATTGTAGAGTATACCCTAAGGTATTAAAGATACAAAAAAGTAAAATGTGATGTTAAAATTCTTACTTTAGAACGGTTAGATTTTTTATCCAATAAAGTAGAGACTCCCTCACGAAGAGAGATCTTTTTCAAACCTTAGAAAAGACCAACAAATAGAAATCTGACCTAGAAAAAAAATCAAATAACAATGCAATTTATCTTAAGTAAGATGTACTGGGGGTGATGTATTTTCCTAACACAAGAAGTCCTCTTATTCAAACTCTCGCAAACCATTATGTTTTATAGTGACCTTAATACTAGGCGGAGAACCCAACTGTCGCACCCCAAAAATGGTGGTATGCGGCGTCGTGGCAACTTGTCCCTGTGATCGGGGAGATTAAATGTCGGGGGATTATTTATTTTTTATAACAAAGGGGAGTCGCCACCTAGTATTATGGTTACTAGGAAACCTAGTACCTGGGTCTTTCGTAGATTCTAGGGTAAGGGACTGGTTGCGTAAAGGGAAGGTTTTAGCACCCCTAGTACGCCCTACCTAAGGTAAGCTGCTTGACGTTTTTGTTTGTCTTATGATTGCTAGGATACGGATATATATAATATATATTTAAATGTTGATGATATATTATCCCTGCCGAATATTTTGGATATCAACCCTTTAGGATTTATCTATCCAAACACCGATAGTGAATAATAACATATTATTCTCGTCGAATATTTTGGATAGCAACCCTTTAGGATTTATCTACCCAAACACCGATGGTGAATAATAGCATATTATTCCCGCCGAATATTTTGGATAGCAACCCTTTTAGGATTTATCTACCCAAACACCGATAGTGAATAATAGCATATTATTCCAACCGAATATTTTGAATAGAATTTGTTTATCCAAACTCCGAACCATGAATAATATGAATCACCGAAAAAGTTTTTTATATTTTTTTGAATATTGGCCAATACCCTTTGGATTTTACAAACATGTTGTAAAATCTCAAAATGCAAGAAATGATTTTTCTTTGCAAAATCCATGCTAAAACTCATTTTCTCTTTAAAACCCCAAGATAATATATTTTTTTTCAAAAGAAACACAACTTTTAAAAATATGCTAGTGTATTGGCCTTATGCAAGAAAAAACAACACATTTTTTTCTAGATTCTTTGTATAAAAAAAAATATTTTTATTTTTATTTTTTTTATATTTTATTATTATTTTTTTTATTATTATTATTATATTATTTTTATTATTATATTATTATTTACGGGTGGGTTGGGCTTGCCGACCCACCCCTTGAAATCTGGGGTCGCCAGACCTGACTGTCTCGGGCTGGGATCGCCCGGCCGTAGCACTGGGACCGAGCTACGGCCTAAACAGGGCCCGAACCCATCTCCTCTTGATTCGGGCTTCAGCTCAGTGGGGCTGGAAGCCCATTTCTAAGCAGGGCCGGGCGTAAAGCCCGGCTGACGGGCTCAAACTGAGAGTGAATGAATTCACTCTCGCCGGTGCATGCAGGGATGACAGGGACGATGCACAGTAAATTTTGGAGTGTGATGAATGGTATACCTGTTAGCACCTTTGGGTAGAGGACGTCGAGGTGATTCTTCCAGTCGTGGTTTCGTCGGAAATGGTCGCCTGTGGTGGCCGGAAAATGTGTTGGACGGCGACGGCTGTGCTTGCTGGCGTCGGGGCTGCTCTGTTTTCTTCGCCGGAGAAGGTGGCTGAGCTGCTGGCGGAGACGACAGTGATGCCAAGGTGGTGTTGAAGGCGGGATGTGGGTGGTCGACGGTGATGGTTTACAGGCCGAGAGGGAGAGAGAGAGAGGAACCACAACTGGTTTTGGGAGAGAGAGAGAGGCGAAAAACCGAAAAAAAAAACGAGAGAGATGAAGTTCAAATCTTCAGTGAAATTTTCCTTGTCTCCCAGTTCTCTCCCTCTTTTCTTCCCTCCTCCTTTTTTTTTTGTTCTCGCCATTTTATAGGCGTTGCAGATGTCACGACGGCGATTTTTTTTTACGCGCTTCGCGCCCCGCCATCACCCCTGTGATTCAGGGGGAGGTAATGGCGCGCGATGAAAATGGGGTGGTTTATAGTCGTAAAATTTACGACTATAATTCTAAGGAGTCGCCACCTAGTATTAAGGTTACTAGGAACCTATTGGTCTCGCGAGAGTCTTGGGTAAGGGGACTTGTTGTGCAAGGGGGAAGACGCATCACTCCCCAAAGGCACCCTACCTAAGGTAAGCCGCATTGTTGTTTGATTGTTTTTCTAAGTTAAAATTTTTTACACTCGCATTTCAAAAATATATTTTTTTTTCTCGCGAGTGTACTTTACAATGTAATTTTACACCGCAGTTACAAGTTTTTTTATCTACGGGTGTACTTTACAATGTAAATTTACACCGTAGTAAAAATCCTTTTTTTTTATCTACGGGTGTACTTCACAATGTAAATTTACGCCGTAGTAAAATTTATTTATTTTTTATCAGCGGGTGTACTTTACAATGTAAATTTACACCCTAATAGATGAAACAAAATAATTGTTAAATTATTTTTGACATTTTGGCCGACTTCCAACGGATAATCGCAAACCGGGTTACTGATATCCAAATTTTTTCATTTTTAAAAAATATGGAAAAAGATGCAACATATTTTTTTACGAAAAAATACAATGAGAAAAGCTTTGGAATCCGACCGTATGCACAAAAAAACAAATACATTTTTTTTATATTTTTTGAATTTTTTGTAATAATAATAGTAGTAAAATAAAAAATATTTTTTTTTGTCAATTTGTATTTTTTATTTTTTTATTTTTTATTATTTTTTGAGGGGTCAGTGTCACCACTATGGGTCGACAAACTCGCTCGAATGAGTCGGGCTTCCAGCTCTTGCAGCCGGAAGCCCCGCCTTCATTGGGGTTGGGCTGCCGACCCACAATAGGTCGGCGACCCCGCTCCGAATGAGGTCGGGCTTCCAGCCTCGTGAGCTGAAGCCCGAAGGCTTTTGAGTCGGGCTTCCAGCCATCGTGGGTCGGAAGCCTAAACAGTGTGGGTCGGGCCTCCAAATCATCATGGGCTGGAAGCCCACACATATTTGGGCTAGTCTTCAATACGTGGTCGAGAACTTGGGCCGGGCATAAAGCCCGGCCCGCCTCAGCTCGGCTCGCATGAACAGCGGGACGTGAATCACGTCCCCGCTGCATGCACTGTGGAAGAAGACGATGAACAGCTTGTTTTTCAACTTTGACGAGAGGTGTACCCTGTTAGCACCGTTGGGTAGAGGAGGTAGAGGTGGTTGTCCCAGTGGTGGTGGCGTCGTCAACGGCGGCTCGTGGTGGCCGGGAGGAAGCTTCCAAAGTTTATCGCTCCACGTCGCCGCACATGTCGTCGCTGCTGTTGGCTTGATGGAGGTCACGGCTGAGTCGGTTTTGTGGAGGAAGAGCTCACGGTGGTGACAAGGGTGGTAATGGGTGGTCAAGCCACCGTCACTGGAGGAGAGAGAGAGCTTGACGGGGGCTGATTTTAGAGAGAGAAGGGATGTGCAGACCGAGAGAGAGAGGGAAGAAGAAGCACTGTGTTTTTTCTTTTGTGTTTTTATCTCTTTTTTTTCCCTTTTTTTCCTCTGCCGATTTTCTTTTTTTTTTCTCTGCTCGCTTCTCCGCCTCTATTTATAGGGGCAGAGGCAGCTCTCATGCATATTGCATGAGGTTACTGCCTCTACCTCTGCAAAAATTTGCAGAGGTTGGCGAGTAGCTGCGTCGTGCTCTGTGGCCTCTGCAAACTGCCACCTTCGTCTCTTGCTACAGAGAGCTACTGCAGGTCGCTGTTGCAGCGTCGTGTTCCTGCACTGTTCAGGTGTCGGAACAGTGCAGGGACATGCACAATTGGTGTGAGAAAAAAAAATACAATTTGATCCCTCAATATTTAATTGGTTCGATCGCATCCCCGATTAGTTTTAATCTTTTAATTTTATGCAATCATGTCCCCGTCAAAATTTCAACAACAACCTTAAATGTGCGTGCCTTTTTTATTTTGGTCTCTGGTTTCCGATTTGCGCGATTTAACTCTCAATTGACTGTTAAATTCTCAATTCGTTCAATTTGACCCCTAATTTCACATTATTGACTTAAAAATTCAAATCGGTCTCCGAAAATTCCATTCTCATCAATTGAGCCCGAATTAAATTTAAGAAATTGATTTCTCATTGACTAAGCCCTTAATAAAATTAATTTGACCAATTTAAAGTATAATTAAGTCCTTGCACTTAATTAAATCCTTCAATTGGACCTTAAATTAATTCCCGATCATAATTAAACTTTAAATTTGTCGATGATTAAATCAAATCAACCCATAAAAAATATAATTATGTCGTTTAACTTAGTTCTTACACAGATTCATCCAATGATAAATTATTTTTGTCTTAAATCTGTATTTTTCTCTATTTTTGGAACCAAAGAGATACGATTGGACTCGCGACAACAGCCAAAAGTTCCAGATTGATTTTTCTACCCATGTCAGCTCCTTTTATTTTATTTTTGTTATTTTTATTTTATTTTGGGGAGTAACCCAAAAAATGGGGTTACGACAGTTGCCCCCCTCTTTACAATGCTTACGACTAAAGTCTTGTAAAAGACTTTAGATAGTAAGTATTGTAAAGAAAAGAAAAGTGGATTTATCAGACCAAGAAATGATTGATCCATCCAGAAATGAGAATGTTGCAGATGATGGAATGGAAAATAGGGCTAGAAAGCAGGCTATCTAGGATCTATGGTTGAGAGTTAGAAAACTCACTCAAAAGAGGAAGAAAAATAGTGTTGGAACAACACTATCTTAATTGATGGTCGAAGGTTAGAAAACACACTCGACAAGAAGGATTGGGATGGAAAGCGCACTATCTTGATTGGTGGTTGGAAAACACACTCGACAAGGAGGATAGGGATGAAAAACGCACTATCTTAATTGGTGGTTGGAAAACGCAATCAAACGAGAGGAAAGGAATGGCTAAGAAACGCACGATCTTAATGTATGGTTGAGGGTTGGAAAACTCACTCAAATGAGAGGACAGGAATGGCTAAGAAGCGCACGATCCTAATTGGTGGTTGAGGGTTGGAAAACTCACTCAAATGAGAGGACAGGAATGGCTAAGAAGCGCACGATCCTAATTGGTGGTTGAGGGTTGGAAAACTCACTCAAATGGGAGGAGAGGAATGGCTAAGAAGCGCACGATCCTAATTGGTGGTTGAGGGTTGGAAAACTCACTCAAATGAGAGGACAGGAATGGCTAAGAAGCGCACGATCCTAATTGGTGGTTGAGGGTTGGAAAACTCACTCAAATTCTTGAAAGAGATAGGGCTAAAAAGCATGCTATCTGGGTTGGTTGATGGCTAGAAAGCTCACTCAAATAAGGAAAAGGATAGGATTGAAAAACACTCTATCTGTTCTGATGAAAGGCTCGCAAGAGCTCTTAGTGAAATGGAAGTGGTGAGGGCTCGAAGACGCACACAAAATGATGAGTAGAGGTTTGTAAATTACAATTCCTCTAAAACATTTCTTGGATCCCTAGGGAGATGCAATGCATAATGATACCCAAAATCAAGAAATAAAGTTGAAAAGCATGCTCAAGGAAATGAGAGAGGTGAAAGCTTGAAAGCGTGCACACAAAATGATGAATGAAGGTTCGTAAATTACGATCCCTACAAAATATTTTTTAGATTTTCAATGGGGATGCAATGCATGATGTCACCCAAAATAAGATAAAGCTGAAAAGCATTCTCAGAGAGGTAAGAGCTTGAAAGCGTGCATACAAAATGAATGAAGGTTTGTAAATTACAATCCCTCCAAAATATTTTTTAGATTTTCAATGGGGATGCAATGCATGATGATGCATGTATACTTACCTGAGAGATATAGGTCCCCTTTCTTCCTCCAGGCCTTCTTTTCCGGGATTTGGACCTCTGGATTTGATGGCTTCTCGCTTCTACATACTCAAGCCGCAATTTGTTAATTTTGACCGCTGGAGATGATATGCCCCCCTGAGTTTGATCCAGATTCTTTGAAAAGAAATGATGGAGCCAACTTCAATTGCATTTTAGATTGCCCCGCTGTTTGGTCATGCCCCAAAAGTGTTTTGGGCTTTAGGTGTTTGCAGGAAGGGGTTGGTTATTTGAAAAGATGGTGTTTTCATGTGGGATTTTTGGAATTTCAAAGTCATTCCAAGCACAAAAACCACTTTGATTGCCCAAGTCGGGTCATGTCACACTAATGTTTTAGGCTACGAGTGTTTGTAGGAATGGGATGGCTATTTGCAAAAAATGTTTTCATGTAAAACTTTTGGAATTTCAAAGTCATTCCAAGCACAAAAACCATTTTGATGTTTGTTTAACAAACTTGTTCTCGAAAGAATTCAAGTGATCTCATTGTCAGGTTTTATGTTGACTTTGACAAGAATTTGAAATGATATTTGAAAGTCTCGTATGTCAAGAAGGCTTCGATTAGGTCATGTGAAACATTTGTAAGGATTGTTTCAAATGGAAAAGCATTGCTTATCGATCCAGATAACTCGTATTTGATCAGAAAGGGCTTTATTAGGCTTGTAATGTAGGCTTAGGTTACTGGCTACGAAAAAAAAGATATTTGTAGGCTCAAAAAGTGTTTAAGGTTTTTTTTAGACTAAGGATCACTTAGTGCTTACTCTTAGAACTTCATTTAACCCTCATGATTGATTTTCATAGTGACCTATCATGCCCCCCAGTGTTTGTTTGGGCTTTGACCTTGACATGCCCCCCGGTATTTGTTTGGGGTTTTTCATTGGTATTTGGCACTAACGTTGTGCTGACTTGACATGCCCTCCAAGTATTTTGTTTGGGCTTCTTCATTGGTTCTTTTGGCAATAACATTATGCTGACTTGACATGCCCCCCAAGTATTTTGTTTGGGCTTTTTTATTGGTTTTTGACACTAATGTTGTGCTGACTTGACATACCCCGAAGTATTTTGTTTGGGTTTTTTCATTGGTTTTTGGCACTAATGTTATGTCGACTTGACATGCCCCCAAAGTATGTTGTTTGGGCTTTCTATGTTGGGTTTTTAGTACTACCAAAATGTTGAATTAATTTGCTATAGTGTACTAAAACCCTTTTTATGTTTATACCCCCCAGCTTTGTTCGGGCATCACTTGTCATTGAGGACTATTTTGTAATAATTTGCACTTGCCCCCAGTGTAGGGTGTGATCCTTGTCAGGGTTAATTATCAAGAAAATAAAATTATTAGGCTCAAATAGGGACTGCAAAGGATATTTGAGACTTTGTGAAGGCATATCAAAGATGGCCTTTCCTCATTTCAAAAACATGCAATCTGAATCAATAAGCTTTGCTTTTCCATGCGAACAAGTTTTTGATTTTTTTTGGATTATTTGTTTGGCTAAGAGATTAGCTTTATTATGTGGGTTTTGGTGGTATGAGATCACCTTTCAAAGAAATCCTTTGAATTCCCAGAACACATTTGTTAAACAAAAATCAAATTGGCATTTCTTTTCGTACTAGAATTTGATTTGCCAAAAATCTTGATGAAATCATGAGATCATGTATAATTTGGATGAAAGAGATATCAGGCATGCTTGTGTTATTTAAGCAATAAGCACGAACACATCGTAAACACAAGCAAATATATGATCACTTTGAAGAGAAATGTTTGCTTAACAAAAGTCTTGTGGCGTTACAAGCAAATTGCCGACAAGTCAAAACAGGATTATAATGTGCGGACATGACCAAAACAAAAAGGAAATCATGGAAGTAGACTTCATCTCCTGATATCAGCACACTCCATTTCGAAAGCTTTTGCCGACGTCACTTTAATGGTGCGGACACTTGATATCCTATTTCCGTGAAGCCTAATTGGATGCAGGACATGGATTTTCATCGAATGTTATCCACCCTGCTTTAATCAATTGCATGAGCTTCTTCTTGAAAGCACCACAAGTGTGAATGCTATGCCCTGCAGCTCCAGCATGGTATTCGCAGGTGAGATCGGATTTGTACCAATCAGGGTAAGGTGGTTGCAAAGGTTCCTGAGGTTCGGGAGCTACTTGCTTAATGCTTACCAATTTTTCATACATCTCATTCAAAGGTAATGGTAGCGGAGGTAGTTTGTTCTTGGGTTTTACGGTAATTTCTTTTTGGGAAGTTTTTAGTTGGATCTTTGGCTTGAAGATTGATGTTGGCAATTTCGGATGAAGGTTTATGGTAGTTTTGGGAACCGGGTTGTTCCTACCCTTATAGTCGTCTTCAAAATGCTCGACATCTTTTGTCTTTCCTTCAAAGCCCCTTTTCTCTCGCAGTGCGAGATATTCTACCACTTCGATTCCTTGCTCTATTCGCTCGCCACGGCTACAGACATCCATGAATTGTTGTCTCTGAACCCGCCCATCACATGTTCGTAATAGGGCGCTCTTAGCGTGTTGGCGAATAATGTCACCATCTCTTTATCTAGAAGCGGAGGATGTACACGTGCAGCGAGATCTCTCCATCTTTGAGCATATTCCCTTATGCTTTCTCTATCCTTTTTCTCCAAGTTGGACAAACTTGTTACGTCCAAGAGCAATGTCCATGTTGTACTTGTATTGCTTGATGAAAGCATCTACCAGATTTTTCCAGCTACGGATCTTGGTGTTGTCTAGTCTCATGTACCAATTCAATGCTGCCCCACTCAAACTGTCTTGGAAAAAATGCATTAGTAGCTTTTCATCATGTACTACTTCTGCCATTTTATTACAGTATGATTTTAGGTGAGTGATAGGGCATTGTGTCCCGGTGTATATGATAAATTCAGGGACACGAAACTTCTTCGGTATTACAACATTCGGGACTAGACACATATCTGCAACTTGCACTGGGTCATATAAATTTGCCCCTTCGATGACCCTTATCCTGGCTTCCAGTGTTGCCATCTTATCTTGGTCAAAACCCTCTGATGCTTCTATAATTGTTGGGGTTGTCGTAGGTGTTGGCACTGCTGATTGTACCAAAGCTGGAGTTTGTTGCGGATCCTGAACTCTTTCTCCTGTCACCTCTTCTTGGTGGTTCATTCCTTGTGTTTGAGTAGCCGTTGTGGGTCTAGTTGAAGGACCCTCGCCAGAGGCATTTCTCGGTGCTTGCTCGAGTAAGGCTGGGTGAGACTAGCCACACTAGCTTTCAGAGAATCCAGTTCTTCTTGGAAATGAGCATCACGGTGTGCACGCTCTTCATCCTCCATATTTCTCTGCTGGGGTCGAGTGGTAGGAGCTCTTCGGGGACCTATATTTTGACCTATTGATGATATGTTATGCACGGTGATGGATGCATGTGGATGCAAATGTATGTACATGCACATCAGTAAATTATTGGGGAGTTTGTAATCAAAGGCAAGTTCTAAGTCATTATATGAGGGGTAAGCTTTCTATCCGGGTCTCAAAAGGTCTATGAGCGCCCGATGACCGCCTCACGTGAAGGTAGTATAGGGGTTTACAAGAAATGGTTGGGGCACGAGTATGACCGCCATTAACAAGTAAACACTCAGTTCATAGTTGGATGTTTCACGAATCTGAACCCCGACCAAAAGTCATGGGGCAGACCGCTACTCCCCACCTAACTTAAATTTGGGTTTACTGAGAAAATTAAAATGCATGATGAAAATAATTCACATTCGATGATATGCATTGATCGAAATTAAAATTGCATGCTAAAGCAGTAAGAATGCGAGTAAAAAAAAATGAACTCAAAAAATAACAATCGGACAAACAATGCTCGATCCCAGCTATGTCCCCAGTGGAGTCGCCATCCGTCACGACGGCGATTTTTTCTACGCTGCGCGCCCGCCATCACCCCCCTGTGATTCGGGGGGGAGGTAATGGCGCGCGATGAAAATGGGGTGGTTTATAGTCGTAAAATTTACGACTATAATTCTAAGGAGTCGCCACCTAGTATTAAGGTTACTAGGAACCTATTGGTCGCGAGAGTCTTGGGTAAGGGGACTTGTTGTGCAAGGGAAGACGCATCACCCCCCAGATGCACCCTACCTAAGGTAAGCTGCATTGTTGTTTGATTGTTTTTCTAAGTTAAAATTTTTACACTGCATTTCAAAAATATATTTTTTTTCTGCGAGTGTACTTTACAATGTAATTTTACACCGCAGTTACAAGTTTTTTTATCTACGGGTGTACTTTACAATGTAAATTTACACCGTAGTAAAAATCCTTTTTTTTTATCTACGGGTGTACTTCACAATGTAAATTTACGCCGTAGTAAAATTTATTTATTTTTTATCAGCGGGTGTACTTTACAATGTAAATTTACACCCTAATAGATGAAACAAAATAATTGTTAAATTATTTTTGACATTTTGGCCGACTTCCAACGGATAATCGCAAACTGGTTACGATATCCAAATTTTTCATTTTTAAAAATATGGAAAAAGATGCAACATATTTTTTACGAAAAATACAATGAGAAAAGCTTTGGAATCCGGCCGTATGCACAAAAAACAAATACATTTTTTTATATTTTTGAATTTTTTGTAATAATAATAGTAGTAAAATAAAAATATTTTTTTTGTCAATTTGTATTTTTTATTTTTTATTTTTTATTATTTTTTGGGAAATGGGTCATGCTACCACTATGGGTCGACGACCACTGCTCGAATGGTCGGGCTTCCGACCCCTTGCAGCCGGAAGCCCTTTGCCTTCATTGAGGGTTGGGCTGCCAGCCCACAATGGGTCGGCGACCCGCTCCGAATGAGGTCGGGCTTCCAGCCTCGTGGGCTGGAAGCTCGAAGGCTTTAGCTGGGCTTCCAGACCATCGTGGGTCGGGAAGCCTAAACAGTGTGGGTCGGGCCTCCAGCCCATCATGGGCTGGAAGCCCACACATATTTGGGCTAGTCTTCAATACGTGGTCGAGCACTTGGGCCGGGCATAAAAGCCCGGCCCGCCTCAGCCTCGGCTCGCATGAACAGACGGGGACGTGAATCACGTCCCCGCCGCATGCGACTGTGGAAGAAGACGATGAACAGCTTGTTTTTCAACTTTGACGAGAGGTGTACCCTGTTAGCACCGTTGGGTAGAGGAGGTAGAGGTGGTTGTCCCGGTGGTGGTGGCGTCGTCAACGGCGGCTCGTGGTGGCGGGAGGAAGCTTCCAAAGTTTATCGCTCCACGTCGCTGCACATGTCGTCGCTGCTGTTGGCTTGATGGAGGTCACGGGCTGAGTCGGTTTTGTGGAGGAAGAGCTCACGGTGGTGACAAGGGTGGTAATGGGTGGTCAAGCCACCGTCACCGGAGGAGAGAGAGAGCTTGACGGGGGGCTGATTTTAGAGAGAGAAGGGATGTGCGGATCGAGAGAGAGAGGGAAGAAGAAGCACTGTGTTTTTTTCTTTTGTGTTTTTTATCTCTTTTTTTTCCCTTTTTTTTCCTCTCGCCGATTTTCTTTTTTTTTCTCTCGCTCGCTTCTCCGCCTCTATTTATAGGGGCAGAGGCGCTCTCATGCATATTGCATGAGGTTATCGCCTCTACCTCCCGCAAAAATTTGCGAGAGGTTGGCGAGTAGCTGCTGCCGTGCTCTCGTGGGCCTCCGCAACCGCCACCTTCGTCTCTTGCTACAGAGAGCTACTGCAGGTCGCTGTTGCAGCGTCGTGTTCCTGCACTGTTCAGGTGTCGGAACAGTGCAGGGACATGCACAATTGGTGTGAGAAAAAAAAATACAATTTGATCCCTCAATATTTAATTGGTTCGATCGCATCCCCGATTAGTTTTTAATCTTTTAATTTTATGCAATCGTGTCCTCGTCAAAATTTCAACAACAACCTTAAATGTGCGTGCCTTTTTTATTTTGGTCTCTGGTTTCCGATTTGCGCGATTTAACTCTCAATTGACTGTTAAATTCTCAATTCGTTCAATTTGACCCCTAATTTCACATTATTGACTTAAAAATTCAAATCGGTCTCCGAAAATTCCATTCTCATCAATTGAGCCCGAATTAAATTTAAGAAATTGATTTCTCATTGACTAAGCCCTTAATAAAATTAATTTGACCAATTTAAAGTATAATTAAGTCCTTGCACTTAATTAAATCCTTCAATTGGACCTTAAATTAATTCCCGATCATAATTAAACTTTAAATTTGTCGATGATTAAATCAAATCAACCCATAAAAAATATAATTATGTCGTTTAACTTAGTTCTTACACAGATTCATCCAATGATAAATTATTTTTGTCTTAAATCTGTATTTTTCTCTATTTTTGGAACCAAAGAGATACGATTGGACTCGCGACAACAGCCAAAAGTTCCAGATTGATTTTTCTACCCATGTCAGCTCCTTTTATTTTATTTTTGTTATTTTTATTTTATTTTGGGGAGTAACCCAAAAAATGGGGTTACGACAGCAGAAGTTACCGTTGCAAGCAACGATAAGCTTCTCTTTTTCTTTTCTTTTTCTCGTGACGATGCTTGCTTAGGTGGCTACATGCACTGGCTGGGTCGAGCAGCCTATGTCCGTCGCCTTGTGAGGTCAAAGTGTGTTTTGGTCCCTTAATTTATAATTTTTTCTCTAATTGAACCTCCATTTGATCTCGCATTTATGATTTTGTGCAATTATACCCCCGTCGAACTTCAATATCAACCCTAGCTTTGCGCGACCCTTTTTATTCTGGGTCTTTGGTTTCGATTTTTTGCGATTTAAGCCTCAATCGCCCATTAAACTCTCAATTTATTCAATTTACCCTTGTAACAAGATATTTTTGGATTTTTTTTGTTTTTTTCTATTTTTTTCTTTTTTTCTTTCGAAACACAAAAATAAGTAGGTCAAAATTTGGGTAGCAACAGATGCCCCCTCTTTACAATGCTTACGACTAAAGTCTTGTAAAAGACTTTAAATAGTAAGTGTTGTAAAGAAAAATAGAATGATGGATATGGGTCTCATTATTCTGGGTGACCTACCCAAGTTAGTAGAGTCTCGATAGTGACGGATGCCTTACCCGGGTCTGATTATGACGGGTGACCTGCCCGGGTTAGAATAATTATAACGGTCTCATTTTTCTGGGTGACCTACCCGGTTAGCGTGGTCTCATTTTTCTGGGTGACCTACCCGGTTAGAATGGTCTCATTTTTCTGGGTGACCTACCCAAGTTAGTATGGTCTCATTTTACTGGGTGACCTACCCGAGTTAGTATGGTCTCATTTTTCTGGGTGACCTACCCGGTTAGCGTGGTCTCATTTTTCTGGGTGACCTACCCGGTTAGCGTGGTCTCATTCTTCTGGGTGACCTACCCGAGTTAGCGTGGTCTCATTCTTCTGGGTGACCTACCCGGTTAGTATGGTCTCATTCTTCTGGGTGACCTACCCTTGTTAGTATGGTCTCATTCTTCTGGGTGACCTACCCGGTTAGAATGGTCTCATTTTTCTGGGTGACCTACCCGGTTAGAATGGTCTTATTTTTCTGGGTGACCTACCCAAGTTAGTATGGTCTCATTTTTCTGGGTGACCTACCCGGTTAGAATGGTCTCATTTTTCTGGGTGACCTACCCAAGTTAGTATGGTCTCATTTTTCTGGGTGACCTACCCAAGTTAGCGTGGTCTCATTTTTCTGGGTGACCGACCCGGTTAGCGTGGTCTCATTTTTATGGGTGACCGATCCGGCTAGCATGGTCTCATTTTTATGGGTGACCGACCCGGATATCATGGTCTCATTTTTATGGGTGACCGACCCGGCTATCATGGTCTCATTTTTATGGGTGACCGACCCGACTATCATGGTCTCATTTTTATGGGTGACCGACCCGGATAGCATGGTCTCATTTTTATGGGTGACCGACCCGGCTAGCATGGTCTCATTTTTATGGGTGACCGACCCGACTATCATGGTCTCATTTTTATGGGTGACCGACCCGGATAGCATGGTCTCATTTTTTATGGGTGACCGACCCGGCTAGCATGGTCTCATTTTTTATGGGTGACCGACCCGATATCATGGTCTCATTTTTTATGGGTGACCGACCCGGATAGCGTGGTCTCATTTTTTATGGGTGACCGACCCGGCTATCATGGTCTCATTTTTATGGGTGACCGACCCGGGATAGCGTGGTCTCATTTTTTCTCGGGTGACCGACCCGGCTATCATGGTCTCATTTTTATGGGTGACCGACCCGGCTATCATGGTCTCATTTTTATGGGTGACCGACCCGGATAGCATGGTCTCATTTTTATGGGTGACCGACCCGGCTAGCATGGTCTCATTTTTATGGGTGACCGACCCGGATAGCATGGTCTCATTTTTATGGGTGACCGACCCGGATATCATGGTCTCATTTTTATGGGTGACCGACCCGGATAGCGTGGTCTCATTTTTTATCGGGTGACCGACCCAGGCTATCATGGTCTCATTTTTATGGGTGACCGACCCGGATAGCGTGGTCTCATTTTTTATGGGTGACCGACCCGGCTATCATGGTCTCATTTTTTATGGGTGACCAGACCCGGATAGCGTGGTCTCATTTTTCTGGGTGACCGACCCGGCTATCATGGTCTCATTTTTATGGGTGACCGACCCGGATGGAAAATAGAGAGGGTCTCATTATTATGGGTGACCTACCCAGATGAAAAATGAAGAGGGCGAGGATGGTTTCATTATACTAGATGACCTACCCATCTCGAGGAACGAAGCAACGCTGATCTTCAATTCATCTTCCTTGATTTTGTCGACCTGAGATTCCGTTTCTCCATATTCTCCAAAACTTGGAATCACATCAACTTTCGCCACATCTTTCTTGTCAAGTAAGTGTCATGAAAATATAACATGCATGCTTATTACCTCTTTAGTAACATAGGTCCCTTGTTCATTGTAGCCTTTCTTGATCTTTTGTTTGACTGATAAAATATGCTCCCCGTGCTATATTTTCACGCTTGGTGAAGGGATTTTTGGTTTCGCACGGGGCCCTTTCTTGCTCCATTGAAGTTTTTCTTTTATTATATTTTTCGATGTTTAAATTACCCTTTTCATGAAGACAAAAGAATAACTCAAAATATAGTTTTGTTTATGCAAATTGACGCTTTTAATGCAAATCACCATTTTTAAACAACTATTGTAGATGCCCCCGGTGGTGGTGTACACAACATGTCAAGCTCACATAACATAAAATAAATAAAAATAATTGTTATGAGATCATGCGCTTTGTGAAGAAAAAGTTTCTTGTAACGAGAATTCATGACCGAATTTTATCTTATTGATTGAGAGGCTACAAAATATCAGTCATAATATTTCTTTACTGAGTCAAAATTCACGAGCCCAACTAGATCCTATTCATCCATTCTAGATAATAGCAAAGCTCCTCCCGAGAACGATTTTTTTTACCATATAAGGGCCTTCCTAGTTTGGGGTCCATTTACCCTGATCTTGTCCCAGTACAAGCAATATCTTCTTCAGTACCAGATTTCCTTCTTGGAATTTTCGAGGTCGGACTTTCTTGTCATATGATTTGGTCATCCTTCTTTGGTATAATTGATGATGACAGATTGCGGCTAACCTCTTTTCACGATCAAATTCAATTGTTCATATCTAACTTTTGTCCATTCTTCTTTTTCTAGTTCAGAGTCTATCAATACTCTTAATGATGGGATTTCCACTTTAAAGGTATTACCACCTCCATTCCATACACCAACCTATACGGGGTGACTCCTGTTGAGATCCAAACTACGGTACACATGAAAGGCAACATCTCATGCTAATCCTTGTAGGTGACTACCATCTTTTGAATACTCTTCTTAGCATTTTAATAAGCAGCTTCTACCGCACCATTCATCTTTGGTCTATACGGCGAGGAATTGGAATGCTTGATTTTTTAATTTAGTGCAGAGTTCTATTATTATTTTTTTCTTGAAATTCTGTGCATTATTAATTATAATCTTTTCTGGTGGCTCGTATCGACCTATCAAATATCTTTCAACGAATTTCTTCACCATTTTTTTTGTTATTATTATTATTATTATTATTATTATTATTATTATTATTATTATTATTATTATTATTTTACATCACATGAGCAAATGACACGGATCCTACCTATCTTGTGAGGTAGTCGATAGCCACGATAATAAATCTATGACCATTGTTGGCTTTTGGGTTGATAGGCTCAATCACACCAATTCCTCACATCACAAAAGGCCATGGAGATATCGAGTTAAATAAAGGAGCCGAAAGGGCATTGATTTTGTCACCGTAGACCTGATACTTGCGGACATAGTCAATGCAATCCTTATCTAATGTCATCCTAAAATAACCAGTTCTTTGTATTTTTCTAGCCATTATATGTCCACTGACATCCTTTCTATAGATTTCCTGTAACGCGTCTTTGGCTTCAGGTTCTTCTAGGTATCTTAGCAAAGTCCCGTAAGATGATTTCTTATACAAAACTTCCCTTATCAAGATAAAAATCCATTGTCAACCTCCTCAAGGTTTTCATTTTGATTTTGGATGCCCCCAAGGGATGGGCTTGGTTTCGGATGAAATTCTTGATATCATAGTATGAAGGGTTTTCATCTATTTCTCCTTTAAGCGAGCAACGATGAGTTGGGTTATTTCGATATCAATGTGTATCGATCTGCAAGTTTTGTCTTAAGTCTATTCTAACCATAGAAGCTAGTGTGACCAAAACATCCATAAAGCTGATTTGCTTTCCTTCCTAGATGCATGAACTCTATTTCCCCATATTATTCAGCTAGTTTAGATAGGTAATTTTGGTAATTTTTTTATTTTTTACCCATCCATAAAGGAATATGTGGAACTACGAGCTGCATTATCAATCACCATGTTTATATGTAGGGAACATTATCTTTAGAGCTAGCACGATTTAATTCCCTAAAGTCCACACATACTCTAACTTCTTGGGGCTTTTAGATTTCTTGTATTCTTTTTCTTAAGGCTTCCATTCTGATGATTCTAGCTATATGCATCAGTTAATCACTTTCATTTCTTGATAACTTTTGTAAATTTTGATGCATTAGGTCCTTAGTCGAATCATCTATTCAAGTTTCTTTAACAGCCCGGCTAAGTAAATGATTGCTTCCTTTTCTACATCTGATTATGGGTTTTAAAGATATGTTCTTTCTTGCTTTCCATACATCTTGGATTTGGGTTTTGATCATTGGTCATTGTCAAAGAAACTATGATATGTTATCGTGTAGAATTGACGATCTGATTTGCCCTTTTTTTTAATCGTTGTCATTTCATTGACAGCAACTATCCGTGACTAAGATATTGTTTCCATTCGGTTAGCTTCTAAATGTGCAGGGCGTTGTAGTCTTGGTTTGTGATTTTTGTCCGTATACACATTGTTGGTTTACTATAAAGTGCATTTCAGTTGAAGGATCTCCCGCTTCTTTTCATTCCCGACCCTGTTTTTAGCTTCGATTAATGAAAGATCTCTTTTTCTGCTATTTAGGTTTCAAAATTAGACAAGACACCAAGGATAATGCATGCTGGAGTTCCTCTTGTCAACTTTAAGCATCTCACTCTTTAAATCAATAGTACTAATTAACAGCTCGAATTTTGAGAGTGAGAATGGCTTCAGTTAATTACGGGAACCCCAAAGATGAAATTGAGGAATGTAATTGATAACTTATTGTGGATATTTGATTGCTTTTTTTAAAAAAAAAAAACAGCGTTCCATTGTTTTTTCTAATTTCTGCCCTTACTTTGATCAAAACTTCATGATGGGGGCTTCTTAATTTTTTAGTTAATCGGCCTGCATCCTTCTTCCAGCGGTACCTTGTACGCTATCCATATTCAATTCAGGCATATCCTTGTAAGACCAAGCAAAAACATTTACCTAATCTCTAAAAAGTAGAATCAAGTCTTCTGTTTCCTTTAGAGTTCTTATCCTGGGCTCTCTGTGGCTTTTTTCATTACCCATATTTATGGTTTCAAGTTCCTCTTTAGTGGGTTTCCAAACTTGTTTATGTTCTTTTATTAATTTTATGAATTCTCTAATATTATATTCATCCACTTGTTCCTCCTCTACATCTGTTATGTATTTTAAAATTCGATCATTCATTCTTAGTGTAAAGTGCAGATGTTATTGTGAAAGATATTTTTTTCTTTTTTCTTTTTTTCTTTTTTTTTTGCGATGTAAATGCACAGTAAAAGAAAAATTTTGAAAATGCATGATCTCATTAAAAGAAAAATTTTGGCTTGAAAACAAAGATAAGATCCTATTGATATCTTAAGTCATGATTGTCAATAAAAACAACACAAAATGACAAATCACATAGAAAACATCACAATCTAACAAGTATTGTTGATTACATTTTGAGCATCAATGGAGCTTCTCTTTTTGGGTTTCCCAACTTTAGAACTTATCACTTCCGACTAGCTTCCAATCGAAGGTACTGGTAGCAACTTCTAGGACCTTTCATCCTTTTTTCTTAGTCGAGTATCGTGGGTCCCAAAAGAGAGATCTATGTTTCTCGGTTGATGATGCGTGCAAAAATGTATGAGAAAAAAATGCATGATATGATGCGTGATTGTGATAAAAAATGTGTTTTATAGTTTTTTTTTTTTATGTAAGAAAGATATTATGGAGCATACACCTTAACGATAGGTTCTAGTTCTTTTATGTGAGACATGGGGGTAGGTTTACTATTTGGGCTCTAAAGAGGGTCTCTCGCTTGTCCCAGTGATCACCTTCGTAAAGCCAATATGGGGTCTTAGCAGATAATGAGATGGTACGTATACCAATCACTATCATCTAAGCTCTCAGCAAAGAGTTGGGGTTTACACAAACTTCAACCTTGACTCAAGTCATAGGTAAGCTGCTAGTCCCCCACCTAACTTAAAGTTTAGTGTGTGTGCTCTCAAAATAACAACAGTGATGCATGAAAAGGCATGAAAAGGCATATTATGATGACAGGATGTAAAGATGCATGCTAAAGCTTTTGAAAAATATAAACCATCCATAGCAACATATCATAAACAAAATTATCAAGCCTAGTCCAAAGTCCCCAGTGGAGTCGCCATTCTGTCGCACCCCAAAAATGGTGGTATGCGGCGTCGTGGCAACTTGTCCCTGTGATTGGGGAGATTAAATGTCGGGGGATTATTTATTTTTTATAACAAAGGGGAGTCGCCACCTAGTATTATGGTTACTAGGAAACCTAGTACTGGTCTTTCAGAGATTCTAGGGTAAGGGACTGGTTGCGTAAAGGGAAGGTTTTAGCACCCCTAGTACGCCCTACCTAAGGTAAGCTGCTTGACGTTTTTGTTTGTCTTATGATTGCTAGGATACGGATATATATAATATATATTTAAATGTTGATGATATATTATCCCTGCCGAATATTTTGGATATCAACCCTTTAGGATTTATCTATCCAAACACCGATAGTGAATAATAACATATTATTCCTGCCGAATATTTTGGATAGCAACCCTTTAGGATTTATCTACCCAAACACCGATGGTGAATAATAGCATATTATTCCCGCCGAATATTTTGGATAGCAACCCTTTTAGGATTTATCTACCCAAACACCGATAGTGAATAATAGCATATTATTCCAACCGAATATTTTGAATAGAATTTGTTTATCCAAACTCCGAACCATGAATAATATGAATCACCGAAAAAGTTTTTTATATTTTTTTGAATATTGGCCAATACCCTTTGGATTTTACAAACATGTTGTAAAATCTCAAAATGCAAGAAATGATTTTTCTTTGCAAAATCCATGCTAAAACTCATTTTCTCTTTAAAACCCCAAGATAATATATTTTTTTTCAAAAGAAACACAACTTTTAAAAATATGCTAGTGTATTGGCCTTATGCAAGAAAAACAACACATTTTTTCTAGATTCTTTGTATATAAAAAAAATATTTTTATTTTTATTTTTTTTATATTTTATTATTATTTTATTATTATTATTATTATATTATTTTTATTATTATATTATTATTTACGGGTGGGTTGGGCTTGCCAGCCCACCCCTTGGAAATCTGGGCTGCCAGCCCAGCCTGTCTCGGGCTGGACTGCCAGCCCGGTAGCACCTGGACCGGGCTACGGCCTAAACAGGCCCGAACCCATCTCCTCTCGATTCGGGCTTCCAGCTCAGTGGGCTGGAAGCCCATTTCTAAGCAGGCGGGCGTAAAGCCCGGCTGAGCAGCTCAGCGAGAGTGAATGAATTCACTCTCGCTCGGTGCATGCGAGGATGACAGGGACGATGCACGATGAAATTTTGGAGTGTGATGAATGGTATACCTGTTAGCACCTTTGGGTAGAGGACGTCGAGGTGATTCTTCCAGTCGTGGTTTCGTCGGAAATGGTCGCCTGTGGTGGCCGGAAAATGTGTTGGACGGCGACGGCTGTGCTTGCTGGCGTCGGGGCTGCTCTGTTTTCTTCGCCGGAGAAGGTGGCTGAGCTGCTGGCGGAGACGACAGTGATGCCAAGGTGGTGTTGAAGGCGGGATGTGGGTGGTCGACGGTGATGGTTTACAGGCCGAGAGGGAGAGAGAGAGAGGAACCACAACTGGTTTTGGGAGAGAGAGAGAGGCGAAAAACCGAAAAAAAAAACGAGAGAGATGAAGTTCAAATCTTCAGTGAAATTTTCCTTGTCTCCCAGTTCTCTCCCTCTTTTCTTCCCTCCTCCTTTTTTTTTTGTTCTCGCCATTTTATAGGCGTTGCAGAAGTTACCGTTGCAAGCAACGGTAAGCTTCTCTTTTTCTTTTCTTTTTCTGCTGTGACAGGCTTACCGGTGGCTACATGCAGCGGCTGGTCAGCAGCTATGTCTGCTGCCTTGTGAGGTCAAAGTGTGTTTTGGTCCCTTAATTTATAATTTTTCTCTAATTGAACCTCCATTTGATTTGCATTTATGATTTTGTGCAATTATACCCTGTCAGAACTTCAATATCAACCCTAGCTTTGCGCGGCCCTTTTTATTCTGGTCTTTGGTTTCTGATTTTTGCGATTTAAGCCTCAATCGCCCATTAAACTCTCAATTTATTCAATTTGCCCTTGTAACAAGATATTTTTGGATTTGTTTTGTTTTTTTCTATTTTTTTCTTTTTTTCTTTCGAAACACAAAAATAAGTAGGTCAAAATTTGGGTAGCAACACCAACATATTTTATTTTATTATTCTCATTGCGTGTATGATATTCGAGAACCCAACATATTTAAGTTACATAATATTTTATTCAAATACCTTATTTAGATGTGCATATTTAAGTTACATAATTCTAATTGTTTTATTGAAAACTTTTTCATGCTTTAATATATTTTTGTTACGAACACACTAAATATGATTAGATACATGGTCTAATACACTTAAACTTTTTGGATCTATATATGTGAGGGGTCGTGACTTGCCAACAAAAATCACATCATATTTCCCATATAATTTGAAATTGAATGTAATTTACTAGACATTTCTTGTCGATGAAGATAATGGGGTTTCATGTTAAGATTTTGGATTCCAACAAGAAGTCTCCCTCTTAATTAATCTGCTCTATCCCATCAATTTCAAACTAAATACTTTAACTATGGAAGAAAACTCATTTAATGCCCATAAATTGGCTCGCCAATCGATATATGATCACATGCCTTAAGAACTTGATTGACATTATCTATTCTTCAATGCCACACCACTCAGCAATGAAGAATGTCGTTTGATTACAAACCACCCCAACTAGATAAGTAATTGACCCAACATTTTGTGAAAGAGAAGAGAATATCACCGTAAGAAAATAAAAAAAAATGATAACCAATGAAAAAAAAATACATTTTGTGAAAATGTGTTGCCTCACAATCTATATGGATTCACTTATCCTTTTAGGTTATTGTTATTGTTAATATTAACAAAACATTAAAAAGTATGGCTATATCATTGTAGTCACATCTATCGAGCACAATTATTTATTGAAATAGTTTTGTGGTTATTTTTTTTTTTAATTTTACCCTGTAAAAATCTAGTTTTTTTTTATTTAGTTTTAGTTTTTTTTAATTTAATCTTATAATATTGAGAATTGTGTTTTCTGATTTTAAAAAAAAATATTATTTATAGTGGATTATATATTAGTTTCAATGATTTCGATTTGTTAGAAGCAAGGTTTCATTATTATTTTTTTTTTATTTTTTTCATTGAATTTATCATGATCTTATAACTCAGATCGCAAGTTTAATAATTTAATCCAAATTAATTATTTTTTTCATTGTCATTTTTTTCTAGTTGATTTTATTCGATTTCATGATTCAATATTGGGTTAGTTGAACATTGGTCTTTGTAATTTTTTTATTTGCTTTTAATGGAGTTATCCTGATTTTATATACCATATTACGGGTTTGACAAATTGAATTGGGCCAATTCTTTCAATTTTTGGGGTCATTTTTTAATTCAATATTTTTTAAATTGGCTACATATTTTTTTATTTTTTTCTATGAGTTATTCCTATTTTATGCCTTTGGGTCGTGAGTTTGAAAGGTAGAGTCTATTTATTTTTACATCCTTTTTTAATTTATTTATTTTTCTAATTTCATACTCCAATAACTCATTTTTTTTTAAAGAAAAAATTATCATTTAATACTAGGCTGTTTGCGAATTGAGTTTCTTAATTATTATTTTTAATCTATTTTCTATGAAGTTATCCTAATCTCATGAATTTAATTTTTTCCCCCTCAATTTCAACTTTAAGCATTAAATCTATTGAAAATGAAGCTTCATAATTTATTTATTTATTTATTTTTTTTTGTTTATATGAAGTTATTTGGATTTTATAATGCAGGTTTAACATGTAATCCCTATTTAACCCATGTTTTTTTTTAATCACCTTTTTAATCATATTAAAAAAAAAATAATCTAACATGCAATAAAACATTCTTAAGTAGCCTCGGTAACCTTTTTTCTATTCATTCTTCTTTGTTTCCAAGCAATCTCCCCTTTCATTGACCCACCATCTTCGTGGCTTTGCTTTTTAGACACAAAACGTTGCCGATGATTGCGCACCATTTCATGGGAAGACAAAGTCAAAAGGACTCCAAAAGTCAAATAACTGAGCAAACAGGCATTCTCAACCGTCCGATTAAAGTCTCTTACCCCGCCATTACTTAGTGGCGATGACGGAAGATTCAAAAGAAGAAATTTACAATTAGTCCATCAACTATACATAAGATTTTAATTAGGTTCTCAATGAATATTTTTTTCCTGATACTCTAAGAATAACAAAGTTCCAACCAAATCCTTCCATCGACTATCATTTTTTAATGGAGTCTATGAGAACATTTCCTATTTAAACAAAAAATATGTTGAGAAACTTAATTGAGAATCACAACACTAATCGGAAAGTCATTTGAATTAATTCAAGGCTAATGGTGTCTCATGTTTCAGAAAAATGGATTTAGATATTCATTAACTTTTTTTATTGGAAACTGATTGGGTGATTTGATAAAAATTTAGATCTTCTAATGATCTAATTGCAATAAATCCCTCGAAAAATAAATTGACAATCTCTATATAGTCCGGGGACCAATATGAAGTTTTCCCATTTAGATTATACAAAGCATGCTGTTAACTTTTTTGCCCGCGGAACCTAGTCACGCCCCGGCCCCGCTTGTGGTGGGCTGATTGAATTTGAGG
Organism: Salix suchowensis; assembly: GCA_029030765.1. NCBI lineage: Eukaryota > Viridiplantae > Streptophyta > Magnoliopsida > Malpighiales > Salicaceae > Salix > Salix suchowensis. The sequence continues at coordinate 10,250,572 of JAPFFH010000004.1, forward strand.
GTTTAAACTTTTTTTTTGTTAATTTTTAAATTTATTTTAAATTAATTTTTTTTGAAGTATTTATATTGTTTTAATGTACTATATTAAAAAAATAAATTAAAAAATATTATTTTAATATATTTCAGAGAATAAATACTTTAAAAAATCATTACTACCCCACAGTCTACACTTATTTAATAATAAATTAGTAGCTTTGCTTGCCCTGAAATCACATGCACCTGCTCTAGTAACCTTACCTCATCATCAGAGACATGGTGGGCCCCTCCATTAACGAATATGATGCTGTCACAAGAACTCGCTGCGCCGTACGATTAAACTACCAACAACGCTCATGAACCCCACAATTGCATTTATCTATCACCTACTCAAATCACTAGACAGCTTAAATGGAGGAAGGAAAAATTATTGGGGCTAAACTACAAATATGTCCACCATCTGTGTGTGATTTTACTACTTACTCCTTGATGCTCTGATTTTAACAACATCACACTCCACACAAGCCACTACTCAATTGATTGTAATGGGGCAGTTTGGGTTGATTATATGGATTTATGGATCATATATCAATTCTTAGGGTAGTCTCTATCTTAATTAAAATTAGATTCCATTTCCTCCAAAACTATGAGATTAGAGTGAGCTATAAAACAATTATTCAACGATTGTCGTATTAGACCGCGTAAATTACTTAACTTGTAGGACCAAGATCAAAATATTAGTGTATGTCCGAGGACTATAAGTGAAGTTTGCGAAAATAAATATATGGGAGAGTCTACCTGCAAACACGTCCAAGCTCGCATACTCACTCTCCCAGCTATTTTCCTCTTTCTCTATTAAAAAAGAAAGAAAGGGAGAAAGTGCAGGAATGTGGCAAGCGATCAGACAATAGAGATAGGGCGACTGACTACAAAGGAAGAAAGCAAACTTTGAAGCTTAAAAATGCAGAGAAATCCATATTTATCATGGATTTTTCTGTTTTGCTTAGCTTTCTCTAATAGCTTAGCTAAGCAAGGTGAGTAGTTTTCTCTACTCAACTTCATTGACTTTTCTTGTTCAATTCTGCTATAAAAAAGATCGATTCTTCTGTGGTTAGAGATTTGGATTGGTGATTTGTGAAGTGAATTTCACTTGCATTTTAGTTTATTTTATGATTTGTGAGTTGTTCTTGTGAATGTTGTTAGTGATTTTGTGTTTTTTTTGGCTCTCAAGTTTCTTGCCTGCTTCTGATTAGGAGTTATTTTTTTAACTTCCGTATTGTGGAGAGGAGAAGACTTGGGAATACAATGACTGATTTTTTTGTTATAAAAATCTTTGGATGTGCAGATATTGACTGCTGAATATGATATGGATCTGTTTGCTTGGCAAGAAAGTGTTGGAAAAGAAAGTAACATTTTTTTTCTTTGCTGTGTATCTGTCAAGAAAACAAGAATACTGAAGTTTACTAAACTGGAACGAAGACAGCTCTTTGGTTTTGTTATTCTTGATCTAATCATTTCTTTGGGGACAAGAACATGAAAACATATTGTATTCTAATGTATATGGAAAATTGAAATGGGAAGAGAAGAATTCTTTCTTTATTTGTTGTTGATTCTGTTGGTGTGTTTGGGTATTTGATCTGTTATGTAACTTCGTCCAATTGACCGGGCTACCAGAGCAGAAACTATTCATAGATATATCATAAGTTGTTTACTATTAGGTTACACAGCAAAAATTCGTAGCTTTTTGGGTTCAAATTCACTTTTGAACGATCAAATAAGTAGATGTCTAGGTTATAAGGTGTATGCATATATATTTGGTAAGAGGCTAGCGAATGTGAGTTCAATCTTTTATGTTAGAATGGAGTGCTAGAGGATAGATCAATGACATTATCTACTTTGACATTATAAAATTCATTCTTCCTTTCTCAGTGTTACTTATTAGATTTCTTCTCTTGGCACAGCACCCTGGGTTATGCGCATAAGTTGTGGAGCTCGGTTAAATGTTAAAACAGCACCAACCAATACTCTTTGGTTTAAGGATTTTGCTTATACAGGAGGGATTCCGGCAAATGCTACACCTCCCAGTTACATCAGTCCTCCACTAAAAACTCTTCGTTATTTCCCCTTATCATCAGGTCCCAATAATTGCTACAATATTAATAATGTGCCAAGTGGACATTATGCTGTAAGGATCTTCTTTGGACTGGATGGGCATCCTAATTTTGATAATGAACCTTTATTTGATATTTCAGTAGAAGGCACCCAAATTTATTCTTTGAAATCTGGTTGGACTAACCAAGATGACCAAGTTTTTACTGAAGCTATAGTGTTTCTAACAGATGGAACAGCCTCTCTCTGTTTCCATAGCACAGGTCATGGAGATCCAGCTATACTTTCTATTGAGATACTTCAAGTTGATGATAGAGCATACTATTTTGGCCCAGCCTGGGGCCAAGGGATAATCCTGAGAACAGCTGCCAGATTGAGCTGTGGTAATGGGAAACCAAAATTTGACGTTGATTATAGTGGGGATCATTGGGGTGGGGATAGATTTTGGAGTCCAATCAAAACTTTTGGCCAGGGATCTGATTTAGCTACATCTACTGAAAGTGGCATCAAGAAGGCTTCAAATGCACCAAACTTTTATCCAGAAGCTCTTTATCAGACAGCCCTTGTTAGCACTGATACTCAGCCAGATTTAGCATACACATTGGATGTGGATCCCAATAGAAACTACTCAATTTGGTTACACTTTGCTGAGATTGATTCTTCAGTCACAACTGCAGGGAAAAGGGTATTTGACATTTTGATTAATGGTGATGTTGTATTTAAAGAGGTGGACATTGTCAAAATGAGTGGGGATCGTTTTACTGCTCTTGTACTTAACACCACAGTTGCTGTAAATGGAAGAGCTCTGACAATCAGCTTGCGTCCTAAAGAAGGTAGTCATGCCATAATCAATGCTATTGAGGTGTTTGAGATTGTTGCAGCCGAGTCCAAAACTTTATTGGAAGAAGGTACATATACCTTTTGGTTCCTGTTATCTTCTGTTGCAACCTCTTTGGTCATTATTTAACATGTGTTCCGAATCACCTTACAAAGTGCATCTCATGTTGATTTATGTGGCATGAGCATTGATATAGACCTTGTTCTACAAGTTTTCAGAAGACAAAAGTTTTGAACACATTTGTATATCTGCCATTTATCTTTATTTCATCAAAAACATCTTTTCTAGTTTGTCTTATGGTCCTTTTTGCATGGATTTTATTCTACAGTTAGGAAAAGCATTTCTGGAAAGTTCAGACTGTATAAACTATTACTAATCTGGTTGTTCTTCTGTAATCAGTTAGAGCCTTACAATCATTGAAGAGTGCATTGGGCCTTCCTCTTCGGTTTGGATGGAATGGCGATCCGTGTGTTCCCCAACAACATCCATGGAGTGGAGCAGATTGCCTTTATGACAAAACTAGCAGCAAATGGTTTATTGATGGACTGTAATGTCTCAATCCTTTTCCTCAAAATGATTTATTTTCATGTTTTACTTATATTTATTTGGGACCAAATAATGTTTTTTATTGATTCTATCTTTTTATCCATTCGAGCAACTCATTATCATATTGGTGCATGATGCCACTAAAAATCATGCAGAAAATTTGGAACACCTCTGCATTTATTTTTAAACAAGAAATCCTTCTGCAGCAGTGATAACAAGTGTGCAAAGTCTGCGAGCTTGTTTATGCATTCAAATCATTACCTTGATGGTTTATCTGCACAAAATTATGCAGATTTGTCAAATAGCTTAGCTTCTTCTTCCCTTTCTTGGCTGAAGAAGAATCTTTCTGTGGTACTGATAATATGTTCAGAGAAAGTACATGAAGTTTAGCATTGTGAAGACATGATGACTGTGTTCACTTTATGGCCAGCTAGTTTTATGACTTCTATAAAAGGAATTAATGTCATCGATATAAAGAGGCTTCCTAAAACGTATCTCTCTGTAGTTATGCACTTATCTGGGGGAGAGAAGGAAAACTTGAAAGCTCTAATTGATTTACTTACCCTCTGACCAAACTTTCTATTGAGAATTTAACATGAAATCCATATGTTTCATCAAATTAATATGAAGATCTACTGGTAAATTGTACCTTAAAATTTGTCTTATAATTGATTGATTATAGGTCTCATCTCCAGTTAATCTGACATTAAGCCTCACTTTTGGTATTGCGGTCCAAACAGAGGTTGGCTAAATATTAATTTTTTTTATGTTTTTGGATTGTTTTAATATTCTGATATAAAAAATAATTTAAAAAAAACATTATTTTGATCTATCTCCGAATGAAAAACACTTTGAAAAGCAACTGCTACCACACTCTCAAACACCCCCTTAAAACTAATAATCCAATTCTTGATATTTTTTATGTCAATACCATACATCACTTAACATGGATTACTTCTTCATGTGCAGTGGCCTTGACAACCAAGGTTTGAGGGGTTTCTTGCCTAATGATATATCCAGGCTACTTCATTTGCAGAGCATGTAAGTATCTAGAACATATAATTTCTACTTGCATTTTGAACTCCTGAAATGTTGGTCACTTCAATTTTCTTATAACACTTCACTTTCATCTTCTATTTAACGCTTGACTTTGTACATTCACAGAAACTTGAGTGACAACAGCATCCATGGAGCAATTCCACCATCAATTGGATCAATAGCTGGTCTGGAAGTACTGTAAGTCTGCTTAACCATTTATTCCACAATTGATTCTGATTTCTAAACACAAAACTTTTTGCTGATGATAGTAGATTCCACCAAATTAGCTACTGGGACAGCATGCGACTGACACTTGATAAAACATGATTAATTAGATGATAATTCTTGAATTATCAACAATCATATGGTTAGTTTGTCTAATCAAGTCCGTTGTTCCTCCAACCGGTCGCATCTCGTGCTTGCATTAACAGGAAATAGAACCCTGGTCTTTCACTGGTTTTGCATTTGTATTATTTGATAAGATGCAAATGAGGAAGTTGATGTTTGCTTAATTCAATTTGATTACCCAGCAAAAGAAAGAGAGGAAAGGAATACTTACAGAAAAAGAACAGAGCACAAAATAAATTTCTATCTAGTACACGTATTCTTTGGAAGGAAAACTGGCAATACCCATAGATCTAACACATTCTAATCATTAGTCATGATCATTCGAGTATGCATGAACCTCTTATAAAAGACCTGTAATGTTTACTTGTAGATTGCAGCAGGCTTGTTATTGGTAAAAAGTATTAAGTTGAAATCAATTCAATTCAAATAACCATCCATCTGACATTTTTAAATTATTAGCAACACTTCTAATGATGGATTTGTAACAGGAAAAGTATTTAACGAGTTTCTTTTCTTTTCCTTTTCGATTTAAATCCCAATAACTGAGTGAAAAAATATCCCACTATCCATACCTTCGAAAACACTCTTTATTCATTTCCACAGTAGTTTGAATAATATATGAGATTTGCATCATTTGGTTTTAAATAAGGTGGTTTACAAGCAAGATGTTCTTTTTGCCATCTCTTTCCTTTGTTAGGTGAGTTTCATTTGGCGTCATATTTTTTCATTAGCAATAGGATCCCGTCCTTTAGGGAATGTTCAGTCAGCATAATGTCAATTTGCAACTCAGATTTTCTATTTTATGAGACAATTTGAAAATAACTTTGGTTTTGGAACAAAAAAAAAGGAAAAGAGGAAAGGGAGAACATGAAAAGAAAAGGTGATGTGGTATGTGAACCAGCTGATTGTTAACTTCTGGTTCAAACACGGAAGCTGGATGCAAATAGAAATGCATATTCTGGTCCTAAATATGTGATCTTACTGTACTAATAAAATTCCTCCTCAAATCTATTGCATGCAGGGATCTTTCCTACAATTTCTTCAATGGATCAATTCCTGAAAGCCTTGGACAGTTGACATCATTACGAAGACTGTAAGAATTTTCACACGCAGCTAATTAATCCACAAAAAATTGTATTCAAGACTATAATTTATGCTATTATGTTGCAGGGATGTCAATGGTAACTCTCTGTCTGGAAGAGTCCCAGCAGTACTTGGAGGAAGGCTTTTGCATGGAGCTAGCTTCAAGTATGTTGCAATAAATGGTGCTCTTAAATATTGCTGGCTTTCAACGGAATACATGTTTATGATATGTTTGAATATGTTGACTTACAGACTTAGGCTTAACCTGTGGTTTGTTTTATCGTGATGGGAAAAACAAAAGAAGCCATAACTGAATTTCATCATTACCAGGTCTACAATGATTCTCACTGTAGTTTGTCCAGTTTTACTGATAATGCAGGTCTTTGTGGCATACCTGGATTGCCTACATGTGGGCCTCACCTCTCTGCTGGTGCGAAAATTGGTCTTGCATTTGGTGCTTCTGTTGGATTCCTTCTAATAGTTATCTGTTCAATGTGTTGGTGGAAAAGACGACAGAATATTCTCCGTGCACAGGAGATTGCAGGTAAGGATATTCATGATAAACTCTTTACATGATGGTGTAATTTGGTTTCCCAGCGTTTATCAATAGTAATTTGCTTGCTATTTTCACTGAAAAATATTGTAGCTTGTAAAGTGTATTGTAAATGACATCTCAATTTCTATTCGTAATAGAGAGAATACTTTGGTCATAGACACAGTCACGGATGGAATGCTCAAAAACACTTGCCTGCTTGAGAAGCACCGTTAGGTTTCTCTTCTTTGCAAGCTTATATTTTCCTTCTGTTGTTTACAGCAAGAGGCGCCCCTTATGCGAAAGCAAGGACACATTTATCGCATGATATCCAGTTGACAAGGCATTATAATCATGGCAACGCCCGGACAGCTGCTGAGAATGGACCTAGCTTACTCTCATGATTAGTAAACAAGTAACACATAATCCAATCTGTTTGAAATTCGCTTTCTACTCAGAGTTTTTGGAGTCTGATTAGTTTCTTTCTGAACATGAACCCCCCCAATTAGATTTTGAACTCCCTTTCTCATGGAACTTAGGGTTCAGGAAATTTTTTTATGGTGAAGTTTACAAAGTCAGAAACAACATTAGATGATACTATCCTACTTCAGTGGCACCAAATGTTATATAGAGTGAAAAATCACATCTCCCATTCCTTGGTTCAGTTCTGGCAAAGTAAGGTTGCATTGGCTTCAAAGGGATGGTGCATAGTGATAGCAAAATGTTTTTTTTTTTCTTTTGTATTTAGGTTCATAGAAAGAGATTATTGTAATATATCTCCGTGAGGTGACACAAATTTAGATAACAACAGATACCAACCTTTTTAGCTGGTTCATATCGGTTCTATCCTGTTGTTACCTTTCTCCAGAAGAATACATTAAATTTCTTGAATTGATTACATTAATTTTATGTTGTGTTTTTTTTCTTTTCTTTCTTGAAGATTTTGGCTCGCTCTATAATTTGGAGGTGGATGTAATGAGGGATAAGAGGGTGATTGAATATAAAATCTGTAATAGACGACCCCAAGCTGACTGGTCTGTGAGTATTCGGAGAGATCCCTTTCAGCAGGGAGACTATGAGGTATCCTGCTAACCGAAATTTCTGGTAGAACTGAACTTCTTGATGAGTTGCATTTTGACCCTAAAGATTCAGAAATATTTCAGCTCGGCCCTTGTCTGTTTCATTCTAACCCTACAATTTCTGCAAGAACTCAATATAATCCCTAACCATTTAATTTAATAGCATACTGAAAAGCTAAGAGAATGATCTCATTGCTTGATAGGTGCATGTGTGCTCATGCAGAAGACATAGATAGCCCTTAAGACTATTCAACGAATATTATGTGCAGATTTTGTTCTTGAATCTGTGTCAGAAACTTATTTAAAACACTTTGGCCAGCAGCAGATTTTGTACGAACTGCTAGTAACCCATAAATTGAATTCTGGTGCTAAAAGTTGGGGGCTCGAAGCTGAAGAAAGCTGACCTCATGGCTAGACTGAATTGATTTTTCTTCTTTGATCAAGTTTGATCTTTGTGGACCCCGTTTCAAATAAATCACAATTCAAACACTCCTCCCGAAGGCCTTTTTGGCAGAGGGAAACTTTTTCACTCTGTGTCGTGTTGAATATCCACAGAAAGCAAAAGCAGAATAAGGCTAAAATCGTGTCCTACTCCTTCTTCTTCTTCTTCTTCTTCGTGATTCATATTCTCCTATCCTCCAACTCACCTCCAACTCAGTGGAAGCCATAAATAAGGCATGAACACAGAGAAAAGTCTATTCCTTTATATTTTTATCAAGTATAAACCCATTGACATTTTGCATACAAGCTTGAGAGAAATCGCTATCGTAGATCCAAATTTTGGTGGAGTAAATAATAATAATAATAATAATAAATCCCATTTTGCGGTTCTATCCATGCAACTGACCTCTCAACTACGATTATGATGAGACAAAGACACCCTCGGTACAATTATATAAAAAAAACAAATAATGAAAAACATCCTTAGATACAGCCACACGTGTCTCTGATGTAATAGTTACAGCACAGTCAAAGAAAAGAACTCTAATAATAATAATAATAATAATACCCCTTTCACCTTTCACGTGAGCATGTGTGAAGACGGTGAAAATAAATAAAGAAATAATAAATAATTATAGAGTATTATGATAAATTAATCTAAGTTTCGATGCAGTTGATTGTCAAAACGGGCCGGGATTGGATACCTGATGGGATGAAAAACATCGAAGTTTAACTAAAAAGGTATTACGATAACTGTAAGATTTATTACATATAAAATGTCATCTGTCTGTCTTACTTTGAAAGCCAATAACCGCCAGCCATATTGATGATAGGAGAGGGAAAGAAAAAAAAATCAATTTTATTGCAAATTGCCATAAATCCCACAATTTTGCTTGATCAAAGGAATAAAAAGGGTGTGCTGGAAGATTTACGGGGGATTGTGTACACAAAATTAAAGGAGTTTAAGCTTAGAAAGAGTGGAAATGGAGGGAGAAGGGAAGGAGGGGAGAAATTATTTTTATATTTTTCAAAGAGGAGATTTAAATTCTCAAATTATTTGGATGTGAAAGATTTTGCTAATTACAAGATTTGAAGAGAAACCATCAAGAAATCAATTATTTCCTTAAAATTAAGTTTCGGGCCATTAAAATGAAACAGTTTGGTTTTATTTCTTTGGGTGTTATGGCGTTCAAGTTGTAAGTGTGGTGAATAATTATAATGAGGTATGTGTGTAAAAAAGTATAATTCTTCGTATACTATAGAAAGGGTGGTTGAACTCATTCGTGATGTAAGAAATGAATGATATTCATGTCAAGTAATTGAAAAGTGTTTTATATGGGTTCAAAAGTTAATATAAAAGGTGATATTATTATTATTATTATTATTATTATTATTATTATTATTATTATTATTATTACACATCATACAAGGAGAAAAAATGAGAAGAAAAAAATAGTTTATGATTAATTACATTGTATTTTAATTATTACAATTAAGAATCAGCACTTGGGATATAATCTAAATTTATATGTTTAATTTACAGGTATATTCCACCCACAATGTTTTTAGTAATTTAGCTAGAAATATGTCCTTTTTGTTATAAATAGCTAGACTTAATTAATATAAACTTTAATGTAATTATTGACTAATGGTTCTATATTAAACTGTTGAGATGATAGGTTAAAGAATTACATTTCTTGAACTTATTTGGTAATTATTCTATATCTTAAGGTTAGGTATATTAGTTAATTTTTATTTTATTTTTCTTTCATGTTCACCTAGTTATCATTAGATAATGCATTTTCTTTTCTACCAACGGGTATTTACTTGGGAAAACCTTTCATATTTTTAATCTTAAATTTTTTACTTTGAATTTTTCCTATTTTATGAATGAATATATATTTACGGGTCATGTTATTGTTTGTTTTTAACATATGAAGTTCGTCATTTACTTGGCGTGTCAGTTTTTTTTTGTTTTGTTTTTTTTCAAAGAGAACACATTTTGATGGCGGTAGTTTTTGTAAATATTTTATTTGATATTGTGTTTTAAAAATATTTTAAAAAAAAATTATTTAAATTAATTTTTTTGTAATTTTAGATCATTTTATATATTAACATCAAAAATATTTTTTATAAAATAAAATAATATCATTTTAATATATAATAATTTCAAAAAGAACCTTAAATACAACACTTATGTCGAGAACTGAGTCAAACACACTATGTGTAAATAGAACTCAAACTCGGGCCTGTCTCCCCAGCTCAGACACCACAATCCCATGTACCCTCCACGTGGGGGCTCTGTGCAGTCCCTGTCCTTCTCTTTTTCTCGGCTCTCTGCAACTACAAAACGACAGCAGCTACCATCCACTCACTATTAGACACGCCACCCACTAGACCCTGCAATATCTGGTCCAGTCTAATAATTATTGTAACATCGCATACGCATACACCCTACTTAGCTACCTCTTATAAATTGAGAGACCACCTCCTTATTTATTATTTTTATTATTATTATTATTATGTATATATATGGTCTCCTTTCTACGGCTACTACAGCAATAAATGGAAACACGACACAAGAAAACAAATGGCGTTGCCGCTTAGCAGCGCCGTACAACGGCGGGTTTGCTTGCTTGCTAGGGCTGACGTCAACATTACCACCGCTAATGTGCAGCCACTCGACATCCACACGCTCATTTATAGATGTTGTGTTTTGTAGCACACGCGCTCTCCCTTCCCTTCACATGTCTAATCAGGTGGCGGCTATGATATTCTATTGTTCTTTTATTTATTTATTTATTTATTTATTATTGTTCATTTCTTTTCTTTTTTTAAGAATGTAGGACCCGTGTTTTAAATTATGATAACACTCAACATTAACATGTGTTTTGGTGTAATTGAAGCTTTGATGATGTAATTTATAGTCACAGGTGGATTTAAAGTTCTGAATCTTTTTTTTTATTTATTTTTTTGAAAAAGTACAATTTTTTAATAAACAACTCAATATACTTTTGTATAACCGGCCACGTCCTCAATATATTTACTTTATTACAATTAAAAAAAATCTCAATATATATATCTCTGTTTTGATTAAGTGAGCTAAGGTGATCTGACTCTGACATAATGAATGGATTAATTGCAGACTTGGGATCCGAATGACTGGATCGTTGATTCGAACAGACCGGGTTCAACGAGGTCCAAATAAAATCTTTTTAATTTAATTTTCCTTGGTGACGACCTGCCAAGGCTAGATAATTAAATGATAAAAGAAAAAATAGATTAAAATATAGAGATGCACATAGAGAGGAAGGCCTATCAATCCTTTATATAAACAATCTGGTCGTGCTGTCCAGCCGACAATTACGGGTGACTAAGTGGGACCGGACCCTCCACTTTTATACTCTCTCTCTTTCCCTTCCTCTTTTCACTTCGTCAAAGCCTCCTTTTTAATTATTTTTTTTATTCTCCCTTTCTGGTTCCTCTTTTTCATGGCTTCTTCGAGGGAAGGACACTACAGGGGGGTTCGAAAGAGACCATGGGGTCGCTACGCGGCAGAGATACGTGACCCGTGGAAGAAGACACGAGTTTGGTTAGGCACATTTGACACACCTGAAGAAGCTGCTCTAGCCTATGATGGTGCAGCTCGTTCTCTTCGTGGAGCCAAAGCAAAGACCAACTTCCCGTCGCCGCCACCTTCCGCTTCTGGTCTCTCTTTTGACCTAAACCTCCCATCGGATCCTCACCACCACCATCTTCGCTGGAGCTCGAGTCCTCATGTGGGGTCTCACAGGTTTGGTGGTCTTGGTGAGTTCTTGCAGACTGGAGTGGTTTTTCAAGAAATGAACGTCAATGCTGCCGGGGCTGCAGCAGCTTCTGGGTCAGTAGCGAAGAATGAGGGCCCTGGTGCTGGGACTCCGGAGCCGGAAAATGTTGCTCTGGTTTCGTTTTCGGGGGTGGTGCGACGTGGGCTGCCGATAGATTTGAACGAGCCACCGCCTTTGTGGCTGTGATTGAGTATTTTTAGTTATAATTTAACTGATGATGATGGGCTGTATCTTCTTCTTCTCCTTCGTCTTCTAGGTTTTTATTATTAACCTTACCACCATCTCTCTCCCACTCTTTTATTTTCCAGTTTCAATCTCCTTTTTGTACTGTTTACTATCTTCTCTTTGTATTAAGAAAAGGAGGGAGTATTATCATTAACAACAAAATCATTAAAAACTAAGAATCATGAAGCACTTCTGTTTGTATTTGTATATGTATATGTATATGTATATGTATATGTATATGTATATGTATATGTATATGTATATGTGTGTGTTCCAGTTTCTTAGTATCAATAGCAACTTCTTTTCATCCATTATAATAATACTTGTCCATCTCTGCGGTTTCCGGCCTGGATTTAGCGTCTGGTCTAGACCCCCACCATAAGAAAATGACAAAGAGTTCATTTGTTTTTTACCATCTGCAATTTATCTCACGCGCTAGTGCTTTGAAGGTCGAGCTTCAGCTTGGTGGCACTCTTGCAAGAGCAAGCGCTATGATAAAAATAAAAATAAAAATAAAAATAAAAATAGTGGTATATAAAATATTTATTTAATACCATCTTTTATTGTAAGAAATAAATGATATGTTTTTCACGCCCAATGCTGCGGGGAGTTTAAGTTTTTTAAATGTAAAATAAATGTATAAACTTTAGAAAAACTTTTAGCATTTTCATTCAACCTCAAATACAGTCGATTTGAAATTTCCTTTTATTATCAAAATAGAATTTCTTATTAATGCCTTTTTGGTTTATTTTAGTCAATGCAATATTTTCAAGAGAAATCATTGTTTTTGTTTAAAAATAAAATATTTTATGATTGTAAAAAAAACTAATAAATAATATTGAAAAAATAAGTTCAAATTTTTGTGATTGAAAGCTAAAAAACTTCATAAATATTATTAAAATCTTTTCAAAATCTATTTAAAATTTTAATTATAAAAAACTAATTTCAATGGAATTTTTCATTAACAATTTATTATTAGTAGTAATATTTTCATATAGATACATAATACTTGAAAAAACAAATTATTAAAATTTAAATGAAAATTTCTAATAATATTTAAGAATAAAATCAAAACTAAAAAGTATGTGAATTAGGTAAAATTTTTATGAGGGTAAAAAAAAACTCAAAGAAAAACAACATAGAAAAAGATAATAAAGAGTAAGACCAAGGCTTAACTTGCCACACAGTAGCAAGTCAAACCATCATGTTTTGCCTTGCTTTATTTTCTTAATTAAAAAGGAGAACAACATGTTTTTTGCTTTTTATTTTTTTAAATGTCTTTATTTTTATTATTAAGAGGGTGAATGATGTGTATTTTTTAAAACAAAAAATATAACACGTAATAGGTCGGTCTATCACAATGTAAAAAATATGTATGCACTTTATGCTTGAAAACGCGATCTAAAACATGTCCCATACATTAACCAGCTACGCTATGAGATGAAATTGTTATACCATGATTAAAAAAGTATATTATAGTTCATCATTGTTCATATGAACAGTAAGACATCATAAGAAAGCTCAGTTATTTAAGAGTGATTAGATAACAGGTTAGACTCCTAGACAAGTTTTATAATGATGCAAGGCGATACATTAGAATCATGATAGTCTTGCATTATAATTTGATAATTTTTCAATTTATCAATCAATTCTATAGGTTTATATATAATTAGAAAATCAGATTTTTTTTCCTTAAACTTTTCAAGTTTTTGTTAATTTGATAAATAATTGTTTGTTTGATTATTAACCAATCATCAACCTTCTCATCAATTATGTTGTTTTTTGTTTCTAGATTTCAAAGAGGAGATATTGCAACTCACAACTGAATTATAATATTAACATATAATGACTTTCAATAATCAAACAAGATATGGATGTTGTTTTAAATAGGAAAACCCCAAGCAAATGCATCATCATAATATAATGTTTGAAAATTTCATATAAACTTGTGATTCTAATCATATATAGATAATCTATATCATATGAGAAAGTATACATAATCTTAACACAAACTAAACCTTTTTTTATTATTGATAACACATGAATCCCAACTACAAAACCATTTTGATATCTTAACCTATCATGTTTTTTATTAGGATTGAATGTTTTTTCATTTGCACGGGCTCAAATTCTTATGATCAATGACTTTCCTTTAATCAATCATGACTCGTGGTAATTTGCTTTCTAATGATGTGGTTCACCCATTACTGTAAGCTAATATTGAGTAACATGATGGGAATGTGTTTATTTTATTGTCAAAACATAAAATGAGTATGATTAGACCTAGAAAAAAAAAGATAAGTAGAATATCAATAAGGGACCTTAAAGAAAAGCACTTCAATAAATAAGTGTAATGTTGCTCACATGCTGTCATGTGGATGATTTGCAACATTAATGGTTCAAAGCTTATATTATTAAAAATGTAAAGTGATATTACATGTATAAACAATAACATGTAAAGTGAAAAACATTTTCCAACCACTTTCAAAGCATATACTAAAAAAAAAGGTGGGTATATAAAAGGTCATAAAAATATATGTAAAAACTTAGAAACAATTGTCGAAAATACATTAGTAGAGTCCAATCACTTTGTAGAAATTCATACAAAAGCTTCCATTCGCCGCCAATGCTTCAAAACTTTATGGCTGGCAAAGCCTAGAATCCACGAACTCAATTCTTGGGCATAAAAAGAAAGATTTCATTATTCTGATTTTTCATAATTACCATCGGAAGAAGATCTTGAGCACCATATATGAAAAACGTGGGCAACCTCATCTACAACGTTAAATATTCTATTAAAAATTAATCATTTCATAGACGACGTCATATCAAAGTAAAAGTAGACAGAGGCAGGACAGTTAAAACTTTAAAGATAGGGATATGGACGGTTAAGTGACGGGAGTGTCTTTCTATTACTTTTTAAAGTTTTTTTTATTTAAAAATATATTAAAAATAATTTTTTATATTAATTCATGAAAATATATAAAAACATTAAAAAAATAAATTAATGCCAACTTTTAAGCTAGCTTGTTATAGTTACATGGTAGTATTTAAAATCCGCTCTAAATTGTGGTTTAATTAAAAAATAATTTCTCTAACTAAAAACAAAGTTAACAATGCATTTTTAGATTCCACCCTTTAATCATACGGGGGTAAAAGAGATTTGTCCAAGTTGTCTTGTTCAATGAGAGATTAGATAGTAATCATATATTTAATGGAAAAAGGTAAAAGCTACTAAATGTAAGTATCTGTGTATGGTATGGTTGTAGTTATTTTTGAAAATAATTTTCACTTAAAAATAATAAAATAATATAATTTAGAATAAAAAATAACAATTCAAAAATATTTTTAAAAAACCTGGCAGCAGGTTGCTTGTCAAAACGTCGTATTCTCGTACATGGTTTTGGGCCAAACAAGAGTAGTGTAATGGAGGACAGAAGGGTTATGTTACAGTAAAAAAGAAAGCTCTGGCTCACCACTGTCTCTCCCTTCTTAACGTGTAAGATTTCATTTCATATTATTTGAGTGTAAGATAATTCAGGGAGATTATAAAAGACAAATCCCATTTTCTGAATTCTTCTGCTGGACGGGTGGCTTTGTCTACCAAATATGTAAACCTCGAGAGGAGTCCTCAAATGCTATTCATGTCTCCCTCAATGGTCATTTTCAGGTCCACTCGAACGCCAGCCATTGTCCAGCTCATTCCTAAATTATTCCTCGCCCTTCCAAATGCATGTCGTCTTCCTTGCTAATATTAAAACTAAGATATGTAAAAAGAGTTATTTCCAATTGAGCTGACATGTCGTCTGCATTCAGTGGCAGATCAGTGCTGCACATGCACCCGCCCCGGCCGTCATCTCACACACCCAACCATGCTTTCCGTCTCTTAGCTTGTCCCTACCTCCCGCCTCCGCCTCCGCCCCCACCGGGATATTTTTAGTAGCCTGCTAAATTGATGATTTCCTTTGTTAAATCCTTCTCACGGTGATATTTGAAAATCTTAAAGGGCAATTATGAAAAGTAAAAGAATATAATTTTAATTTTTAACTTGAAAGACATAAATCAATCATGCCCTAGTATTTCTTTTCCTCCATAGTCAAAATAATCTGCTAAAGTGGACCCGTGTTATTGCACGTGGCAGCACTGCACGAATCTTGGGCAAGAAAATTGGGGTCCGTTCTCGAAAGTGAATCTGTGGGGGAGCAGAGCGTCACGGCGGTCTAACGCTAGCTACCACGCAAAACACGTGTACACTCAGCATAAACTACGTGAAGAAGAACTCATGCTGTCTGTCGTACAGAAACTCCGTTACCCTGTCGGTGGCGATGGCGGCGCAACGACATCGTTTTTACAAACACTGCCCTTGTTTCACAGCTTGTCGCTTCTTTCATTACCTGACGGTGCTGTCAAGTGTAGCGTGCATCATTATGCCACGTCGGCTTTATGTCATGATGGGTCATTGGGGATAATGGATGTATGTATGTATGCATTGGAGATGATGATGATGATGATGGAAGCGTACTGGAGTTATGACGTGGCTTTTTTGACTTGAGCTGGACACTTTTCCGGACGTGGCAGAGGGAGTCCCATCATGACGTGGGGCTCCTACAAAGTTCATTGTCTTTGCTTGGTGCCTTTCTGCTTTTCTCCCAAGCTACAGACACAAATGGGGCATTGAAAACGACGTCTTTTCGTAATTTATTATATTAGTGCCCCGCGGTCAAATTAGTATTTTTTAAAAGTAAAACGGAATGTTAATATCATAGATTATTTTTTTACAATATTATTAAATTTAGCTAGTATAGTCATTTTAAAAAAAAAATAGTAAGTTTTTTATCTGACTTAAATTTTTAATTAAATTGTATGGAAATGGTAAATTCATTAATTTCATGGATCTAAATGTAATTTCGATGATCATTAAAAACACGGGCTAGCTTTAAAAAAAAACTTCAATGTCAACTTTTAAAAAATATTAAGACAATAAAAAATTAGATTGACCCTATCCCTCGTGAACTATTTCATGGACTTAATTGGATTTAATAACCTTGTATAAAAATATTTATTTAATTATATTATAGAAATAGATGTTAATAGAATTGAACATCAACTTTAAAATAAAATAAAAAATTAAAATTGTAATAACCCTATAGAAAACAAACAAAAATAAATCATGTATTCTATTTGCTAACAAATCTAATATTGAATGAAAATGAAATAAAAAAATTGATTAAAAGACCAACAAAAAAAACATATTGGTAGGTGAGTAAACTCACCAGGCCAATAACTCGGATAACCCGAGCACATCAAATCCAATAATCAGGCTATAGCCTTGCTCCACTGAGATTATAATATATTGTTTTAACTATAGTTATTAATTATATGATAATAAAAATAGAGTATCATAAAATTAAACACAAATACAATATCGGGATAATTTCATAAAAATAAAAACCAAATCAATTATGAATTGAACAATGACTTTCATTTTACTAGGCATTTGTATTTCTATACAAGTTAAAGGTGCTTGAAAAGGAGTGAGTTAAAGGTGCTTGAAAAGGAGTGAACTAAAATGAAAGTCATTGTTCAATTAGAGGTATTTAATTAAGAAAAAAGATAAAAAGTAGAGTGACATGAACTCTTGACCCACTCGTCAAAATATTTAAATTCTATTATTTCTTATGTAGTTAAGCTAGCTACATGTTAGATATTGACTCCTAATATTTATAAATGAAAAGCATTATTGTATAGCTATATCATAATTTAAAAGAGTATTGTTAAGGCCTTAAGGGAATAAGATTTAAAAGTGAAGTATTAGTAATGTAAAAAATATGAAAGGGTAAAGTGTTAAGAATGTTTTGTAATATTTTGAAAAATAAATAAAGATAAAGTGAATCATAATCTTAAATCAAATCAAATTTAAAATTGAAAGAAATTATAAGAAAATAAAAATTACAAAATTGTGAGTTAGAATGACAAG
Organism: Salix suchowensis; assembly: GCA_029030765.1. Lineage (NCBI taxonomy): Eukaryota > Viridiplantae > Streptophyta > Magnoliopsida > Malpighiales > Salicaceae > Salix > Salix suchowensis. The sequence goes on from JAPFFH010000004.1 coordinate 10,268,590, forward strand.
TGTAAAGGGAAAACACGTTTTTTTTAAAAGATTATTTATATTTTTCTTTTTGAGTTTTAGCCTTTTAATTTGTTTATTTTTTTTATACTAGTAAATTTTAGTGTGTGTCAGGAATTGAGATAATTTTTTGGATGTGAGGAAACTCTACATCTAGAAAATGCACTTTGTCAGTCTAGATAAACAGGTAAATCTGTACTTGTTTTTGTCCTAGATTTTTACAAGGGATGCATGATTTGACATAATTCAAGACCTGCTATATAGATCACAAGCACTCTGACGCCATATCCTTTGAAAACGATTTCGACCTAGAAGTGGGATTGATCAATCATGATTCTTTAATTAATACATTTGAGAAAATTGTTAAAGTTTGACATACAACTTAACTTTATAGTACCTTAGAAAATTATTGTAATATATTACCTTCAAAAATATTAGTTATAAACATATATTGTTATATATCTGTGATTTATTTTGTATTAATTGATGGGTGTCCATTTACATTAATCAGCGTGTGAACTGAAGAGATTGGAAAAGGATTTCCCACTATGGAATAGTTTATGTACTATTATTACAAAATTTCACTTGTTAAATTAACATTTGAATATTAATTTTTTTTACAGTATGAAAGGTTATCCAGAAACTCTCTCAATGGTTAAAAAAAATTAATAATTTCGAGTCATATAAATATGAAGCTGCAAATGGCGTGGTGAGTTTCTTGATAAAAGGAAAAACGTCCGGTGTGGATGTAAAGAAGCAATTAGTAAGGTGGGAGATAGCAAAAAGGGTGTGGAGGTAGTAATACCACCCTCCCAGAGAAAATGATTGGATATTAATAATTTAAAACAATGGGCTGATAGAATTGGTAGGGCCCACGACAACCATCGAGTCTCGACATGATTTTGAGTGTCTTACCTGATTTTATTTTTTAAGGAGCCGCAGAGCGGTGGGGGCTCACCGGGGTGGACGGTGGCTGGCAAGATCTCACCCCCCACCTTAGGGTGGACGGTGGGTGGCTGGCTGGCTGGCACAATCTCACCCTCTTATTCTGTGGGCCATCACATCACCCTTAAAAGAGGATGGATATTGTGGGCCCTTCGAATTCTGCAGTGTTTATTTATCAGCTGTCATGATTCAGCACATTCTTGCTTTGATTATTTTTTTTTAATCACTCGCAGCTGGGGCCCATAGATTTTTTAGCCACTTCTTCCATTTATAAAAGCAAAAAATTGCGCTGTCTGATATTTTCTTTATTGATAATTGGCCAAACAATTGACTGTTACTTCTTAGAAATTATTCACTATGCCTTGGTAATTGCCTAGTAAAAAAAATACTAAACTTTTATAACCATTCGACCACTATATATGATAGATTTTGATTCATTTATTTTCACAAATAATTAAGATTTAGATTGTTAAATTAAGTTCATCTTAAGTTTTTACTATTTGGTAATATTAGAGCTGGCCAACTATAACTAGGGTTATAGATACGCGTTAATCACAATCATCAACGTGAAACTGATAGATAAATTAACATGAGGTCAAAATTCTTCAACAAATTTGACATCTAAAAATGTATTATAACAACCATAATAAGCAACATCGTACTAGCTAAGCTTTTTCCATATAAAATTTGACTCTTTAGTTCTGACCATTAAGCTCGCTTTAAAATCAAGTGTATAGAGGTACAAAAGGCCTAATACATTAATTTTAAGAACAATAGCAACTAAAAGTTGTTGAGATGAAACATATTTAATAATATAAATAATAACACCAATTTATTAATAGTGTTTAGATATCATTGACCACTATTGCAATTCTAATAAAATTACAAAAACATTATACTATTTTTCTTAATGTAATATCTTCTTTCAAAAACTTCAAACAATTAATAACCATGACAATTTATGTGATAATATCTTAAAAATCTCATCTTATTTCAAAACCAATCTTTATTTTTTTACATCTTTATTATCAACTTATTCCTAACATACACATCCATTTATGGGAAGGAAAACACGATAACTAATTACATGCATTATCAAGAGCCAAATGCAAGCTATTTTTTCTAACAATAACTTAAACTATTATAAATAAATGTATTTATATTTCTATGTAGAGGGTATAACACCACTTTTAAACAGTGGACATGAATCACCACATCCTCAAGATAATGAGAAATTTATATTATATATTCTAAGTCAAGACTACCAGCCATAATACAACAATTATATGTATAAACACAAAAAGTAAAGTGCAAAGGAGATTATATATTGTAGCATAAAAAGCTTTTTTTTTTTTTCTTAAGAGAAAGTTAGGTAACATAATACCTTATATAAGATGTAGATTTAGAATTTATGGCAGAATTTGAGAAACTAGTTGCAACTTAGACATAGACCATATAACAGAAAAGAAAAGGAAAAGTAACATTCAACAAGGACCAAAAAAACCTTTAGTTGATTATAATTATATTAACTAACAAAACAAAAATATAATAAAATAGAACTAGTTCTTTGTATGAACTATCAAAAACACTAGCAAAGATCATACCAAAAGTAGACATTCTAAGCCTAATTCTATAACCAAATCATTTTTGTTGAGCTCTCTATTGATCAAACATTGGCTTAACTAAGTTATCTCTCGATTTTGCCTACAATTATTACATAGCTCCACAATTGAGATAGTACCACCATGTGGATCTTATTCTATAGGCATATCTTTAAGTTATTTAGAGTGAATTTCTTTGGGTTGACAGGCATGTATATTCTAATAAAGTTATGAAGCATACAACAAGCAATTATCATTTAACCTTATATTTTAATTGGATAAAATGATGGACTTCTTAAGATACCTAAATATGTTTCAAGAAATTCAAAAAATCTTTCAATAATATTTTGAGTTTGCGAGAGCTTCATATTGAAGTGCTCTTCGTGATTTCTAGGTTCACACGTATTGTCATCCCATTTATTTTAATTGAATCATGTCCATTTATATGGTGCAAAAAAACCTCTTTAATTTACGTATCTAACATCTACCAAATAATATTGATATAACAAAATTGAAACTTCATGTTAAACATAATATATTTTATATTAATAAATAATCTACTTGCTTTGTGCTAAGTTTTAGATTTTGATAATGACTTTTAAGCCATTACATCTAATGATGCATCTTACAAAACCTCAAATTTGTAACAAAACCCTTTTAACCAGGAAACATAAAGTTCATATTATGAGTACAAACTCCTAAGACATTAGTGGCCATATGGCATTTCCTTGTTTTGTACCTAGGTTTATCATATTTAGGTGTTGTCATAACTATAAGTGTCATTTAATGCTCTCGAACAATTATATAAAAATAAAAACACAATTGATTTAATCGTACTTGATTATATATATATATATATATATATATATATATATATATATATATATATATATATATATATATATATATATATATATATATATATTAAATGGTTTCCTTAAACCACTTTCATCTCTCATTTGTGCAATTCTCAGATAATAGTGCTGGTTTTATAAGCAACATAAGAGATGAACATACCTACTGATAGTTTCACCAGAAATCTTAAATCTCACTTGAGTGTTTTGATTTTTCTTATGGTAGGCCAATATTTGTACAAAAATAGTTATTTGTTCTTTTATGGTTATTAAACCATCATTTACTAATTCATCATGTGTGAAGTAGATCATATAATTGTGCGTAATTATTTTTATTCATTCTTAACTCTTAAATACAATTATTATCATCTCTATGTAAAATATTATTCAATTTCATCTTTCTTGCTTAGATTTTAACTAATGTTTTATGTCCCAAGTCTCTTATCTCCTTGCACTTTAAATCCATCTCCAAGTAGCACTAGGCTAAATAAAAAATGCATTACTAGTTTATATGGCTCCTTCAAAGGACAAGGTATATAAAAAATTTGAGTGTGTCGATGGCTTATACTTCTATGAAATCTACTCCTATTCAAGCATAATTTATATGTCTATTAGACAAGGCAATGCAAAGAGTAATTATTTCTTAAAAGTCATCGCACATTCAAGGTAACTAGATGCTAAACTAAAATAGTTTCTAGAAAATTTACATCTTCAGAAATATTGTTGACTTAAAAGTTAAGATCATGATAATTGCAATCCATCCACAAATTACAAAAATAGATCTATAAAATTGATATTGTATCCTTTCTATTATGTATACAAAAATATGGTTTAAAAAATGAATTTATCAAATAATAGGTTCTACTAACCGGAGAAATGTGTAAATACATCTAAATGAAAACCACACCAATTAGCCATAATATATGTGAACCAATTTAGACTATTTTAACATTCCCAAAAATTCTTTCAAATCATTGTCTCATAGTGGTAAACCATTGTATACAAGACAAATTCAATTAAAATAATAATTAAACAACCATATACCCCACCTCTAGTATAATATAATCTCATTGAGACTTGTTGGTCATTTTACAAACCCATAACATCTCTGCAATTAGTATGGATTGAATAGATATTAATCACTATCAATAACCTAAATTGACTTTATTGTTTTTAGAGAGTGAGCACTACATCAATCTTGTATGAGTTGCGTACCAAAGTTCAAGCAGATTTACATGTTATCAAAGCATAATTTGGAAAAAAACTAGTTGAAGAAATACAATTATATATACTTGGGTGGGAAAAGAAACATATAAAATTGATTTTTTTTTTCAGCCCAACAAGTAAATAATGGAAAGAAGAAAAAAACATCAACATGATGATTAAAAAGTAGAACACCCCTAAATCTGCTTTCTTGTGATAATTAAAAAGTAGTTAGGTATGATAAGCGAGCCACCAGACAGAAACATCGAAGAACACAGCAACCAAGACATCAGGAATTCGGCATACTTTTCTGGTTGGTCTCTCCAAATTACTCTGTTTGAATTCTAGTCCAGCAATAATGATTTGACATGCATGGAGGCTGTGCCCTGGATTCAAGTTCTTACAAGAGACTATAATTCTAATAAACATGCTTTTTATAAGCAAGCTTCATCCGAGAAGCACTTCTTCAACGTTGAAATCCTTTATTGGAGATTCAGCCCCATAAAATTTATTCATACTTTTTAGACTATAAACAGCCAAATACGAGGTTCCAGTCTATAACTCCTAAAGCTGTATATATAACAACTAAACCTAGTGTATTGTCTGGATTATCCCGACTCATTTCACAAGTATGCACCAAATTACTAGGGATTCTCTCCATCACTTGAACCAGGGCGGGCGTCCGAATTGGGATGCTCAGCAATCACCTCAGATAGCCTCCACCTGTCCGACAGGTGCAAATAATTTAGCCGTGTTCAACTTTTTAGCATAGGATAACAAGAATGAAGACATAGATACCTTTCCAGAACAAACTTTCCTTCCTTGTATTTTTGGTTTTTGTCGTGCGCTGATACCTACAGGAATCGTTGATTTAAAATATACGTCTAACACAAGGTATAGAAGCTCTAGAGAAATGAGAATCAGGTTGAAAACATGGAAGAAAGAAACACACCTTTCAGATATGCATCATATATTCATCTATACAAGATACATGACACTAATTCCATTTGTTTTCAAGTTATTAAGCTACACACCAATTCTGAGCCTAATGAACAGGGTTAATTAAAAATTTCCTATGGACACTTCAAATAAAAGCCTGCTTGATAGGGATCTAAAGTCTTCGTGTTTACATTGAAAAATACACTCTTGACAACAGCATATTTCCTTCACTCTCTTGTCCCAGAAGAAAAGGTGATTATATAAAGAGTTTCAAGCTTCCACCCCTCTCGGTGAAAATAGAATGAGCACAGAAATTTGAAGCTAATTTGACATGTCCATAGAGCTGTCAAGTCTTTTTGAGCCACAAGACTGACTCACTACAAAACCCTGACGAGAGGCTTGAGGAACAAAAGAAAAAACGTATGACTCGACAATTTTTCAGTTACAGTGAAAATTCTTCCATCACTCTTTATTATTTTATTAAATCCTTCCTCACACTGCATTCATGGTACATGTATATCTGCAATTTTTATTTTCTGGGCAGAGCATGGAGCAAGTTTTGCCCCCCTTGGTTACATAATCATTTTGATAAGATACTCCTTTCTATTTTCCTGGGTATCCAGAATAGGAGAAACAGTGTAGACAGCTAAAAGACTAACCTGCACCTACAACGTGAAATGAAAGAAAGAAATGGTAAACAGAGGGAAAGTAGCATCTCCTTGTTGATATAGGGTTTGGACTCATCTCCTTGTTGATATAGGGTTTGGACTTATAACCTAGTAAGGCCCCACCAAATGAGCTAACAGCTAAATGTATTATTGTTATTGAGATGTTAAAACTTTTCTCCTATTGTGCTATCATTTTTTCTCCTATAAAACGTTTTACACTTTATTTCAAAGATGAGCACCTTGACTTTCTCAAGCATATGTTTGTGCTATGTGCTACAGCTCGAAGAACCTTTGACACTTTAGCACCAGTAGCACTTTTCACAATACTGTTGTAGTTATATTCTCACTTCTCATCAAAGATCACTCGCTACCATACACAGCAAATGAGATGGGAAGAGCTTACATATTTCCAACCAAGTAGCTGCCCGCACAAACAGCAAAGTATATCTTCTACAGTATGCATACCAGAAAGCATATACCTTTCCTCAGGGGGTCCAACTGATATATTGACCCTGCAGGAAGGGAAAAGGTAAATTTAACATGGATCATATGCTCTGATTTTTTTATGCTCGATGAAAGAAAAGGTTTGATTTCTTATTGCTTGTGTGCTTATTGATTCTAATAAGCCATTAGAGAACTTCAAAAAATCAAACTAAACACGGATAATAAAAGCACATGATTCAAATCAACATGCTAAGAACTGATTCTGATATCACTATCCTCGCAAATACTATATTTTTATAAGATTTTCCATGCTATCAAAATATAAAGTTCAAATTCTTTCCTGTATCACTTAAGTGGGGGCAAGATTGAGGGACTTTTCAGGTTTTAGAACTGAAAATACTGTTGCGTGGTATATCCAGCAGGTCAGCAGAGAAGTGGTTTACAAAAGAACACCCCAAGGAGCTTAATTGATTGTCTCTCCATCTCAGAAAGATGGCTAGATCTCATTATTTACTGCAAACTGCAAGGTGGTAAACAAAACACCATTGTGCATTTCATCAAGGCCAGCTAGGAAATAGTCATTGCAATCAACCTACTCCCACCTCCGCACCGCAAAACACAACATTTAGCCAGTTCTCCTACACTCATGTAATGAATGCCAGTAAATGAAATAATACTAAAAAAATAGCAAACTAAAGCAAATATATTAAGAACTCACACATTGCTGAATAAGTACGCCCTCCCCTTGCGACAATTGAAACTCTGATCCATCACAAAGCAAAGAGTCACATGAGGTTGAAGAAATTCTTTTACCAGATACGCTCATTTAATGTGAAAAGGAACAGTGGTGGATCTAATTTTTTTTTTTTTATCAAAATGAAATGCATAGAAAAATTTTTAACATAAGTTTTTAGGTCCTTCAGTATTACTGAATCATCCATAACAAAACTTACTCAATCATATCATAATTATCACCGGCAATAAACTTGCACCCCACAATTACTAAAGCATGTATCTTGTCCTTAATTTCTGTATTTTAGGTCTTTGACAAAGTTAAACACAAATACACAAATAATAATAAAAATAATAATAATAATAATAATAATAATCCCTGCACTGCATGCAAGACCCAATGACTAAATCAGCAAGGAAGAAACAAACCCAGAACAAAAGAATTTAAATTGCTTCCCTTAGTCCAAATTCCAGGAAAAAAAAGGAGGAAAGCACCCAGCTAAACCCTCAAACCATACTTTTTTCAGTCCAAAATGATCGGTTCAATCAATCTTTCAGTGATTTAAAATAATTCAAAATCCTTAACTAATTATTATCGGAACTAAAAAAGATAAAGACATGAACAAACAAACAAAGAAAGGAACGAAGAGAGAATTACATCGGAGAGGAGATGATCGGAGAGAGCAAGAGGGGTGTCGCAGAGCCTGCATCTGTAACAGCCACTACCTGCAGACTCTAATTCTACTAAAAATACCCTTCCCATAACTGACCTCGAATTTCTATCTGTAACAGCCACCACCTACAACCTCTAATTCTACGAAAAATACCTTTCTCATTACTGACCTCAAAATTTTCTTTGCTTTTCTTTTTCGTTTTTTTATTAAGTCTTACTAGGTTTATATTTATTATCTTGTATTATAATAATAATTACTTTTAATTTTTTTAAAAATATTAAATTATTATTATTATTATTGACATCAAAATGATTAATAAAAAATAAATTTCTAAGAACACTGTTCTGCCGAAAGAGCATTCTTTATGACGACAGTGACAACTATGAAACAGGCAAACTTGTCACAGCCTCACAGATGATAAGATAATTAACGAGTATTCATGAATATGAGCTTTACTAATTTTTTATCATATTATTATTCATCTAAGTACAGATTTAGATATTCGTTAGGGTTTAATATATTTTATTATTATAATTATTTAATATATATTAAGTTATAAATTTTATTTAAATATATATATGTATTATATAAATATTCAACTTCCCAGCTATGATGGATGGAAATGAAATGGCTGTTGCATAAAAGTTGATGTTCTTCTCATCAAGAGTTAGGCTTACGAATATCTTTGAATTTGTAAGGACTGCTGCTCCTCTTTGAGTTATGTAGTTCTTTTATATATATTTATTTTAAAGGGAGTTTGAAATTGTAGTAATAATTATTTAATTTGAAATATCTATTCTACTAATATTTTTTACCCATTAGCCATTAAACTCCTTTTCACCTAACATCTAAAAGAGGTATATTTACTTGGCCAAAATTAGGTCCGGTAAGAGCTTTTACTAGCTAAAATTAGATCCGAGAAAATTAAATTACAAGTCTATAGATTTTAAAAATTCATAAAACAAAAAATATATAATTCAGATAATTCAAGCAATCCTAACTTTTTGGGTACCGCCAGAAAAAGAAATAAAAATTGAAGTAATTTCCTGACCTAGCCATTTTTCAGAATTATGAAATTAATCGATATCCAAATTGGTTAGATAATTTCCTGAACTAGCCATTTTCCCGAAATTATTTTGAGTAAATGAAATTTAAAATGTTACTTTGAAGAATTTGATATCTTTCTGGACTGAAAAAGATAGATTGATAATTGCTGGAAATTGCAGCAATGTTTATATTATTGAATCATAAATTGTGTGTTTGTACAGTGATGGTTTTATACATGAATGAGATATGGCTGCTAACGGTATTATTCCCGTTAGCATTTATTACAGTGTTTATGACAGTAATTAAGAACACATTAACCAAGTGCACTGCCTTTGATGATGCCATTAATGCTGTAATCTCCAACACTCCCCCTCAAGCTGGATCCAAGGGGTTTACGGATCCAAGCTTGCAAAGAAGACGGTGAAACTGGGAGGACGACACTGCTTTGGTAAACACATCGGCAAGTTGATCACCGGTCCGCACATAATGCGTAGTAATGTTGTTGGATTGAACTTGCTGGCGAATAAAATGACAATCAACTTCGATGTGTTTAGTTCTTTCGTGAAATACAGGGTTCTTGGCAATATGCATGGCAGCTTGATTGTCGCAAAAAAGGCTCATTAGAGTGACCGATAAACAACCCATATCTGTGAGAAGGCTTCGAAGCCACACAAGTTCACAAGCCGCGGCTGCCATTGCACGGTATTTTGCTTCGGCACTGGAGCGAGCTACGACATGTTGTTTCTTGCTCTTCCACGACACAAGATTTCCTCCAACAAACATACAATATCCAGTAGTCGAACGCCGGTCAAGTTGGTTGCCAGCCCAGTCGGAGTCTGTATATCCCATTATGTTGGTATGGTTGTTCCTAGTCATGACAATTCCGTGGCCAATAGTTCCTTTCAGGTATCGCAAAATTCGCTTGACCATGCTAAAGTGCTGAACAGTTGGAGCATGCATGAATTGGCTGACCAGACTGACTGCGTAGGTAATATCTGGGCGAGTGATCGTCAGATAAATAAGTTTACCTACAATTTGTTGATAATATTTAGGCGAGGGAAGGGCCGTACCTGCAAGAGATAATTTTAGTTTGCTATTAACAGGAGTAGCGGAAGGTTTAGTTGAAAGCATACCTGCATCTTGGAGGACATCAAGTGTGTATTTTCTTTGATTAAGGAACAATCCTTTCTTGGATGAAGCCATTTCAATCCCAAGGAAGTATTTTAAAGGACCAAGATCTTTAATGGGAATAATTGTTGAAGAGTTTTCTTCAATTTTGCAATTGAGTCAATATTATTTCCTGATATAATTAAATCATCTACATAAATTAAAACCAACAATTTATCATCATTTTTAAATTGGATATATAAGGAAGAATCAACAGAGCTTTTGCTAAAACCTAATGTATCAAGAGCTCCACTAAGCTTTGCATGCCATGCACGGGGACTTTGCTTTAACCCATAAATAGATTTGTGAAGCTTACATACCAAATTAGGTGTGGCACTTGAGGCATGGCCAGGAGGAAGCTTCATAAACACTTCTTCTTCAAGATCTCAGTGTAAAAATGCATTTTTTACGTCCATTTGAGATAAAAACCATCCATTATTGACAGAAACAGATAAAAGAACTCTTACAGTGGTCATTTTGGCAACGGGGGCAAATGTCTCCTTGTAATCGACACCAAATTCTTGAGTATAGCCTTGAGCCACAAGACGAGCTTTGTGTCGATTAACCGATCCATCAGAGTTGAACTTGGTTTTGTATATCCACCGGCTACCAACTGCATGTTTACCTTTTGGAAGGGGAACTAGACTCCAAGTATTATTGTCAGCTAAGGCGGTCAATTCCTCCTCCATGGCTTTTCTCCATACCAGTTGAGATTGTGCTTCAGTGTAATTTCTAGGTTCATGTTCATTGGATATGGCTGACAAAAAAGCAGAGTGCGAGGGTGAGAATTTAGAGTAATCCAAATAATTTGAGACAGGATACCTGACTGTATAGGCCACATAGTCCTGAAATTTAGAAGGGCACTGGCGAGGACGAGAAGGATTTCGTCTTGGAGCTTGCACTTCGTCTGACAAATTTGGGGATATAGATGTTGGCGGCGTGATTGCAGAGGAAGAATCGTCAACCGGGAGGATTTCATTTGGATCATTGGGCCTAGTGGGCCTAGTCATGTCGAGGCTGCAGATATCTGCTCTAGGAAGAGGGACTAGATCCTCCAAGGACTCCCCCTGATTAGGAGTATTGAAATAAGGACTGGTTTCGATAAATCGAACATCTCTGCTGACATAAAGCTTCTGGCGCACAGTATCATAACATTTATACCCTTTTTGGGTATGAGAATACCCTAAGAAAATACATTTTGAAGCTCGAGGGTCCAGTTTGTCACGTTGATTTGAGTGAAGGTGAACAAAGCATTGGCACCCAAAGATCTTCAAATGTGAAATATTAGGAGGTTTACCCTGCAAAATTTCAAGAGGACACTGAAAATCTAGTACTTGACTGGGTAAGCGGTTAATAATATAGGTAGCAGTAAGAATTCCATAGGACCAAAATTTTTTGGGAACATTCATTTGAAGCATTATAGCTCTAGTTTTTTCTAATAAATCCCGATTTTTGCGTTCAGCAACTCCATTTTGCTGAGGAGTATTAACACAACTAGTTTGATGAATTATTCCATTGGAAAGAAAATAATTTTCCATGTCATGAGATGTAAATTCAGAGCCATTGTCAGATCGGAAAATTTTAATATGTGTAGAAAATTGGGTAGTAACTAGTTTGTGAAAATCTTTAAAGCAGTTAAAAACTTCATTTTTTGATTTTAGTAAATATATCCATGTAACTCTTGAAAATCATCAATAAATGTGATAAAATATTTAAAACCATCAATTGATATTGAAAAAGGTCCTCATACATCTGAGTGAATAAGTTCAAAAACTTGAGACACTTTGGACACAAATAATTTAAATGGAAGTCTGCTTGATTTGGAAAAATGACACGTATCACAATCATACGTTCTCTTTGACAGATTAGGTTTTAATTTTGAGATGACGTAGTCGGAAGCATGAGCCAGACGAAAATGCCACAATTGATGATCATTGAGCGGAGAATAAAAAGCTTGTAGTCCTTTCGGAACTTCGGAATCACAGAAAAAATAGAGACCATTCAAATGAAATCCTTCACCAATCTTCTGTTTGGTGTAATGGTCCTGAAAAAACACCTTAAACGGAGTAAATATAACATCACAATTAAGGGAAGTGGTTAACCTTTGAACGGATAATAACTGAAATGGAAATGACGGTACATATAAAATATCAGAATCAATAGTTTTTGATGCAATTTAAATTTTTCCCTTTCCTTTTACTGCCGCAGTAGATCCGTTAGCAATTGAAACAAAGGATGAAATCGGAAAGGGGATAAAATCATGAATTTTATCCAATTTGTTAGTCATGTGATCACTTGCACCCGAATCCACAACCCATATATCATGTAAATTACTTAATTCTAAGGCAATCATAAGAGCAATACACATACCTTGGAATTTTTCTGCATAATCACTGGTCAAACCAGCTGAGTCACGGGTCAAACCAGCTGAGTCACGGGTCAACCCGGTTTGGTCACGGGTCAACCCGACAAAATTAGATAAAAATGCAGCTCCTTCGTTGTTCTCGGCCGAGCTTCTTTCTCCTCCTCCATATCGTTTTTCTTGGAGAAAACTGGCAAACTCATTTAGCAAATTCATAGGACTCGTGTAGTTCGATTCGTGATTAGCAACATTAGCCCTAGGTTTAAAGGATTTCCTTTGATTTCCCGTCTGCCGATTTCCCAAATTTCTAGGTTTCAAATCGGGATGAAGGATCCAACAGCGATCCATTTGGTGTCCCATTGCATTACAATAATTGCATTTTAGGTTAGAACGATTACCTCTAAACGAAGCTTTCTCTGCGTTTTTGAAGTTGCTCTGTTCTTCAAATTTCTGGGCAGCGAACGCACGAGCTTCTGCCATTTTTGTTGGGTTTTCTCTTGTCATCACTTTTCTTCGAATTTCTTCCCTTTGGATAGTTGCACAGACACCCTTTAATGGGGGAAGCACATCATTCATCAATATATGGCTTTTAAGGTCTTCATAGTCCGATCCTAGGCTAGCCAGTAGTTGAAAAATCTGATCTTCTTCCTTGCGGCTGCGTAGAACAATTGGGTCTGTTGTGGGTGGTCTGTAAATTTCCAATTCATTCCATAATCCTTTGAATTTACTCAATAATTGCACGAAGGGCTGACCATTTTGTTGAAGCCCTGCAATTTCTTGTTGTATTTGAAATATACGGGCTGAGTTGTTTTGATTCCCATACATTTCCTTCACTGCTTCCCATAGCTCCAATGAAGACTGGTAGTAGCTGAACATCTCAGCAAGGTTGCGTTCCATGGAGTTCAAAATCCAGGACATCACCATCTGGTCCTTGGCCAAACAATTATCAAATTCCGGGGAGCTGCTGTCGGGAGCTACTTCTTTCCCGTTAATGAACCCCAGCTGAGACCTACCACCAAGTGCAATGGTCACTGCTCTTGACCAAGGTAAGTAATTGAACTCATTTAGCAACATTGTGGTTACTTTTTGGGAGGAATTTGCATCACTGTCGATGCTTGAAGTAGTAATTCTTTTTGAATTACTTCGGGACTCTTGATCTGTCCATGATTGTCAATAGTTAACTGATCAAAAAAAATTGCGAGAGGTAATGAGCAGGATCACTGCTCTGATACCATGAAGAATTTGATAGCTTTCTGGACTGAAAAAGATAGATTGATAATTGCTGGAAATTGCAGCAATGTTTATATTATTGAATCATAAATTGTGTGTTTGTACAGTGATGGTTTTATACATGAATGAGATATGGCTGCTAACGGTATTATTCCCGTTAGCATTTATTACAGTGTTTATGACAGTAATTAAGAACACATTAACCAAGTGCACTGCCTTTGATGATGCCATTAATGCTGTAATCTCCAACATACTTCATGTCCATCAAGACTTTGACTCGAAGTTCAATTTTTTTTTCTTACATTACTTTTATACTTGAATCAATTTCAACGGGTATGATTTCATCAGCTCTTTTTATACTTGATTTAAATATATATTAATGTTACTTCATGTCCATCAACGGGTATGATTTCATCAGCTCTTTTCAACGGGTTTGATTTTACCAGTTTTTATTTTTATATTTGACTTAAATAAATTATTTAGAGTTTATTTGGTAATAAAAGCCATTTAAAAAAATCATTTGGAAATAAATTGAAATGATATTTTTAATTTTTTTATCATTTATACTTAAAAAATAAAAATAAAAATAAAAATAAAAATAAACAAAATTATTTTTAAAAAAAAAAACGAGACTCTTTCAAACAAATTTACTACTTCCTTTCATTCGATCCTTAATGTTTATTTTTTTGCTCTCAATCTTCTACCTTTCCGCCTAAAGATTCGTATCACACCCACTGCTTCGCGATGATTATTAATATACACTTCCCCACTAGCCAGCCAGCCAGCAAATAATAATATCGTGAGCACAAAGTTTAAGCACCCATAGTCCCGTACAAGTCCTTGTAATCATTCAACGCATATTTTTTGTTGACCAACCAGGTCAACTGTAGGCAGCATGCACTCACGGCTGCCCCGCCGTGATGCTAGACGGCTGAAGTCTTGCTTGCTTGTGGATGTGCACACACTTCCTTTCTTTCATGACTAATCGATTGTTTCCGGCCACTTTCTACGTCCGGTTTCCACATTTTCTAGCCTATAAAAAGAGTGTTTGTCACTGAGGTTTAAAAATATTTTTTATAACAATTAAAAAAAAATTATTTTTTATTTTAAATTAAAAATAGTGATTTTAGATATTTTTATATACTGATATCAAAAATAATTTTTAAAAAATAAAATAAAAAATTATTTTAATGTATCTCTAAACAAAAAAATATTTTTAAAACAGCCGCAATCATACCCTAAACAGGAAACGATCGATCTTTAACTTCGGCAATATTCGACTCATAGTTTAATGCCTGATCTTTCTGAAGCTAAGAGGAGAAAAAAAAATGTTTTGGATGTTAAATATCTAAGCTACGAGGAGGACGATGTATAGAATTATGTTAACGGTTGCTTTATAACATATTGTTTAATTAAAAATATATTAAAATATTTTTTATAATAATTATGTAAGATGTGAAACACTTCATGCAATCACAGTCAGGAAAAAAAATACTCCTAGTTTCACGACTGCGGCTGTAGCAGCGGCGTGGTGGAGCCTTCTAAGAACCCGGCTAGGTTGGTAAAACAAAGGAGATGTAACCTCATTAGGCAACAACAGCAAAAAAAAAGTCCATTTAAAAGGCGGCAACCCTACAGCCGCCCCAGACCTTATCCTTCTTTTTTATTTTATTGTAATAGTAATAAGTGGTAAAGGTTTCTTTATATTTTAATTTCAAGTTATTTATTATTTTGGCGGTTGCTTATTTTCTTTTTCAGATATTTTTTTATTTGCGTAAAACGTGGCGTATCACAAGGCAATCTGCTGTCTCTGATGGTGGTAGTGAGAAATGGGGCCCCAGCTCAAAATAACTTTAACGCCACCACGCCGCCCCGCCGGCGCTAACCTGTCTGTCGTTATCGGATTCGTCGCCTTGCCTGCGCCGTACTTGCATTAAACTATAAGCAAGAAGTCATGATGGCTTTGATGCTTGTTATGGTATATGCATGCATCCCCCACCACTTATATATGTCTACTAGACAATGCCCCCGCGCTTCGTCGCGGGCGGCACAATATTTTTTTCAATATAAAAAATATTAATTATGTATATTTTTTATTATAATATAAATTTAGCTAAAATAATAAATCTGTGCAGAATTCATGTCAAGTGCAAGTTTTTTATAAAATATATGAATTTAAAATTGATATAAATTTATTTGTTTAGTACGAAATAACCAGCATAAATTTATCATCATCATTAAAAAAGCAAGAAAACTTGGATATCTGAATTATTGAGTTCACTGTATTAAGATTAGTTTATTTTATAATTCAATTTAAATCAAACAAAAATAAAATATAAATTGTGAAAATACCTACAATAATCAAATAAAAAAAATAAGTTGTTAATTTTCTATCAACAAAAAGACAAAAACATAAATTGAAAATTCATCCTGACGTTATTGCCATTATCATTGCTATTAAAGCTAAAATTATTGCTAACATTACTGCCAAAACAATTAAAATAATTAAATTTCAATGAAAAAAAAAACAAAAGATTTTTTTATAAAAAAAAAACAATAAATAAATTATCATTATTATTGCATAAATAATAAAATCATAAAAATCATATAATCTAAAGAACAAATAAAGAAACAGAAAACAAAAAAAATAAATAAAGGGAAAAAATAGAGTAATATTATTTTTTAAAATGATCACCGATATAAATTAAAATTTCAAGAAAATCTTTAAAAAAAATCAAAAGATTTTTATAAAAAAATAATCACTAAAATTATCATTATTATTGGTTCGGAGATTAATGAACAAAAAAACGTATAAGGAAAAAAAATAAAAAATAATAATAAATTGGTTCGGAGATTAGTCATGGTGTGTCCACGCTGGCCTGGATATCCCGATTATCAAAAAATAGATTTGGTCCGAGGAGTAGTGGTGGTGCACTTGAGCTGGCCCGGAGATCGTGGCTATGAAAAAAATATATAAGTGAAAAAAATATATAAGTGAAAAAAAGAGCTTAAGCTGGCTGAGAGACCATGGTTACAAAAAAATATATAAGCGAAAGAAAACAAAAAAAAAATATAAGCGTGAAAGCACTGTAGCAATCCATATTGTTTTTAACAAAAAATCGGCCTAAGAATTAGTCGTGGTGTGCTTAAGCTGGTCGGAAATCCATATTCTCGTGGTATGCATAAGTTGGCATGGACACCCTGGTTATCAAAAAAAATTTGGATATGGAGATTAATCATGGTGCATTTAAGCGAGGTCAGACACCCCGATTATTAAAAAACAAAAAAACAAAAATATATATAAGTAGAAAAAAAAATATAATAAGAAAAAATGAAAAAAAATAATAAGTAAAAAAATACAGAAGAAGCAAAAAAACGGAGGAAAAAAAGAAGAAAAAGAATAATTAGGAAAAAAAAAGAAAAAAAAAGAAGAAACGAAAAAAAAAAAAGCAGAAAAAAGAGAAAAAAAACGTAAGTAGAAAAAGAAAAAATTACTATTGCAATCCACGAGTGCACTGTGTTCTGTATGTACAGTGCACTAGTGCATAGTAAAAAAGGTCACGGGTTTTATATATATAGTAATAGTAATTGTCGCCCATGCATGGAGATGTTTCTGCCTCCATGCATGCCACATACCTATCATAGGTAACCATTCTTTCTCACAAGTTTGCAAGCCAAGCTATTTCGAAATTTGCTTGGGAAATGTTGTTATTTTATAATATTCTATATTTTATGAAATTTTTATATTTTATAAAAAAATTATGACGTAAATCAGTAAAATATATTATTAAATTGTAGATGGTTAGTTTGATGATTAAAAAGGTATGTTTTTTTTTAATTTAAAGGAATTTATTAAATTTCTTTAAATACACTAAATTAATATGAAAGTGTTGAGTTACTTAATATTATACATTTCTTTAATATTATACATACAACTAAAATAATAAATTAAAATTATTGAGTATTTTATTATTTAAAGTTGTTTGATGATTTATTGCTTAAAGATCTGATTTTTTTGTTTTAAATAATTTCTTAAATACTAGGTTGTCCCATACCACAATTCATTCAATTATCTGTACTATGAAGATAGTCCATATGAATCACTAATAAAAATTCTTTTAAATTCATATTTAGAAGAGAATAATTATTATGTCTAGCTTGTTAGCTTTTTATTATGTGATTTACATAATTTTTTTATTTAACAAATAATCATATATAAATAAAAGGCATAACTTATAATGTTTCTTTTTGAAAAACCTTATAAATTAAAAAAAATATCAATTTCAAGCAAAAAAACATGATGATTCATGCACACAAAGGCTCCACTACATAATAATACCTAGAAATTAGTTATTCTAAACACAAAATGTGGTGGAGTTCATCCGTGGAGTTAAAGCTTACGTGACGTGAATAACAAATTAAAATAAAACTTATAATATTGGGCAGTCAATTACCAAATGGGAATAGAAAAATTAAGAGTTAGTGAGTAAATAAATAAATAAATAATAAAAAATGGACAGCAAAATCTTATAAATATATACGACTAAAGTCGAGGACCCACCACAAGCAGGCAGCCGCGCATCCCCGCTTCCGCTTCAAGCGCTGGCGTCCATGTGGGTCTTTTGTCTCCTTATCCTACATTAAATGTACAGAACAGGTTAAATGTTTTCGCGCCCACAACTCTTACAAGCTAGGACGACACTGTAACACGTGCGATCCTGACACGAATCTCGAGATGTACGTGCCAGTCAACATGGAATGCTCTCTCGGTCTCCTACTTTAGCAGCCCGCTCTTGTTATCGTCCCACGCGCTTTCTCATTTTTTAGTGAGGGTGTGGTAAATGTTATATTTTAAAATGTTTTTTTTTTAAATATATTAAAGTAATATTTGTTTTTATTTTTTCTTTTAGTGTATTAAAATAACATGAAAACATTAAAAATATAAAATAAAATAAAATTTTCAAATCACACAAAAACAACTAGTCGCGATTAGCCAAAATATCAACCCACTTTTCCACGGAGATTTTGCAAAAGAGAAAACAAAAGAAGAAGAATTACAAGTTCTTTAAAAAGGAAATAACCGTACTCCTCCACTTCTCTGAAAAAGAATTTTATTGTCATAGACTTGTTGTTTCATTATTTTTCTATTATGTGTTTTATACCTTTTTTTTTAATTTTATCTTATTTTATATGCTAGCTATCAGCAGGTAAACATATAATGTGGGTTTCAATGATTTATATATATAAATATCTGTGTGTGTGTCTATTCATTTATTTTTATTTTTTTATTCTAGTGTCTTCCTTTTAATATTATTAATCCAAAAAACTATAAATAATCCATTAATGGTTTGAGCTCAATCCATGTCTCTTTAAGTGTTCTGTAATTCACGACAAGAGTTGGATATCTATTTAGTACATGCACAATCCAATTCATGGCTTTAAGCCATTAAGTTTTGGGATTTCATTTTGATGATAAAATAATTCAGACTATGTTTATATTATTATGATTCCACGATGCTATTTTATTGAGAAGTATAAGCAACAGTCAACTGTTTATGAATTCCATTTTCATTATAAAATTTTATGAACTCTTATGATGTGAATTCTCCCCTGTTATATGTTCTTAAGACTTCAAATGAATGTCCTAGTTTCCTTCCAAACCCTTACTTTGTAAGACTTAAAGATATCAAATTTCTTTGACTTTTCCGATAATTAAATTCAAAATTTTCTACTGAAATCATTAATGAAGGTAAAAATATACCTTGTTTATTGTTTGAAATTAGATTAATTGAAGAATGTACATGCTTTTGTTGGGAAATGGATCACAATATTGCATTCTTACCAAACAACTTGCACACATCTTTAGAGAGACTCTAAATCGAGGTAACCCCTTCACATTGTTATTTTGTTAGAGCACTTTGAACTCATTCCAACTAAGATATCAACAATGATAAAGGTTTGCTTGATATGTGGCCACTGAGAAAAAAAACATTATTGTTCCTTTGGTGAGCAACGAACGATCACAACAAACAACTTGTTATGAATTATCCCAGTTTTCATTAATAAATCTTTCTCATAGTGAAAGATTCTACACTTTTCATATTGGATAAGCACTACTATCCCTTTTCCTTGCAATTGATTGATGCTCAACAAATTGATTTTCAAATATAGTACATAGAACACTTATGTAGCCATAAGCATAACCCTATTTACCTTTATTGAAACCTTATCGTTGCCTTATACTATAAGCCTTAAATTGTTACCTAGTTTCACGATTCTTTATAGTTGCTATCAAGATTATAAAACATGTCTTTGTTGCCTCTCATGTGATTACTATAGTCAAAATCAATAACCAAATGTGTTTGGATGCATTCTCATTGAAATCCACAAGATCCATCAACAACATTTTTTTTTTGCTTTTATATACTTTGTTGTATGCTCATTGGCTCTCATAGGACATTCCATTGAAAGTGCCTTAAATAATGAAAGTTGTAGCATTTTATAGAAGATTTGTTAAACCCAAGCTTACCCTTTCTCTTTAACAATAAGTGTCTTGGCCGCCATCTCTTCCTCTTTGTTGGTTCCATGATTGATTTGAAGGGCTTGCTCGTCTACCGCACGTCTATTGATTCTTTGTTCATATGCCAAAAGACTGATTTAATTCCTAAATAAAACATACAACATAATCATGTTTTGAAGTCATAAGACTTAAAATATTTTCAATGATTACCACATCATCCATTTTCTCTCTATGAAATCTTATCTTGTTAGCTATGATGAGAGTTCTTCTAAAGTAGTCATCAACTGATTCTTCATCCTTCATATGCACCATTTTCAAACTCTTTGCTAAGAACTTGCAGTTGAGCATGTTTTGCACATTTTATTCTTGATACTTTCATTTCAAGGAGTCCCATATGTAATTTGCAGTATCATTCTTCAAGATGGTCTCTAATATTGAGCAATTAGTGACTTGGAACACGTGGTTCTTAACCTGTAGATCTTTCAATCTTTAATCATCAATGGCCTTCTTTTGTGAATCACTAAGATAATTTCTTTTGTAGCAATGATTCTTATCTCTACTAAGTTCTAATATTATTTGGAATGCAAAAGGTTCTCCATTTACATACCCCAATAATTGGAGTGACCATCAAATATTGTGATGACAAGTTACATTTTTATGACGTCATATTTGTGCTTCTTCACTTTAGTACCTGTATTGCAAAATGTGATCCTAAAATAAAAGGCCCTAGTAACTTGGAGTATATCAAAAGTTTATTAATCTACTTAAGTTGGTTTTTTTATTTATTTAGGTGTCTACTATTAATTCGATATATTTAACGCAACTATATCAGTTATTTTATGAATTGTTGTAAGAGATTATTTTAAAAAACAATTGCGAAAAATCTAGAAAAAAACATTAAACTATTCCCAGGAACATTCATCAATCCACACCACACCAATAGATAAGATTAACCATCTTGATTTCATTATTTCTCAAACCAAAATTAGGAGTGCCAAAAGAATAAATTGAACATCTTTTTCAAAAAAAAATTATTTTCAAAGAGAAGAAAATGATTTGGAAAATTATCAATTTTATTCTACCTTTTATTACGATTTTTGCATCCATATTTCCAATTTATCAAAGGAAAACTATCATGTCAAGATCATATGATTTACGAAATTTCCGGCTCTCATATCCTCATTAAAATCTGAACATTGATGACAGAAAGAGGAGAATACCAGTTGTCCTCAAGTTAATTAACCCCCTCTGACTTACAACTATTATCAATTCTACCCCCCTGCAGCTGGAATATTATTTCCAGCATATGTATATAGTTTTTTTTTTTTTTATTTACAATTATGGTGTGTGCATACTTATATTTCTGTAAAAAGCTATTCAATACCATTTGTTTCAGTTCAAATGTTTTTTAAAAAAGTATTTGGCATGTAAAAATAATAAAGTTACTTTATTGTATTTTTTAATAAGAATATTTTTAAAATATATGATTCATTATAATACCAAATACTTCCTATTTTAACCCTCTATCGATCAAATTTAGTCTCTAGTAAGGTTAAGTATTGGAGAATCATCTCAAAATAGGCCATGCATGATAGTAAAAAAAAGAAAAAGAAGTCATAGTCATGCTCTTTATAAAGCAACGTAACTCTTTAAGAGTGTGATTAAAATTCTTTTTAAAAATATTTTTTAAAAATTATATTTAATAATTTTTTTAATATCATCACATGAAAATATTTAAAAACATCAAAAATATTTAATTTAAAATAAAAAATAATTTTTTTTAATAATACTTTTAAAACACCGAGCTAAACAGAAATTACATCTCATCTCCTCTACCTTTTTTAAAGAGAACATCTTTTTTTTTCTTTTCTTAGTGGTCAGAAAAGAAAACAATGGGCTTAAATCATTTGCCGAACACGGCCAAACCCTAGCTACAAAATCGTTTCATCCACTTGGTCAAGAACGGCAATCATGAAACTGAAAACGAAGTCCAAATCTTTTTGTTCAATTAATTTTCTGTTCAAATTGCGGGTTCCCATAAAAGCTTAAAGGCAATTTCGTTTTTTGAACTTCCTATTTTCATTATTTGTGGTAGTAGCAATAAAACCTTTACGTTAAAACCATAAAAAGCTAATTACTTTTTTTTTTTTTTGAGAAAAAGCTTATTACTTTACTCTTATTTCAAGGTCACCATGTGTGTGTATCTGCCTCCAAATCCAAACATAATCTCGACAGCCCTCCCTGAAAGTACGGTGAAAATATAATTAAAAATGTTTTTTATTTTTTTTAAATACTAAAATAATATTTTTTCAATGATTTTAGTGGTTCATGTTAAATACAAAGAAAAAAAACTTTCAAAAACCATTTTGAAGAGTGTTTAGTTTTGGGATTTAAAAGCGTTTTTTAAAAATAACATTTTTATCTTGTTTTTTTCCTTCATTTAAATTAAAATGCTTTTAGTTTTTTGTTTCTATTTGAAATGCTAATATTAATTTAAAATATATTAATTTAATATATTTTTTTAAAATGGGATACTTGGAAGTAATTTCGTAAAAGAAGTGCACGACAGCATTGGTTAGTTGCATGAGAAAGCAAAGTTGTAAATCAATCGCTTTCATTATCTTTAAAAAAGCAACCAAATCACTAAACAACATACAATAAGTCAATAATGATAGGAAAGTAGGATAGGTGTTCCGCGCCCTCTTCAGTTTTTCTAACAAAACCCAAAGGTTGGCTATCTGTTCACAAAGGCCACCCTTCTTACTGAACACAGCTCCACGTGGCGGCGGGTAGTGGAATTACTCGTAACACTAGTTTGCCCATAGACAATCAACGTCAGAAACCCATGCTCGTGCGCTGTCTGCACTGACACAAACACCGCCGAGGTATCTTCTCTGACAAATTCCGGCGATCAGGAAAATAAGACGTCTCTTGATAAAGAAATGGGAGAAATTATGTTTATAACCCAACAACAGGAAAGAAACAGAATTTCTTTTACTGCTGAAAAAAAGAGATCCGCTAATACGTCTTCACATTCGTGACGAGAAAAAAAAAACTATCAGATCACATGATAAACCTCTTTTTTTGGGGGGTTTTCTCTAATCTTTTCTAATGTAAGAATAAAAGGGCAAATAAATTTCTGAAAAATCATGCAATCTCCGGTTGGGGAGGAAAGTTAAGATCAAGATCAACAAAACTTCTCGGCGTCTTGATATCTTGATTATTCAAATCAAAGACGACAGAGGATGAATCAGAATCACAAGAGAAACTCATCGGCCGGTTAGGATGATGATGACCGCCATCAAAAACCATCTTTTGGCACCGACTCTTCACGGGATCAAAATAAATCACCTGCTGACGATTCATCACCATCGACTGAAACGGCAATCTCACGGTGGATACAGCAGGACCGAGATTAAGATCCAACGGTGTATCGGTGCTTGAAAACTCCACGGTACTGCTTTGACTTGGACTCTGGTTGTTATTACTATTACCGACAACACCACAACTGTTGTTCTTGTTATTACTATCCACAGAGATCGTGTTTTCCCTAACATTCTCGTGTGATGGGTAAGCAAAGTTGGTTTTCGCCTTAGAGCCACGGAACTCACGAGCGGCAGCATCGTAGGCACGTGCGGCTTCCTCTGCGGTGTCGAAAGTGCCAAGCCAAACCCGGCTCTTCTTACTAGGGTCTCTTATCTCGGCGGCGAATCTTCCCCATGGCCTCTTTCTCACACCTCTAAAATGCACCTCTTTCTCCTTGCCTCCTCCTCCTCCACCAGCACCAACACATGGGCCGCCGTTAACTTTAACCGACGCCGTCTTCTCTCTCGGTGCCATAAATTAAAGGAAAAAACTCGCAACGGGGGGTGGTTTAAGGAGGGGGGAGGCGTGGTGTATGTACAGTCAACGGAGGATTTGACTGAGAGCTGGGGCGGCTACAGATTTGCTAGATGTGGGCGGGCGACGCGAGAGCGGGGTGCTCAGAAGAATTAAGTGAAGTGGTGTCCGAATTTTTTATGGGATGCGGGATGACTAGAGAGCAGGACCATGGCGAAGAAATATATAGAGAGAAAAAGGGTATTTATGGTATTATATGGTACTATGATGTATCATTCTTATCATCATCTAACGGCTGTAATGTCACTGTAGATGGCGAGCGGAGGATTGCACACCATTCCTACATGGGCGCGTGCATGGAAGGAGAACCATCGAGATGCTGCAGGGAAAAAAATTCTTTTGAGAATGGAGTCCTCTTTTTAAAAAATAATAATAAACAAATATCTTTCCTTTTCGTAATTTTTGAACTTAGGAGCTGATTTAGAAGTTGTTTGGAAGCATGACGTTTATTTTTTTAAAATAATAATTTTTTTTATTTTTTTTTAATATTAACTGTTCAAAAAATTATTAAAAAAATATATATAACAATTTAATTTTAAATAAGTAGTTTTAGTTTTTTTTTTTAAATCATGAAATAGAAGTTGTACGGAAACCCAAACAGACCCAGATATTGATTCCAAATAAATTGGTAGGCCATGCTGGTAGATAGTTAAGTAAGCGATTGTTCTCGATAATTGTAAGAGATACATTGAAAGTGTGATTCTTTCATAATTATGTTTTTGCTTTTAGTTTTATCTGAAGAGCCTATCATTTTTTTTTTAAAAAAAAATTCTAAATAGTTTTATTTTTAAAAGTTATATAAAAAAATGTTTAATATTACGGTCTAGCCCTGTTCTTTATTTTGATTTGTTTAATATATTAATATTAAAAATAAATTGTTAAAAATAAAAAAAAATATGTTATTTTAATGTATTTCATTTACAAACAACTATAATTTGGGTGCTAAGACTTCATTAAGATTTGTTTTAAGACGATAAGTATGTTTTAATTTGCATTGTCATCGTGTAATGAATACTGAGCATCTAGACTTGGTCACCCATAAAAACGCGACAGCCTTCCGAATTCTCTTACAGAAATGACTTGGACAATCTGAATGCCTTAATTTCTTACATTGATTTCAATGGTCAAAGGCATTTAATTTACTGTAATTAAAAAGAAATTAAAAGCTGTCCCCTAATCTTGTTTACCGAGTTCTTCCACTGCGATTATGGCAAGACTGTCGAGCAGGTCGTGGCATGCATGGTCAGCTAAATCGCCTCATGACTTTCATAGATTTCTTCCTCGAGAATGAACAAAAATATATCTCTTAATCTAGTCGTTAGATTGATATAAAATTTTACGAGAGTCTCTTGATATATTTATATATATTATTTTAAAATTTCAGAGCAATCAGAGAATGTAATGACCTTTCGAGATTGATGATGACATTCTCATAATATTATACATGTTCATAATTTTGTTCAAAAAAATTATTTTATTGTGTCTTTTTCTAGATTGAAACGACACACTAAAACGTTTTGAAACCAAAACATTCAATTTCAATTGATAAAACGAAACATCAACCGAAACAGAACTGAGAACTAAGACTGATTTTGATAATCTGCATAATCACATTCGGATGCAATATTTGAGCTTAATTACTGTGAATTCAAATGACCTGAATCATCAATCCATTAATGTAGAGACCAGGTTTTCTGGGATACAAATATCAAACGGTCTGTCAAACTCAAAAACCGAGCTCTGGATTTAGACGACACTGGGGGATGTCGTCGTCAAAGCAACGAAACAGCTTCTTGCTGCAATTGCCACCTAACTATTAATGACGCGGTAGAGCTAGCAAATGTATCTCCGTCAACAAGTGCTGCAGTCAATACGAGATTTAGCTACCAAGTATTGAGCCAGCTGGCTGCTTCACTGTCGCAACTATTATCATGGAGTATTTAAGGACCGAAAAATCAGCTTTTTTATTCTAATTTCATGAAGCAACGTAACATATATTTGAGGCATAATTATTGACACTGCATCGGAGGAGGTTGGCTCCGACCGAGGAGGGCGTGATGATACAATGCCAATCAAAAGGTACCATAATTTTAGGAAAATACCAATATAAATAAAAATCTAAACTAAAAAAAAAATCAAACAACAATACAGTTTATCTTAGATAGGATGTATTAGTAGTGATATATCTTTTTTTTCCACAACAAGTCCTTTACTCAAACTCTTGCAAACGATTAAGTTTTCTAATAACTTTAATACAAATAAAAAATTATCTTTGTTGTGTTTTCTAGAACAACCAAGTTGTATACTCCTATTATTATATCTGCCCACAATTTCCAAATTTCACACTACATCATCACTAAAAACCACATCCCCAACAATTCTCCTGCCGGAGGTTTCACAAAACCAAACCCCACACACATTATCAACGCTTCCAAATTGACTTCAATTCTCGTATATAGGCAAGACTTGTTGCATCGTTATTCATGTGGGCGTTATTGCATTATTTAGAGACTCGACGACTTAACCTTAACTTATCGAACGTGAAAAACATTGACTAATCAGCAGGATCCTTCCTCCCTCTAACGTGTTGACAAGCTAAACCCACACCAACCACAAGCAAACCTGCAAACCAGCACCCATGTTGTGGATGCATTTGAATGTCGGAAGATGATCAATTAACTTGGTCCCTTCTATTTTTATTTTGGTTTTAATAGCAACCGTGTTGGATTACCCTTTTTTTTTATATAAAGAATAAATAGATTATCTTAATTCAAGAAATAAATACCGATTTATATGTACATGTTAAAATTGCATACATAGAAGAACACATACATACACTCAAGTTGTATACAATTCAATGCTTGTTTGGGAGTGTGGTTTCAGTTATTTTTGAAAATAGTTTTTATTTAGAAATACATCAAAAATAATTATTAAAAAAAAAGGAGTTTAATGCATAGACGGAATCCAGTTCTTCCTTCTTTACCGCCACGCCAGTAGCCGTCGCCTCCAACCTCACGCGTGTTTATGAACGAAAGGCGACGGCTTCCTTCCTCCTGACACTCGGTCTTCCAAGATGGCGACTTCCATTTCTTACTCGAAGACATAATTCTATATAAAAAAAAACTGTATTGGGAAACAATTTAGCTAGATTGAGATTCTTAATTTCAAGTATTTCTTATTAAAAATAATTCAATTTATTTTTAAATGAATTTAAAAGGGGCAATGGAACCTGTGTTATTTTTCAAAATCATAAATAATTCATAAACTGCTTATTATCATCCACACAATAATTAATATATTTTTAAAAACAATTATTTTATGGTATTTATTTTTCTTACGTTTCAAGCTCGGAGAAGGAGTTTAATGCACAAACGAACGAATTGCTTTTGGAGTGCAATAATGAGTCTCATACATATATTCAAATTCTTTTCACACAGATTCATACGATATATAATAAATTAATTGATACTCTATATCACTGTTTTTATTCCTATTTTCTTTTAAATGTTTGATTTTTAATTGTAACTTTGCTATAAAATTAACGAGTTTTATTTAGAAATTTTTTATGATTTACACAATATATTTTAAATTCAAATTAATATATATTTTTTAAAAAATATAAGATAATCAGAATTTTATTTATTTATATAAATTTATAAAGTATATCTAGAAACGAGACTCGTGTAAGAAAAAAAAAAAAAGGTGTGGTGGCTGGCTGCAATGCTCCTAGCCTTTCCCCCCAGAGTCAACAAAAGCATTTCGCCTGCATGTAAATTCTTGGAAGAGGCGGAAGCCGCGGAAGTGAAATCACTTACTCAACGTGTTGACTTATGGACTCACGCGATCTCTGACAAATTAGGTATATTTTTCGATGGCGACTCAACTGTGTTTTTAATTTTTTTTTTTATATTTTCTTATTTTGATATGTAGTTGTTATTTTTTATTAACAAAAAATAATACATTTTCTTCAGTAGATTGGAAAGTCCAGCTGCCTCCTTGTTTTTATTTTTTATTTTTTTTAATAAAAACAATAAAAAATTATCTTTCTTTTCATGACCATCCACCCAGGACAAGAAGCTTCAAGGAAGAAAGACTGGAAGAGATGCCCTGTTGTTGAACCCTTCAATTAATTCTTTAATACTTTCTGCCAAGACGCGTGAGGTTTTAACTATAAGCTAGGTTGCCTTTAATTATTATATCCCTTGCCCTTTTTATATTTCTTCTCTTAAAATTCTTCCTATTTCAGCCATTGTTATTATGATCAGAAAAAATTGTGAATTTAAGTCTAATTGGGATTGAATTTTAAGAATAAAAAAATATTTCATTTTCTTAACTAAATTTTGTATGATTCAATTAACCCATTCAAATCTTATTTAGTTTTATATATATATATATATATATATATATATATATATATATATATATATATATATATATATATATATATATATATATATATAATTCACAATTAACCTGATTAATAATATACACACACACACACACACACATTTCAAATCAAGCTATTTTTTCAAATCCAATGTTTCATTTTGATATTAATTCCATATTTTATAGCTACTGTACAAGCCCAATGGCCATTTCTCAATCTACCCTCTTAGCTTCCGCTTGCTGGGCTTTACTAGATAATTGTCTTGTTTTTTATTCCAGTCACCGAACTGTTTTTTTTTTTATTATTTATTTAGTCATACAGCATTACATTAATTATAATTTAAATTTGATAATTTATTTAAATTTTCTTGCCATGAGTTGCTCATGATATCAAAACAAATAATTTTTATTTAACTTTTTATTAAGGTTTTGTTGTTTTAGTGATACACTATTTGATTTGCATTTAAGTTCTTAAAATTTATGAGGGTACATAGTCATTAAAAAATTATAGAGGAAAGATAAAGTAGTTGATTAGCCAAATCTTGAGAATAAAGTAGATCGAGGTTAAGAGATATCATTGAAGTATTTCTGAGCTTTTATATTGTTGGAAAACGTAGATGGGTTTTTTTTTTTTTTTTTTTTTTAATCTTATGTTTTTTGATTAACAAAGAGGTGTTTTGAGATAAAATTTGGTTTACTAAGACCCTTAGGATGTTTATTACATGTTTTTAGGTATAAATTATTTTTTAAGTCTAAAATCCTTGGACCTAGATTTTTTACCACTATTTCTCTATGATAGTAGGGCAATTTGCCTTACAAAAATACATATGAAGTCATCCATATACTTTTAAAAAATTTGCTAGAAGCAAGTGTTTGACCTTTTTTTGCTCTATTAAATATCATTTTAACTTTATTTAGTTTTTGAATATGATTATAGTACTATTTTCAAAATATTAGCTAAAACTATTTTTGCACAATCCTTCATGATTTGTTTTCTTAAATTTTTTCATTGGCTTTCATGCATGCATTTATTTTTATTATAGTATAATTAGATAAAAAGTACTCTGAAGATTTTTCCATGATATCAAATTAGCAATCTATTATTCATGTAGTTTTTAATAAATCCTTGACAAAGTCATCAAATTCTTATTTTTAAAAAAACTTTATTTTATAATTCAAATTTACTTTTTTTATAAAAAATAAATATTCAGGTGAAAAGTACAAAAAAAGATTTAATAAGAAAGAGGTTATAATAAAAGAAATATGTTTTTTATCCTTATTTTCAATTGTTTATTGCTTTTTATATTTTTTTTCTTTAATTTTGTTTTTTTATCAAATAAAGCACATAGCATTGAAAAGCTATATTTTTTGTTGAGGAAAATCGATTAATAAAAAAAGAAACAATTACACAAGAAAATTACTTTGTTTGCCATCAAAAGATGCAACCAAAACTTGTTATAATAAAGATAATAGTTTATTGGATAGCATTCAGTTCGACATTTATTTTCAAATGAGATGGTTGCACTTTTATTAAAAAATGAGTGAACCTACTATGCAAATTTAATTTTCAGGTTTGGGGTCACGAATATTCTATCAAAATAAATTTCAATTTTTTAAAGTTTTCATGAATATTGTTTTTATATTGCTGTTACATTTTATTCATTGAATTATGTTGCTTATAAAATAAATATTTTTTTATAAAAAACTTTATAATTGTTTTCATGATTATGTTGAGCTATTTCAAAAAAATAATAATTATTCTACTAAAATATATAAAAAGTTAAAGAGTACGTTGAGAAGATGAATGAGTTTTAGTTAAGGCTATACCATTTTCATCCTTATTTAAAATCTTTTATTTATTTTTGGATATTTATTGTAATTTGTTTTTGTTTTTATTGAATAAATAAGATAACTCAGAAAACTATAGTTTCTTGTTAAAAACAATATATATTAAGGAGAAATTATACTAGAACTGTTATAAATCCATAATTATACCCATTGAATGTCCATGACTTTTGAGTTTGGTCTCTTTAATTTTCATGATCCTTAAGTTCATTTCCTCTCCTATAAATAAATTCATTGGTCTTGTGTTTTTGAAACTTAAAAAAATTAAAGAATTCACAATAAGAGAGACATTTATCTCTTGTCTCTTTTAATTATATTTAAAATATTTATGCTCTTATATGTTAATTGTGTCTTCTTTTACAACACGTTATTAGCATAATTATTATGTGGCTTATATCATTTTAATATTTTTGCTTTTCATTATTGTAATTTATTTTTCGAAAATTTTCTTTCACTTTTATTCAAAGAAAGAAATTTAGAGTTCTTAAAAAATGAAATAAATTAAAAACAGTTCTTGAAGAACTAGTAATGCAAGTTTCTAAGGAATTAAATAAATTAAATATAGTTCTTGAAGAATTAGTATTTATAAAGCTAAATAAATAATAGTCTTAAAGGAATGATTTTTTTCTTTTATATTCACGACTTTATTTGATAAGTTATTTCTTGTTTTTATAGATAAAAATAATGTCAAATATAATGAAACTTGATTTTTCTGCTCTTGATATCTCTAGAAATAATTATATGTCATAGATCATTGACGCTGAGATTCATTTGAAAGCTATGAATCTTGGAGAGACCATAAAAGAAGGTAATAACATGTCCTTATAGAATCGTACAAAAACAATGATTATCATTTTTCACCATCTCCATAAAATATTGAAAAATAAATATCTCACCATAAAAAAAAAAAAAAAAACTCTTGTTATGTGGCGAAATCTAAAAGAAAGATATCCCCACCAAAAATTAACCATACTTCCTCAAACTTGTTAGGATTGCTTGACCTGAGGTCGCAAGATTTTAAATTGGTTAATGAATATAACTCTACTCTTTTTAAAATTATCTCACAGCTAAAATTGTGTGGTGAAGATATCATATAAGACCAAATATTAGAGAAAATATTCTTCACTTTTCATGCCCAAACATTGTCCTACATCAATATAGAGAGCGTGATTTCAACAAATATTAGAGAAAACATTCTCCATTTTACATGCCTCAAACATTGTCCTATAATAACAATATAGAGAGCGCAATTTCAAAAGGTACTCATAGTTAATTTCATTTCTTCTTGTGGCTGAACAAAATAATGAGTTTTTGATGAAAAATCATCAATCTTATCCCATGGGTTCTAAACCATTTCCTGAAGTGAATGGAACTCTTGTCCAAATGACAAAAAGAAAACCCTAGACAAAGGTATGGAAAAAATAAATGGAAAAGAAGAAGAGAAAATTCTTCTAATAGCAACTCATCAAACCACAAGAAGTTTAGACACAATGAACTTAGACAAGAAAAGGGCAATAATTTGCAAAAACCAGAAGATAAGTTTCATAGGTGTGGTATGTAGAGGTGAATATTTTCGGTTCGGTTTAGTTTTTATAAAAAAAAAAACAACCAAACCAAAAATTATATATATATATATATATATATATATATATATATATATATATATATTTTAAAATAACCGAACCGAACCTGTAAAAACCAGCCATTTTCTATTCAGTTCGGATTTTATGATTAAAAAATTAGGGATACCAAATTTGTTTTGGTGGCTTTCTAAGAATATTGGTCCATAAAATCGTTCTAAACTAGCTTCCAGCATGTGATTTTTGTCAATTGTCTTCACAAACGAAGCCATTTCTATTATCCAAGCCTATATCGACAGGCACAGAGACCAACAGTAAACATGCATTTTGTGCAATTGTATACCTTTCTAAATAAAAACAATGAAAACAAACCAAAGCTAGAATGCCCAAGTTACTATGATAAAGAGGCGTCCAACTACAAGGCAAGACTTAAGATTTATTGGTAACAAGGAAATAAACAAGTGACAACAAGAAAAGGGGAGGTCAACGAACTAGCAGAAGTTGCAAAGAGAAGGAGAGGCCGAGAGTGGGGTTGTGGCGAGAGGGAGGGAGGGAGAGGCTGAAAATGGGGATGTGTTGAGAGGGACAGAGGGGGGAAGTAGTCGTAGAGGGGGGTGGGGGTGCGACCAGGGTTTGTAAATGAGGATAAGCGAAGAGATGAAAGAAGGGCGGGGTTGTAAATGAGGAAAGAGATGGATGTTTATATTTATAGTAAGTTTGTTAACCGAACTGGTTTGGATTAGTTTATTCGGTTTTTGCTTTACAAAACTGATACCGAACCGAATATTTTTCAGAGATTTATAATTGGTTTAATTGGGTTTTTTTATCGGTTTGGTTTTTTTGGTTATTTGTTTCCAGTTTTCTCAGTTTAATCAGTTGAACGGTTTTTTTGCTCACTCCTAGTGGTATGCATAATCATTGGTCGCATACCTGTCACACACCAAAACACCTTGTAGATTTATATCAAGACACTTTGAAACAAAATACATTTGAAACTAATTGTATTTATAAAGATGATTATGAAAATTATAATCCTTATCTTGATGTTTCTGATTTCTTTGAAAATCCAGATAAGACAAAAAGCGAGCTTCGTGGTGGAATCATTATAGATGATTAATATTTTTATTTATATTAAAATATTCATGTTAATATATTTTCAATAAAAAAATATCAATTTGATGTTTCTAGTTTCATGACTCAAGCCACAAGTTTAACATCTTAACTCAGGTTTTCTTGGGTTATTTTTTTTTGTTTTTTTATAGAGTTATCATAATCTTATAACCTAAAATGCATATTAACAAGTTAGCTTGAGATTGTTCAAATCAATCCAATATATTATTATTTCTCTCTCTCTCTCTCTCTATTAAGTATTTATTTTAAATAAAACTATATTTTTATTAGTTATTTGATTTGTCTGTAAACAAATTAATATATGAGAAACCAATACATTAGCAAAATCTTATATATATTATGTTAAAGAAAATTAATTTGATATATAGCATAACACAAATCAATAAACTAGTGATATTTCTATAGGTTTTGAGAGGGTTAGCTACATAGTAAAAAGTATGAAAAAGATCAACTCTGTTAGCACTACGTTTCAAAAATGTTTTTGGAAAAAAATTAAGATTTTATTTTATATTTAGTTTTTAGTTTAAATAATTTTTTTAAGGTTTTTAGATAATTTTCATGTACTAATATCAAAAATTATTTTTTTAAAAAAATATATATATTTTTTACAAGTATTTTTGAACAAAAATTGCTCTTAAAATCAACTTCAACCATATTCTCAAACAGACAATAGTGAGAAGAAAATAGGGGGGTTAGTAGGTTTTTTTTATTAGGGTGAGAAGAGAATAAACGTTAATACTTATACTTTGCTATTTTTTTTATTTGGTTTGAACCGGTCTAGTTTGATTCGGTTCATTCAGTTTTAGCTTTTTTAAATTGTAACCGAACCAAATTATTATTATTTTTAATTTTTCGAATCAGTTTTTTTTTTTTTTTACGTTTGGTCAAATCAGTTTTTCTTTCTGAGTTTAAAGTGTTTCTGTAGAGGAGCACCATGTGACCTTATCGCTCCCTCAGTCATCAATAAACGTCGATGTATTAGAGAGTCGGCGTCAAAAAGACGTTGTTCCACGATAGAAACACTGGGTTCTTTGACATTAGTCAAAGTCGTTGGCGCCATAAACACGGAAAGACTCCAATTAAAACACGCCACGTATGAGTTCGGTATTGCCGCCTTTTACTATGCGTTCCCATCTATCAAAGTCAAAACAAATAGTTAGACAACATTATCGTCCTGAATATTCATCAACATTCCATTTCAACCGCATAGTTTAATATTTACATTTATTACCCCTAAAATTTATTAAAAGTCCAATTTCTCCTTCGCTACTATGTTAATAACAAAAACACGAAATTTTGTTTTTACCCCCACATTTATAGATTACTAATTCCAAGACTCTGAAGAGCGAGCCTGAAAATATTTAAAGAGTGGTTGTTTAATGGACAGGAACAGTAAAGAAACTAAAAGGGTTAAATTAAAAAATATAAAGTTATAGGATTAAAAAATATAAAGTTATAGGATTAAAAAATATAAAGTTATAGGATTAGAAATAGAGTGGTTATGAATCTATAGGGTTCAAAATGAAGTCTACCAGTCAAAAATTCAAAAGCAACAACCAGCTCAGTTCCGAACTCGAAAAACTATAAAAATGCCGGGTTAAAGAAAGAGCCAAACAAGCTTGATTTTCTCACGTAACAAAGCTTTCCAATTGGATTAGTTATATATTTTGATGGAAAATAATCGGCTTGATGCTCAGTCAGCAGCGGAGAAGGCGATGTCTGTGATTGGATTTGGTTATGATTTGACGAAAGATATTCGACTGTCATATTGCAAGCCAGATCATTTTGGTTCTAGACTGATCAACCTGGACCTCAGTCGGAATCGAGAGCTTCTGGTTCCTGGTGGGGTTGTTGTTCAAAACGTGCCTAATGGTATTAAGTGTGATAAAGGAGAGAGGACTAGATTTCTCTCTGATGTTCTCTCTTTCAAACAGGTTAGTGATGTAATGGGATGTTCAAGATTTCTTGGAGACAAATGGCGGGTGTTTTTTCAATCATGGAACAATTGCTTCTTCTTCTTCTTCTTCTTCTTCTTCTTCTTCTTGTTTTTTTTTTTTTGTTTGTTCAATATTACGTTGTGTGTGCTGACTTCCAAGTCAACGGTACTAAACTTAGGTCAATGATTAAATTTGGGTTAATAATAAGCAACCCCTTATTACAGCTTTCTGTAAAGGGTTCCGTCATCCTAAAATTTAGATTCATTTCTTGTCGAAGATAGTCACGTGTAGCATACCGTATCTCAATGGATTGGCTTTTTTTCCTTCTATCGCGTGTACATTTCCATAATGATGGTCTGTGGTTATGAATTTGATCGGAACAATCTTTGTAGTGATTCTTGTTCTTGTCTAATTTTGTTTACTGTTAATTTCCTTGTAGATGTCGGAGAAATTCAATCAAGAACTGTGTTTATCAGGTAAAATCCCATCGGGAATGTTCAATACCATGTTTGACTTCAGGGGTTGCTGGCAGAACGATGCGGCTTCTACAAAAAGTCTTGCTTTTGATGGTTGGTTCATAACACTATATAACATTGAATTGGAAAGATCCCATTTAACGTTGTCTGAAAAGGTTAAGCGTGAAGTGCCTACTGCATGGGATCCTGCTGCCCTTTCTGAGTACGTTCTTTTAATCTCAAAGCTGGTCAACTTCTGTAAAACTGGTCTACGTTATTAGGAAACCAGCAGAAAACAAGTTAGATGCGTGTTTAATTATTTCCAAATGGTTAAAGTGTTCTTGCGCGCTTGAGCGGGACTTGATAATTCAACCTGAGAAAAAAGGTGACAAAAACTGATGGTGGCTTCGATTTTTCTTTTCCTTTTTCAATATTATGAATAACACAAGAATGTCAGTGAAGTAAATGGTTCCAATTAAAAACACAACTCATTGAGCTTTACTAGATTTCAATTTAACCCCATGTCCAGAAAACAATTTAAAGAAGAAGCTAGTCTGTCATAGAATCTGATTCTATTGATGGTTTTATGAAATTAATATGCATTTTCGTACGTATTTTGTTTTTCTCCTGCTGCAGAACCATTTTAGCTCACAAAAATAGCTTATTTTGATGTTTTAATAGATGAGAGTGTAGATGATTTGCTTCAATTTGCATGTTCATGTATTTTATTCTCTTTGTGGTTTCTGCAAGCTAATGTTCTAGTGGAAGTTAAGTTATTGACAGCTTTGTCATTGAGATTGAACGAGTGCAGATCTTGAATAACTTGATCTTCCAGGTTTATTGATAAATATGGCACTCATATTGTTGTCGGGGTAAAGATGGGAGGTAAGGATGTGATACACATAAAGCAGCTACAAAAATCAAATCTCGAGCCCCCTGAAGTGCAGAAATTGCTGAAGGAATATTCTGATAAGCGGTTTTTAGTAGATGCCGACCCTGCTGAATTATCAGGAAAACCAAAGGTAATTAAATCTCATAAATAAGATACTAATCATTCTCATGGTCTCTCCCTAAAAACTTATTGGAGAGGGTATGCATGAGGGGTGCATCACAATTCACAAGGGTGAGAAATGAAATCACAAATTCACCGGCTAATTATCATGGGGTTTGCAAGATATATAGGAAGAAATCATGTTGATTACGTTTGTTCAATATGGTATTCCTGTTTAATTTTTCAGGATGAACACATTATGCCTTGGGATTTCAATGGAGTATTTGCTCATTCGATCAGGCCACCTGTCATTACTTCCATAAAGAATGAGGTGAGCTTCGTTGGTATATGTTGTAACCGGCAAGAAATCATTTTATTTAAAAACTTAAACTGTTAGATAAAATTTATGATTTATATTATTCTTTAACACATCTTTTAAAGTGAAAATCATTTGGGTTTGAAACTTGCATAGGCCCGCAATATCTTACGATATCAAGAAATTATCTCATCTAAAAACTTAAATTGTTAGATAAAACTCCAGAATATAATTTATATTATTCTCTGACAGTAACAGTAAGTAGCAAATGTATTAGGCAAAATAAGTCGAGGTTTTTAATCGATGGATTTACTCGTCGTGCAGGATATAACGGGCATTTGTATCCGAAGGGGAGGCGTGGATGTTGGCCAAAGCCATAACCAGTGGCTCTCAACTATATCAGAGTCGCCAAATGTTATTTCAATGTCCCTTGTGCCTATAACTTCTCTTTTGAGTGGTATTCAAGGCAACGGATTTTTAAGCCATGCAGTGAATCTCTACCTTCGATGTTTGTGCCCATCTTTCCTCCATATTTTGGTCTCTCCATAAGTGCTTTGATTATGCTGCAATACTGCATTCTATAAGTATATAGGAGTTAAAAACAAGCAAACAAATGAAGTTCTTGAAAAGATTCGATGCCAGCCCTTGCATTTTTGCTAGCTAGACACTTTTGAGCCTGAATCCTTGACGTTTAGCCTCGTTGTGTCCTCAAGGGGCGTGACGTGATGACAAAAAGTTTGAGATCTGCATAACAGGTCTCGAGTTTGAGTTAGGGTGTGCATCTTTTGTAAGAGTCCAAGACAGCCAGGATTTTACTTGTTTACCTGGACCCACAAGTGCGCTTTCAGGGGTGGAATTTTCTCGAAACCAAAAAAAAAAGAAAAAGTTTAGCCTTGTTCCATTGTTTTGCTGGGTTGGCCTTCTCACTCTGTTTGATTACCATTTCCTGATCAGTCCCTGCATAGATTCAACTAGTTTGTTAGCTTTTGCAGATGTTGTGGAGAATAATTACGTATACCTTTAGTAGATTCAATGCCCAGTGACTATGGTCATTTGGCCGTAGCCAGATCATTTATATTTTGATAAATTATTTCACCTGAATTTCGTTCATCTATATTTGAGAAATTATTGCCTTCATAACCTTCATGTGTCTCCGTTAGTGTTTCTTGGCATCTTTGCTGATATCTGATCAATAATGCAGACAAACCTCCATTAGAGGAACTTCACATGTTCTTAGAGTTTCAGTTGCCTCGCCAATGGGCTCCAGTATATGCTGATCTGCCTCTTACTCATAAGCGCAGAAAACAACCAACCTCATCTCTTAGGTTCACTTTCACTGGCCCTAAGCTTTACGTCAACACCACACAGGTAATGCCTTGAACCGCAGCATGTTAGAATTACTCAAATCATTGATTCCAAAATCTTAAAACGGTCTGCAGAACGTTAAATCATCAGAATCAGTGATTATGGTTTTCCAGAATTCAAAGATTCTAAATCCAAGCTTTTCAGGTTGATTCTGGGAATCGGCCAGTGACAGGAATCCGCTTATATTTAGAGGGAAAGAGAAGTAACCATTTGGCTATCCATCTCCAGCATCTTTCCTCTCTTCCCAGCATGGTCCAACTCTCAGATGATCTTTGGCACGAGCCAACTCATGAACCTGTGGAGCGAGACTATTTCGAACCAGTTATTTGGAGCATATTCTCGCATGTCTGCACTGCCCCAGTGGAGTACAGTGGTGCCCCCATTGATGACACTGCTTCTATTGTAACAAAGGCCTGGTTTGAGGTAAGGGTTGTAAGGATGAAGAAAGTTCTGTTCCTGCGGCTTGGTTTCTCGATGGTGTCTTCTGCAAGAATCCGCAGGTCAGAATGGGATGGACCTTCGGCCTTGTCGAGAAAATCAGGGGTCTTCTCGATGCTGATTAGCACTAGGTTTAGTGCAGGATTAAAACCACCACCCGTGAAGCCATTGAAACAGGACTTGAATTCTGCGATTTTTCCTGGAGGCCCGCCATTGACATCAAGAGCATCAAAGATGTCAAACTTTGTGGACACGAAGGAAATGGTGAGAGGACCGGAGGATCTGCCTGGATATTGGGTGGTCACCGGAGCTAAGCTCTGTGTGCACGGTGGTAGAATCTCAATCAAAGTCAAGTATTCACTGTTAGCCATCATGTCGGGGGAGTCAATGATGCTGTAAGAACTTGCATGAGGGAAACACAAGCAACAACAATAAGACTTTCAACGGAGACGCAAAAGCAACCTCCATTGACGAGTAAGCTTTCTTCCAACATAAGACAGCAAAAAAACATAGTTACAAGAGATAAAATAGCAGCAAAAATTCCATGTACAAGTTGTTTTTTAAAATATTTTTTTATTTAAAATTATATTATAATAATATTTATTATTAGAATAATTTAAAAATATTAAAAAATAGACTGTGGTGGTTGTAAATTGTAATGGCGCGAAGCATTAAATTCTCCTTTCAAGGCAGCAAATCATCACCAAAAACACACCAACAAGAGCAATTAAAACACAACAAATTATCTCTTCACAAAGGTAACGACAATTCCAATGCAACAAATAGAATAATTTCTTCCAAAAATTTTGTTCGACTAGTGATTCCTTATCATGATGATTATTATGATCACTATAGCATAATTTTAACAAAAAATATTACTTAAGGTTTAAGGAGTATTGTTTAATTTTTCTAAAAAATAATTGAACCACTATTCAGAACAACTGTAATAAATATGTAAAAAATAGAGATAAAAAAGCAACGTTTCAAAGGTTTAGTGTCTGTTTGGTGGTGTGGTTGAAGTTGCTTTTTATTGTATTTTTTATTCAAAAATGTATCAAAATTATTATTTTTTTATTTTAAAAAATTATTTTTGATATCAGCATATGAAAATGATCTAAAAGCACCAAAAAAATTAATTAAAGTAATAAAAAAAAATCAACTTTTTTCATAAAAAAAACCTTTGAAACAAAATGCATGTTAAAACCATGTTAATAAAAAACAAAGTTTCACATGCCTCGAAAGGAGAGGGGGAGAAAGGGTGCTCCTTTCCTTTTCGAAATTGTAGACAAATCAAGAACGTGCGGATGTGGCTTATCATGTCATTTCCTATCTGGAGTTAGCTCGTGAGCGAACAGAAAAGGCAAAGCTTCACTGCAAACCTTCCCCTCAAGCATTCAAACTCATAACAGCAAGATACAGCATTCTCCTTCTACTTATTATTAAAATTATCATTTGAGTTTTACCAGTGTTCCGCGATCCGGCAATTAATATTTATTTTTATTTTTTCTGTTTCGGGTGGTTTGAGGTCTCTTCTCCCTTGATGCAACTCCAGATAGATAGATACATACATACATAGGTATCGGGCTACATGGCACCACCAACTACAGTGAGCTCATGTTGATTACCATATGATACAGTAGGCTCCATTAATGCAGAAATTAGCAATTCAACGCCCATATTCAGTAACCTTGAATCCTAAGCAATGAGGGTCTCATCCCTTTGTGCATCAACTAGACAGCATAGCCTCAGGGATAAAAAAGAAAGAGAGAAAACAAACGAGTGGGGTGAAATAAAGGGGTGGATACTAACTGGTAAGAAATGCAGCATGATCACCTAAAAATATAAATAGCCTTGGAGGTCTTTTGGTTTTAAAGAAAGGCAAGTCTGGAATGATGCGTCGTCGAACTCTCTGACTGGAAGAATATTTCTTTGATAACGTTCTTGAAATTATCATTGAAAAAGCTACATCAATAATATTTCATAAATTAAGTCTTCCATAACTTGAAGATCATTGTTTCTACAGAATGCATTGCATCACTTGTTCAGAGGAGAGAAGGATGCGATATTCATATTATCCTAAAGTAGCCACAGTGAGGATGCAGAATTTGAATGGGGCATGCATTTGGGTTGTTATTTAATGTAAAACAAATAATATCCCACCCAAAATTACCTCTAATAGAAAGATTTTGAAACTCGTCCCTTATTTTCTAAGTTGACTTCCTGCTTTTATTAGTTGCTTAACAAGGTTGAGAGAAGCAAATCCTGCACAAAACCAACTCTCCCAGCAACTTGCTTCATCCTTTTTTCCCTCTCTTCGATACTCAGAGAAGGATCGAAACTGCAACAAAGGGCAGATGTCAAAATTAAAATCCAGGAGACAATTTTTTTCCTATTAGTAATTGACCATAACAGTAGTTAGACCCTCCTGTATTAGGTGCTTAACACCCAAATTACCTAGATTGTAAACCCTGAAAAAGTTCCATAGTTTAAGTTTGCATTGATCAAATGACAATTTAAACATTAGTAGCCAAATCATCACCAGCTTGTTTACCAAATAACAAATATCAGTTATACATGTCAAGTTACAAATAATTTATTCACCTCTCTACCTGGCAAGGTTCAGAATGTTTGAACACGAGTGTGCATGCTTGCAATTGTATGCATGGCGCATGTAATGTACAGGTGTGTGCAGGCACCGTGTATGGATGTCTCTATCAGTCTTTCAAGTGCTCAGATGTCTCTGGGTTTTATTCTGGATTAAATCTTAGAAAAATCCTTGGCCTTAACCCAACCCTCAACCAACAAGAAACCAAGCACCGCCCCTGCCTTTGTTAGTTATGCTTTTGGAAGCAAGAGCTTTAACCCCAACCTCCTACAAAGAAGTGCATTGATGCCTGTCCCATCCCGTATGACCAAAAGATCACTACCAGCAATTAAATTAAAGTGTATCAAATCGCCCTTAGCATGAGAAATGAACAAATGGATTGATGGCAATACCAGCAAGACTTTAACATGCATGTTTCCACATAAGGTTCAACATTGGCCACGGTTACAAGCACTGGTAGAGCAGCTAGGATACATCGTGTCCACAGGTTAATGCATTGTGAAATATGAAAAGCTATTTTATGTTTATCATTTCTAGTTCAACATTTGAACGACTGAAGGAAATCATAAATGAGTTTATTCTTGGCTCCTTTTAAGTGTTGAAAATATAAAACTTGAATCATTACCTTGATTTCCACATATGAGATCGTGCTGAATTCTTTGCAGAAGAATCCTCTATACTCGTTACCACAGATTTTGAAATTTCTTCAGCTTCAGATGTATGGAAATTTAAAATGAAAGATGAAAGGAATGGATCGGTGGAGGCATTGGACACATTAGCATTAGTGTTATTTGACCTATGTCCACCACCCCCTAACAGCACTTGCAGATGAGCCTCACGGAGATCACGGCCAAGGAGAGACAATGCCTGGCTGTTAGGAATTGCAACTCGATGTAACCTGCGATGTCTCTGCAAGTAATCTTTTAGTTAAAGGAAACTTGGGCACTAATTTGATTTTTTTCTACAAATATAAAGCCAAACATTTATGCCTGCATATATTCTAATAATGAAAGAGAAACATTTGAGTAATGAAAGTTTCATTTTAAGGATATCTTGAACAAGTGTCCATGTTGAAATGTGATATGACTTAGCATGTCCTGAGCAACTTTAACAGTGCAAATAGGACAAACCTGCAAAAGACAAAGTGGAAGCACCATTAAATCAACCCAAAATACAATTACATAAATAGTCCTAAAGTCATGCTGGGATCAAGTAATCATAGGCAATGAGACAATTAAGATACCAAGTTATTCACATCTGCTTAGCTGTTTTCTAATTTCTATTTCATAGCATTATCCTGGATGCATAGATATACAAGAGATGTTCAAACCCTCTTCTTGAACGAGAGAACAAAAGACAAATATGTCATACTAGGCTAATTATTCAATTGGGGTAATTGGTTGAGTGAGATTTGATGAGTACAGTTTCTTAAGAAACAGGTAAGGAAACCGCTGAACATTTATAATCTTCCCAGGTTAATAGATGAAAGAGATTGGATTGTCAATCTGTCAGCAGTCATGTGTACACCAAGAAGGGCTGCTCATCTCGAAAAGCCCCTTTATATGTAAGAAAATTATAAAAATAAAAAGCTCCTGAATAAGGATGTGCTCACGATTCACTGATCCCACATCCATCTCTTCATGCATATACATAGCTCAGTCTACTGCAGGAAGGACCAGCAGCATTAATTGTCATCTAAAACCACATATTTCTTATTCATTGCTTTTTCAGCAACATCAGTTATAAAATAGACCAGAAGTTATTCGTCGAGGGAGGCAACATCCTCCCCAGTCCAACAGGACAACCTTTCAGAAATTGGAAGATCAAACACAAAAAGCAGATATGAATACTAAAACATAACAGAACTTCATGGTATGGGAGGGTTTTTTCCAAAAGAACTCTAGAGAGAACTGAAACCAATTCTTCCCAACACCAATATGGCTAAACAAATATTTCAACTACAAGGTCACTTCAAAAAACTTTGCTTGCACAAATACAGAACCAAAAAGACCAATCCCTGCACCTTCCCGTCATCGCAATAAAAAAAAGAAGATGCCATTAGCATCTTGTATCAAGCAAACACACCCAGTAAGGTAAAGGTCAATACTTTTCCTGTCTGAACGAAAAAAGAAAAATCTAAAGCAATCACTATGACTTTGCCCCCCCTCTTTCTCAGGAAGGATAATAAAATTAGATTTTGAAGCATGAAATTAACAAACTCGGCCACATAGACGTAAAATAGAAACCAAGCTCGAGCAGACAAACAGCAACAAAAATTACATCTACCCAACAAACCAAAACGTAAAAAGGAACTTACGGCGACTTTAGACTCGTACGAGTGCTCATCTTCAAGATGCGAACACAGAGACCCGATATCGAAATCTTCATCGCAGTAAGGACATGGAAAATCAGGTCTCACCTCCTCTTCTACCTCAAAATCATCAATATT
Organism: Salix suchowensis; assembly: GCA_029030765.1. Taxonomy (NCBI): domain Eukaryota; kingdom Viridiplantae; phylum Streptophyta; class Magnoliopsida; order Malpighiales; family Salicaceae; genus Salix; species Salix suchowensis. Next base: position 10,312,371 of record JAPFFH010000004.1, read on the forward strand.
GAAACGATCTAATTACACATCCACAAACAAAAACAGCAACGTCAATTGAGACCACAACAACACCTCCCACAAAACAAACGAGCAGAATAAAAACAAAAAGAACCACCTAGATGGGAACTCCGATGATGGTGCTGTGACGCATACTGCCTTTTAGCGGCGGCGATGCGAGATGTCCAGAAGTTAGAGGCCATTTCTTGAATCAAAGACGAAGAATTTGAGCTGGGTTTTCAATCTTTTTATTGCAATTCAGCTCCTTACAAAGAAACTGTTTACCATTTATAAGAAATGAAAACAAAACAGCACAAAAGAAGAGATCTTTTAACTGAAAGTTTCAGTGTGTATAATTTCTTGAATTCTTTGACTTAATTATATTCCATGGAAGCATGAATTTGACTTGTTCAAAAAACGAGTGTATAAAAAAAAAATTCTTTAATATTATGAGAAGAGGAAGCTTCAAAATGAGACGATGAATTAATATGGGTGGGAGAGAGGGACAGACAAAGATAGGAAAACAGGTGGCTCTGTATGTGGACATGACTAGGTAGTGACGTATAAGAGAACAAGAGTAAATGTCGGAATTTTTTTCAACTCGTGGCCCAAATTGCTGGTGGTTTCACGATTCCTATGTGCCTGTTATTTTATGCACCATCTTGTCCTGTTAATGATATTTGTTTCGGTGGTGTTTTGCACTGTGATTTTGACTCTGTTTATTTTAAAAAATAGTTTTATATAATTTTAAAATTAATTTTACTTTATTTTTTATAGCTTTAATGTTCTGAAAATTTTGATTTTAAAAAATAATGTGTGTGTATATATTATTTTGATATAAAAACAATTTAAAAAACAATATTTACCAAACTATAAAAAATATCTAAAATAGCAAATTACTCATTTGTTAGTGTTACTCTCTTTTTTATGTATAAAATTGTAAGATTTTTGTTGAGAGTATTTGGGATTAGTTTTAAAAGTGTTTTTTTTATTTTAAAAATATATATTTTTATTTTAAATTATTCTTTTTACCATCTTCAAAATTATTTGAATTTACTAATATCAAAATATATTATTAAATAAACATTTTAAAATAAAAATTGATACTTCACTGTCATCTTTAAATAGCTGCCTAAGTTGATGTTTTATGTCCAGCGAATTCCAGGCTTCCCGATGCTGACTATGAGCAGATCACTCAGCGGCCCAACGAGGATAAAAAACCTGACAGTCAATGAGGAATACTCATTTCCAATAGATATTCAAGGAGGATAAAATATCCAAGAATAAAATAAAATAAAATAAAAAACTAGAAATCTTTTAATTGAAATAGACTTTTTGTAAAATTTAATATCAACTAAATGTCAAGATGTTTGAAACATTAGCAATCTTATGAAAAATAAATCAAATTAAATTATGAAATTCAATTTAAATAACGACTATTTTTAATAAAATTAAAAAAAAATATTAGTTAAAAGAAGAACAATAAAAATAAGAATAGGTGGCTACTTAAATTGTTTATACGAATAAGTGAAGAGGCGTAGTTCTTTTTAGAAGAGTAGATAATGACCTTTTTCCCAATAATTTAGGTGGTCAACAAGTTGTGTGTTACTTTTCTATATATAAAAAAAGGAACAAATGAATTTGATAAATAAGATATTATTTTATTTTGTTAGACTATAAAAGGTTAATTTTATTTTTTTAACGCTGATTTTTTAAGGAAATTGGTGATTTTGTATTTCATATTATACAGGGAAAATGTTTCAGAAAGGAATGATTTTATTTTTTATTAATGGGAAAAAAACAATGATTTAATGTTTTAAGTGAGAATTTATGGACTATATTTTTGCTAATTATTTTTTCTTGAATAAATCGTGTTATAAACTTTAGATTAGATATAATTGCATATTGTTTGTTAGATTAGATATAAGAAGAAAAAAAACAGAATGTATCAAAGAGTCAATCTATCTCAAAGTCTCTAAAATTATTGAAAATTTAATTATATGAATCAAATTTTATTTTTATTAACACACTCATTGTCTTCCAATTAATCAAGTCCTTTATTAGTATAAATGTGACAAACAAATTGTGTTATTTCATAACAAGATTGTGGGACATAATCATGACAATGATTGTATTGTATTAATTGTAAGAACTAGTGAAGGAGAAAAGTGATGGTGACATGACATTCATGGTTTAATTAATATTAATAAATACTTTAAATTGTGTGGCCAAAACTCAGTGCACATATTTTTTGGTGGATTTGATTTTTTAAAATTTTTAATTTGTTTTTATACAATTGTATTAATGTTTTTGGGTGAATTGTAGGATAATTTGATCATATTTATTGACAAAGGATAAAATTAAAAGACAAGAAAACTAAAGTAGAAAAAGCAACATAAATGGACAATGGTTTAAAAGTTTACACAAATAGTCTCTTGAAAGGCAACTACTTTTATAAAAAATAAATAGTTTTGTTGGAAGGTGACAACCGGTAAATCAAATGTTATTTTAATTGTAGAGTTTAGTTTAACATACCTAGCTACAAGATTCAGCCAAAAATATTTTAATTGATACTTAACTTGAACTTCGTGATGGTAGGGCTTGAAACCTCATGATTGCAAGGCCTTGAAAATTTTGGATGGCAAGGTTGAGAACTTTATGATGTGAGACTTGAATTTTTAAAGTTTTTTTATTGGCAGGGCAAAAACATTTTTGATTGAGATATTCTTAATTATAGATTGAGAACTTTCTGATAATAAGACTAAAAACTACATGATAGTTGGTTTGAAAATTCTTAATAGAAAGGACAAAAAACTCCTAATGAAAAGGCTAGAAAAACTCCTAGTGACAAGATTTGAACTTCTTGATTACAATGTTGAAACATTTTTAATTATAGGGTTTGAAAACTTCTTAATTACAAGGCTTGAAAACTTTCTAATGAAAGGGTTTCAAATTTCATAATAACAAGGAAGTAGAGAAACTTGTTCTAATTTATTTGTGAAGTGTGCATTTAAAGTAAAATATAATTCATAAATTTTGAAAGCTCGATATTCATTTTTTATATGATCAGCATCTTAAAAAACATTTGGCTTAAAAAGTGTCAATAACTAGGCACTAGTTTACTTGAACTATTGAACTAACATTAGTACCTTCAATGCTTACCCTAAGTTTTAGTACATGTACTTAAGCATGGTTCATCGATTATATTATATTGGCCCTTATTAACTCTATTTTTTTTATTACCATTGAGTATCATCTAATAATTTTTGCCATCACCATGAAAAAGCTATCACCTTTACTACTTTCACATGGAGTTCTTGAAATCAATGCTTGATTACTATGGTTATCATGAATTGCTTCACACAAAATTATCCTCAATTGATTCTAGTTGTGTTCTTCCTTCTGATAATTGTTATAAGGTATGCATGCATCATCACCATCATTTTACTAAAAACCTTGCAAATTCAGTCGATGAGAATTTTATTGTAAAACATTTCCATGAAATTATCTTTCTTATTTTGGTACCAAGCTTTAAAGTTTAATGATTGTGTTTATGTAGGTCTATTTGTTGAAATAACAAATGGACATTTAATTATTATTTTTTGTTAAAACCCAAAAACATGTCATTCAAATGTTAAGATATACAACTTATGATATTTTTATTAGCATATGAGAAAATGAGTTTATGATAAAAAATAAAAAAAACCATGAATATTGATTATTTTTTAGAAATGGCTTGAATTAATGCTTCGATAAATATTGGGTTTTAAAATGAAAGTCGAGTTTTTTTAAAAATAAAAAGACATCTTGTTTTTTGTCATGATTATTTTTTCTATGATTTAATTTTATAAAGGACGATAGATGATATGCAACACAAAAACAAATTATGATCTTACTAGTTAAACATTTTTCTCTTCTCCTTTTAAGGTTATAACTTAACATTATAAGTAAATTATCTTTGATTATAAAGGGCTTTTAGGAGCTTTTTTTTCTTGTTGGGTCGGCCCATTACTTTTTATATATATATACTCATCGCAATGTTTGATTTTTTAAATAAAAAAGGTATTCATAAGAAGAAGAAAAAAAGAGAGAAATACATGAACGGGTACCTGTGTTTTATCCGTTAATTGAGTTCAAAATTCACAAAGAGCAACAGTCAAGATCATGGACTCGAGGCTGTTCGCTCGATAGATAAGCTGGATCAGTAATAGAATTATTGGATTGATGGTCAGGCTGGCAACGATTCTTGATAGTCCCTGTTTGGCCAGATAGTACAATCATCATTTTGATAATTTTTATTTAAAAAAACAATTTATTTTTTGGTATTTTTGAATTATGCTAGTATTTGTTTTTGGTATTTACATCATCTCCTAAACTTTTTTAAAAAGAAATTCGATAGATGGCCAAAAACTGCCAGATTATCACAACTTCTGTGGCCGCATGATGAACTGAAGAGTGCCTCTGGGCTAAATTAATCTATTTAAACACCGAAATTGTCACCCCTCGTTCATGTATTGGAGTATAGTTCCACCCAAAACAGGCACTTGTATAACTAGCAGTTTAAGATGCACAATGCGATAAATAAATAAATGGGAGCGTAAAGAACCTCGCCAACATGCATCAAAAGATTAAATCAAGCATTTTACTAACGTTCAGCAATTGAAAAAAAATACAGAAACGCATCTATATCCATGAGATACCTACTTCAAAAGGTGCTTGCAGAACCTTCAGATTTTTATCATTCCACCAGGGAGAACAATGTCTCAAGCAAATTCTAACACAGTCCACTGAAATCATGAAAAACTACGTTCAATGCACCGCACCCAAACAGAGAACAATCATCCATCTACAATACAAGAGGCATGAGGAGAAACGTGTCACTATCTTACCTTCAAGTAATTGCTAGTTGGATGTTAATAAAACCAACATGAAGTTTGACAGTGAACTAAAGAGTGGCAGCTTGGAAAATTGTGGTCAGGCGAAATGAAGAACATGTAAGAACAATACATTATCGCATAAAAGAAAACTTTTGAACAAATGAAGGTGCAATGAGAATAATCTAGATCTGGGAAAGTAAGTTAGGGGGTGTAGATTGGAGCTCCACTAAAAGATCTTCAAATTACATAACCATGTAAAATGACCAATATGATTGATCTCTCCATACTTCTTGGGCAATCAAAATTATCCTCCATTACGTTCTTAGGTTTATAAACAGCAAGAAGCATGTAAAATCCTAATACAGGCTTTATTCGACCACCTTCTCTTAATGTGCTTGCACAAAATTTGCTCGATCCCTCTGACAGTCATCATAGATCATCAATGCAATCTGAGTGAATACAACATATTAGTGTGGTTCCTTTATACCTACACTTGCATGAATATGAATGAAAGAAAAGCCTTGGTTTTGGTTAAGTCAGCAAGCTGGGAAACAGCTTTTGATCTCATCTAATGTTTCTATACTCCAATATAGCATCAAATTAGTAACTTAGTTTCAGCAAATGAATAATGAAATAAAAAAAAAAAAACATATAGAAGCATCAGCCCTGCCTCAAATGAAAATTGTTTAATTCATTATCAAACCATTAGAGGTGATCAGTTGTCATTTGAGAGTACTTATAACATGAATCTAACAAACTCATTTCACAGATGAAAAATCAACTTCAGTGATAGAGAAATAAATGAATTCCACAGCTCCATGACATTAGATGAAAGTGATCAATCTCTCAACTTTTGACCTTAACTCTAGAAAAACAAAACCACCCTAATCTTACACAAGACTAGCATTCTCCAATACTTTTAAAAGTTGACAAAAAACTCCATCTTTCATGGCTTGATCCTCATCTAGGCTTGCCCTGCCCTACAAAAGGATAGAAGAACAAATATTCTTTCATTTTGCAAGGGAGAGAAGCAAAGAGAAAGAGGCCAGATTATTAAAAACCCAAAATATCTTAACGCATAAATAAGACAAGATTAACATCACAACGATTTCAGTACAGAAGGTCCTTCCTGATCTTATTCAAACCAATCACATTTCTAAGCCTTCAAAGTTGCCCTCACTTCCCTAAACACCTATTTCAAAAAGGGGTTTTACAAGGTATCAGAATACAAGTTTAAATAACATCAAACGAAAGGGAAATTAGCAGCTACCATAACAAAACTCCTTCTGTTATATATATATATATATAAAACCATCAACAGCCTAATAGAAATTGCATTTAAGTCAAATATTCCCTCACCAAAATCTATATGTTAACATATAATGTAATTCAGATTCCACCCAGGCAAAAATGGAAAATATCAAACAGACCACAAATCTTATTCCACATCTTGAATACAAACCAAGACTCACATGTTACATACCATAGAAGAAAGTCGTGAATCAACGAAAGATGCAACCAATCATTTCATATAAAAATACAAAAAATTTACCTTCAGGGGTCCAACCATAGCTGCGGCGAGAGACGGAGAGCATTGAATTAAGCAATGCGGAGGCAGTGGCAGTGTGGTATGGAAGAATTGACTCTACACAGCAACTCATCTCCACCGGAGACCTTTCAATTCAAATCCCAGGAAGAAAATAATCAAAACTCGACTTTAAGAATGCATGAAAAAAAATAGTACCAATAAAAGAGTGGTGGCGTTGAATTTTTGGGTACCTGAAAATGCGATGAGAAAGAGGGCTTTCTTTGGAGATGCGAAATGGCGAAGAAGCAGGTTTGGATCCAGGTTTGGGTGCGGAAGCTAGCCTGGCAGCTGCAGAGGTTCTGGTGGCTGTAGAACGGAGGAAGGACCTGGCAGCTGCGGTGGCGGACATGGCTATCTGGGGTTAGGGTGTAAGAAATTGTTTCCTGGGGTTTTGGCAGCTGAAGTAAATAGGGTTGTGAGTGTTGTGTGTATGTACTTGTACGAGGGAAATAACATATCCTCGTAGTTTGGGTTTATGTTACATTTGGTGACTATACGCTTTTTGTTTTTTAATATGGTCCTTGTACATTTTCTTACATGAACACAATCATATCTTGGTTGCCCTAACAACGAGATAGTTTTTTAATAATATATTAAAAACTTTATAACTACACAAATCCTATAACCATTTAGCTAAGATGCTTCGTTGATAATTTTTAGCTAAGATATTGGTCGGTAGTAAAGTTTATATGCTGTCTTGCTAACATGAAAATATTTTTTCATAGTTTCTAACCCTAAATATTAGCAAGGTGAATTGTTACAGTGAAGAAGAGAGAGGAAAGGCTAAAGAAAGAGTTGCCTACGATGCTGTTTTCTTGGAGCTTGGAAGTCGCCTTGGACTTTTGATTAAAAAAATTGATATGATTCCTGTTCAAAGTGGTTTGAACTGAACTAGCCAACAATTATACATATATCACCTTTGATTTTGAGATGGTTTCCAAAACTTATGCTATCCACGTTATCTCTATTTATTTATGTCGGAGAATAATATAAATTATATTCTAAATTTTATTTAATAATTTAATATTTTTGATAAGATGGTTTCTTGATATAGTGTCAAAGTCTTGTTAACCCGGTCACGAGTTCAAATCTCACTATCCTCATTCCATTCGATAAAAATCAAGCATAAAATAATATAGATATATATAAGTTTCAAATCCAAAAGATTTTTATTTAAGAGGATATGTTAAAAAATAGTATTAATTATATTATAAAATCTCACCTATTGGTTTAAACTTTTAAATTAGATAATTACTTAACCATGTTTATTGTCGATCGCATTCGCGGGCTATCGTGGAATATACTACTACTACAAGGACTAAGCAAATCAAGCTTCATCCAGCTGATTTAGCAATGCATCAGAGAAACCAGCATGTTCTACAAAAGTAGTTTTGAGTTTGATCAATGCTTTACTGAGATGTGAATTGGATATTGATGTTCGATTTACAATAAATCCTTTCAAATGCAAAACACAAACGAACAGGAACGATATATGCCACCGATTTTACTTACTTCCCTTCAAAATCCTTGTAATCATTGTCTCGATTTGCTCTTACTTCTGCCCATCTTTTCCAGGGTGCCAACCAGTAAAGGAATGCAAATTCCCCGAGAAAGGCCTGCCCTGCGTGCTCCAGAGACTTCAGAGCTTCCAGCCCTTACAGCTTTTATGCCTATCTTTTCCCGTTCATCTGCATGGACTCTCCTTGGGAAATACAAAGCTCCATTCCCCGGTCGAATTCCAATCAGCCGGCCCAGCGGCACACTATTGTCTTGGAAGAAGGATGCTGTTGACTGTAAAAAAAATAAAAATTGCATCACAAGGCTTACTTCCCGTGGAAAAAACTTACGATGAAACCCTGATGCAGCAGGGGTTCTTAGTGGAAGTCGATGAAGATTTGATTGCTTTCTCAATTTTCACATGATTAGTGATTTGGTTTAAGTACTTGTTTGACAGGACAACTTGAAACAACGAGTAGAGTAAGAGAGAAGCACCAGCAACGCATGAACTTTTCAGAATTCTTTTCCCCGTGTCCCTACTATATGTCCTATGTAGAGATGGATATATCCACTTACAGCTCATTCAGAAATAATTCCTGTGGGCGAAGTTCAAACCGGGAGAAGGTTCAGCTTACCAGACTGGGATAAATAAAAAACGCAGATTCACATGCCACAGAACATGGACGCACACGTGCACATGCACACACTTATATCAAGAACAACAGGAGGTGGAAAACGCAGAGTTTTACCTCAGTGTCAAGGTTGGAAGACGAGAATGAAGTGAAACTAGATGAGCGTAAGCGCAGGGAATACGGTTCTACTGGAGCAGCCCGTATGCTCTCCATCACTCGAAGTCTTGTGCTCATCAGGCCGAGTGGCCATCCATTTGATTCTCCATTGTCCTGGGAATAGGAACTAGTTAATTAACACATAGCTGAACCAGATCAATCACCTACTTATTAACACCACGATATGTAGCCAATAAAACTCAATTGCATTTGAGGTCTTGGCCTAGTGGGGGGAAGGGACTTGTTCCTTCCTCTGCACTCAGGTTCAATCTTATTTATGCATGTTTGTCATCCCCGCAATGCCTTACTTGTCCATTGGGCTTGCAGGGTGTTCGGTGGGTTCAAAAATTAGTTGTGGTGCGCATAAGCTAGCCCGGACACCCCGGTTATTAAAAAAAAACTCAATGGCATATGGACATTCTAAGTTAACAGCAGGCCAGGATCCTTAACCAAATCAAAAGAAAACTGAAAAACTACAGAAAAGGGAAATGACTGGGTCAGATAGAAAGCTATCATAGTCCAGCCCTTGAAAAACTAGAACAAAGAATTTTGTGTTTTGAAGATTCAACTCTAATGACTGTAACCATCAGTAAACTAAAGAAGATTACTTTCCAAAAATCAATTCCATGAGGCACCAAATGAATTCTCATAGCAGAATCAAATATAATTTTCCATTTCACGGATTCTCTGTGTTATCTCAATCCCAAAGAGAAACTCTCAAAGTCTTTCCCAACAATACAATCTAGTAGAGATATCTACAAGATTTCCCAGAAAAGAAGGAAGAAAGAAAGAGAATCCTACAGGACTGGAACTAGCAAAACATTCTAGTACAGATACATTAAGCTTGGCATGCAACAAACAAAACAAGAACCACCACAAAGAAGAAGGAATCTCACCTCTGCTGCCATGATGCCTGTTCTCTACAGTCTCGCAGAGAATTCTATCACTCGCGTTTAAGTTAGGAAATGTGCATGAAAAGAGTAATGAGAGTCTTAGGCTCGCCCCAAATTCTTCCTTAAACTAGATACAATGAATGGCTCATGGGTCCCACATAGACAGTTTTTCTTTGACTAGCAGTTGACAAATCACCGCCAAGATGTTCAGCCGTTAAACTGACCGCCGTAGTTTACAACCCTTTATTATGATCTGATCAACCAATAAAACAGTCCAAAGTGAAGTATAAGCTGGATTTTTAATTTTTTTTCTTACGATAAACCTCCAATTTTATGACTTCAGGTTAATGGGATCTCTGCCCACCAGCCAATGGCTGATCAGAAGAAGCTTTACCTTAATTAGAACACAATATGCGGAGTAATTGAAGCATCACCCTGCATTGAAGGTAACAGGACACCTCATTAAGTATGTAGCTACCACCAAAATTATATCTGCATTTTTCAACCAAGCGATTCATATATATATATATATGAAATTTAAATTTATGATCATGTGGTAAAAAAACTATGATGTTATATCGAAAAATCTCTTTTAACTTAAGAATTCAAGCAAGCAAGTGAGATTCTAAATATAATTTTATAATACTCTTTGAAATTAATAACGAATCTAGTATCAAATATTTTAAAGGGAGTATAATAAAAAATTGAATTGATTCTGATTTTTTCAAAAGGGGGGTGTAGTTTGGTGGAGTCAAATGCATCTAATTAAAGACCAGGAAAACTAGGTTGTAAATTAATTAATGGTCGCCTATTACGCCTAAATTAATTAATGGCACCACGGTCCAAGGACGAAGGCGACATGGGAGTCAGATGAGCATTTATCACCAATGCATAGATGCACGGTATAAACTACATGTCAGGGTCCTTGATGCTGACATGTGGACAGAACAGTGGGCCATCAAGCCAAAAAAAGCAGTGAGGAATCACGATCAGACAACAAGCGGGACCCAGTAGCGTACATCAACGTGGCAATGAATGATGCAGTTGAAAGTAATCTATTAGTTAGCCAGCTCCCCTACGATGCCGACAACTTCCTCATCTCCCCTACGGCACTCCTCTTCTCGTTTCATTAAACATGTTTCGGTTGAAACTTGAAAGTGTTTTTTTATTTAAAAAAATATTTTTTATTTTTTAAAATTATTTTTAACATCAAATGAAATTGATGTAAAAATGATAAATTATTTAAATTTAAAATAAAAAATAAAAATATTTTTTATTCTTTTTTTCAAAAACACAATTTCAAACCAACAATCTCCTTCATGCAAGAATGCCCATTTTGAGATTTGTGTGACCGTAATAAATTTTTACCTGAGAGGAAGGTCGAGGTATGTTATGATCACCTTGTACAAGAACATAAGCATGTGTTGGTGTTAATAAATAATATTAAATAAGACCACATCAATATTATTTAATAATAACTACTAAAAATTTATATAATTATTAATTTTAAAGCTTATAAAATTAATCGATGTAAACAAAAGCTGACATAGACATATAAATTAGGATACCAACAACCAGATCAGGGTTCGAGCGTTGTCACTTCTCTGAAGCTGTGCACCTACAACCCAAGATCTATCGAGGTTCTGTAAAGCACCTCTACCTTCTCGAGTCGCTTCTTTGTTCCTTCTCCCTCTCGAAGGAAATGAAATTCCCCGTACAAAAAAGGACACCTACAGCTGCTAAATGGGAAATCACTTGAAATAATGCAAGAAAAGTTGTTTAACGTATCCCAGAGAATGACATTCCAAAGGGGAATATTAAACAATGCAAGTGGAAGATGAATCCAAATTGCTGGATGATTAATGTTTTGATTTGATATGTAACCATGCATTGATGAGGAAGGAAATGAAGATGGCCCGTCTGTAGTTTTGAAAAAATTAATGTCATTAGGCCCTGTTGGGGTGAATCTCCCGAGTTTGCTTGACCGGAGCTCTTCAGTAGTCTGCTTACATGTATATTACATGGAAGGAAAGAAACATGAAAAGGCATAAAATAAGTAAATAAATAATGTCTAGCAGGCGATTTTATTTTTGATTACAAATGAGATCAAGCTACGGTTTTTGCATCTTTGCTCATTTCAAATGATGAAGACTCGTTGCAGAAGCTAGGGATCTGTCATATTTTGATGTCACCTATTTATTTTTTTAACTTGGTTGACTAACATTTGACCAATTTTATTAAAATTAATTTTACTTGGAGGGTTTGATTGAAGAAAACTTTTGATCTAGGAATGAATTGAACAAGATTTTTTTTTTAATTTATTTTTAAGTACATCAAAATAATAATATGAAAACAAAAGGAAAAGAATAAATAAATAATTTTTTTTTAAAAAAAGATGCAATTTTAAAACATAAAAACAAACATATTCTTAGACAAATAATCTCAAATTGCCTTTTAAATCGATGTAGAGAGGCTGATTTCATCTAAATATAATAAGGTATTTTAATTGATTAATTGGAGAAGTAAAGATGCCGACAGTATTCTTTTCCGATATGGAAGATTTTCATGTACGAAATATTAATACACTAACTTCTTTGCACTAAAATCAACAAGGTCGTTGTAGTATAGTGGTGAGTATTCCCGCCTGTCACGCGGGTGACCCGGGTTCGATCCCCGGCAACGGCGTTTACATGATTTTTTCCCCCTCCCTCTCTTGGTGAAGAATATCAATGGGAGAAAGTAACAAATTGAATGTGGAGGCAGTAAAGAGATGACAGCCTAAAGAGATCTTATCGGCCCAATATCTCAGAGATCGAATATTATCGTTTTCTGAACTATTTTCTTTCTGGGCCCAATATATCACATTCTGATCCAAAGACTTTACGACCCTTTTCTGCATTTACAGCAATAGGTAGGGTGGGCTAAGGCTCATTTACCATTTTATTTATTTATTCTGCTTTTTTATTTCGATCAGCAAAACGATTTGCTCGGTTATTTTTTTTATATAAAAGATATTCAGGTATGAAATTAGAGTTAAACTAATTTGGAACATCTACTTAAACTTGTGGTCCAAATTATAATTACGATAACCCGTTAAAAATAAAAAATAATTATAAATTGTATTTTTTTAAAATAATTTTAAAACATGTAACTCAAGTCATTAGACATGAAGTATCTAATCTAAAAAAATCATGACTTTCAATTTCTAGTATATAAAATATAAAATAATAAATTTTAAAACCAATCATACACAAGGATTTAAAAAATAATAATTATTCAAAAAAAATCAAAATCATTATTACTATTATTATTAATAAGTAATATCATCGTCGTCGTCATTATTAATATCATTGTTACTAGGACTACAACCATCACATCATTATTAAAGCAATAAGTATGAAGAACTTGATTTGAAGTGTAGAGTTGAAAACTATAATTTTTTTTTGACAAAAAGACTAAGAAAAAAAGAGAAATCAAATTGAAAATGTTATTATCATTGAAAACATAAAATCATAAACTTGATTTGAATGATAAAATTATAAATTATAAAAAAATTAACAAAAAGAAAAAAGGAAAAGAGGAGCGAAGAAAAAAAATACTATATACACAAATAAAAAACCAAGGGTTAAGTTGGAAAAAAAAATTAAAGAGTTAACAAAAGAAAAAAATGACAAAAATATAGAAATCAAAACTAAAAGGATTTAATTTGACATACCATTATCAATGAGGACCATAGTTTATTTATAGGATAAAAGAAAGAAATAATGAAAAAAAGAGAGTTATATTTAACCAACACGTAGAAAAAAACGAGTAATAACATGACATAAAAAAAAATTAATATTAGAAGTCATCGTAAGTACCATCCAAAATACATGATTGTTTAAATGCATCATCGTGTGCATAGCAAGCGTCAAATATTTTCCAAATAATAAAATTATTATTTTAAAACTAACAATTAACAAACAAAATCGAGATTAAAAGACCCTACTATCCTTGAACTCAGTAAATTATATTTTCTGGATATAAGGATACATGCGTAACTTTATTGTAAATGAAAAACAGAAATATAAATATTGGCAGTTTGTGTTGACTAACAAATATTTAAAATACTTGTTAAAAACAAGTCAACAAAAGCTAACAATTCACATGACAATGCAATGCAGTGCAGTGCAGTCACTTGTGAGTGCACGTGACACTGATGATGATTTGGGCCTGGCACAATTCTGACCCTTGAAATCAGTTTGGTTTTATTATATTATAAGTTAGTGTAGCCGTAGCTGCCGATGCTCCATGGGTCATGTGGTTCGGTGTAGGATCCTAGTCCCTACAACCAGGGTTCGGTTCTCGGCATCCACGGAAATGGAAATCAGCAATAATAATAATAATAATAATTCCTCCTCAAATGAGGTATTCTAAAATACCTCTTTCCTCATCAATATATTTACTATTTTTGTTACTTATTAATTTATATATATATATGTTTTATTTTTATGTAAATAGAATATAAATATTAAGAAATCTGATCGTCGGTATTTATTGTTATCCCTATCTATTTATTTTAAATGGTGCCTCTTATGAATATGTATAATATATAGTTTACAATAAAGGCCAGTTGAAACCAGCAAGTCGTTGTAGTATAGTGGTAAGTATTCCCGCCTGTCACGCGGGTGACCCGGGTTCGATCCCCGGCAACGGCGATATATTTTTTGTTCTTTTTTGGACAGAGCCCACTGGGACGAGCCATCTCATTATCTATCGTATGATTTTTTTATTTTTTATGTTTGAAAAAAAAGAAGTTAAAGTCATTAAAAACTCTTTAATGATATTATTAAATCAAAACAAATAATTAAAATATAGTTTTTTTAGACAAAAAAAATCCAAGATTATATTGTAACAAAATTAAAAAAATATATACTATATTAAATCAATCTAGATCAATTTTAACATCATATTTATCCAGATTAATAAGATTATTCCTTCGCTAATTCTTTTAAACGGTTGCTCAAAATTAGATATAAACTCATGATTATTCTTTTCACCAACTAACAAGGATCCTCACCTCCACCAACCAATATATTAATTTTACAGTTTATGCAACATATCCTTTATCACTATCTATTGATAAATCTCTTTGAAATTTTATAATCTATCTCTATATGCTTTTAATCACTAGTTTTATAATATCTCTTAAGAACCTTCTTGGCATGTTCTATTTTGCCACGTAAGGTTCAAATTACCTATTAAAAGGAAAAATATCATAAAGTTAGATTCTGGATCAACAAGATATTGATGGGCGAAATTGAAAAGGAAAGTTTCAATATAAATATGTAAAAAAAACAAATAGTAATTAAAAAAATAAAAACGAAATTTTGACATAAAAATAAATTAATGAAGTATTGAGAAATAAGAGTGAAAAAAATCTATTCAGAAAATGATCCAAAACAAAACAAATAGCAATTAAAAAACAGGGATCAAAATCAATAAATTAAAAAAAATCAAATAAGGATGAATTTGAAAGAAAAAAAAACCAATAATATAAATTATTTCAAATAAAATAATTAGTAACAAAAAAATAGAGAGCAAATCTAATAAATAAATAAATGAAAGGGTTACTTTGAAAATTTTGAGGGTCACACATAGAATTCAAAGAGAAAAGAGAAAAGAAAAATCTATTAGTGTCGAACTGAATTTTCAAACTGAAATTATTCCAATATCGTTGTGGAAACCAATGGTTGATCACAAGGTGATCCTGTACGCACCGCGCTAAGAGCCTTGACCAACCCAGTACACTTGGTAGTAAGATGCACACGCCAACCAATGCACTTTTTAATTAATATTTTTTATTTATTAAAATACTAATTTGACCGTAAGTCAACTTGATTATAACTAAAAAACAAGATTAAAAAAAAAAAAAGCTTATAAAAAAAGTTTAAAAAATCTTACTATTAAAAATAATCTATTCATTTTACTATGCTTTATAAGAAAATAAAATCACATTACCCAAATTACCTCATAACTTTTTTTTTTTTGAAAGAATAAAATGATAATCACATTTTTATGGTGAAAAGTAACATATGTCGAGGAGCACGCTGGATTAATATGGCTTTTTATTTATTTAATTAATTTTATATGATCCTAAATTAGTTGGGGGTAGGAATTAGGATCAGTCTGCAAGTACTAGTTCTCCTCCCATGTGACAGGCTGGAACTTCCTTCACCTAAACATGACAGAACATCAGTCATTGGAAGAAAAAAGAAAGTAGTCATCGGTCTGAAAAGTTCAGCACGTCAAAAAGGTAAAAGACTTCAAGGCTAGAGAACGCTATCAAAGTGCTGTTGCGGGGATAGTTGTTTGTATAGCTGTTGCGGTAGTTGTTCAAAGTATTTTTTATGTTGAAATATATTAAAATGATATTTTTTTATTTTTTAAGAATAATTTTTGACATCAACATATCAAAATAATCTAAAAATATTAAATTATATTCATTTAAAATGAATTTTTTTTTTATCAAAAGCTGCGGCATGTCAGATGAAACACCATGCCAAACAACTTCAAAGTTGAAAAAAAAAGGGAAGTCATCCCACCACCATTCACGGAGTTCAGCAATCATTTTTTTTTTTAAATCTGATAATTTGACCAAATTAACTTTATTCTTTTGTTGCCAACCCAGTGGTTTACCGGCTGCGTGAATACTTCTTGCCCACTCGTTTGGTGGATCTCACTAGCTGTGATCGAGAGTAATAACTAATAAGTTGACTGCCGGGAAAGTCTTTTTACTTCGGGCCTATGAACACAGCTACACCTAGGTAACCTATATTATTTAATAAACGACAGAAAGAAATGCAAGCTATTGTATTAATTGCATGGATAAATGAGAAATTGTAAGAAAATACAACTAAATATATGTGCCTGAATACTTTCTTTTCTGGTGTTATGTCTTTTCTGTTCTATAAAAATGTTTTAAATAGAAGTCGTAGCGAACATTATAATATATTTTTTTTCTTAAAATAATTTACATGTTGTCTTCTCTAGCCACAACTAATCGATTAATTCACATTTACATGCAAGGAAAATTCAAGTCCCAGAATATATCACAGTAGAAAAACACCATTTCTGCTCTATATATCTCGAGTTTGAACTTGCATGCAGGCAAATTGAGAAAACTTAATGCACGGTTTCCCGACCTAGCTGAAGGAAGAGCATTGGTGAAGAAAGCACGAGTATTGCTCGATACCCTCACGAAAAAGCACTAGCTGGTGCCCTGCAGAGCACAACCCAGAAAGTCTGTGGTAGAAAATGATCAAAGAACCACTTTTTAGCAACGTCCCAGCATAGTATATATGGAGGATCTGTACATTTACTGTAGTTTGTATACAGCCAAAATATTAGAACTTTAGTGCAATCTACTAATCTAACTCCACTTTTAGCTCGAATTGGTATTTATCACAAAAAGAAAGAAAGAAGCTAGAATTAGAGATATGTTGTGATGATAAAAAGTTTGGGATTTGCATAATAAATCTTAAATTTAAATTCAAATATATATCTCTTGTAAGAACCTGGAATGACTAAGATTTTATTTATTTACCCTACAAAGTGATTTCATGTAAATTCCAAACATTAAAAAAAAGAAAAAAAAGTACCGCTAAAGGAAATGTAGCAGCAGCAACTCGTTGCGCCATAAATTTGAAACTCTCTCCTCTCATCCCATATGATCCAAGAAAATGGTCGCTGTCTTATTTGAGGATAAGATTGTTTTAGCAGGTGATGCGTAGGGATATTCAGCACCTAACTATTTAATTACAGCATATGATACTCTTGAAGAAACTGTATAAACAGTCTTTGATTGATTAAGTTTATCAGTGTTACAATGTCTTTGATTTATAGACATTTACAGACTTGCATATCTATGAGGATTACATGAGATCACCATTTACAATTCAAATGATAGTTTCAAATTCAAACAAGAGAGTCCTATCCTATCTGGAGCTGATCTTGTGGAAGACCAATTTCTTGTTGCTGAAGCTACGGGGTTGCACCCATTACTGTCCACTCTCCACCTGTTACTATATACTCAATATCCTCCCTCAAGATGGACAACCTTTCGTGAGTCCAATCTTGTGTTTGAGATCTTCCAATCTTTGCCGTGGAAGTGGTTTTGTCAATGCATCAGCTAGTTGGTCATTTGTGGAAACATGACAAACCCGAAGTTGTCCAGATTGAACCCTTTCCCTTATAAAGTGAAAATCAATTGAGACATGTTTCATTCGTGAATGAAACACCGGATTTGAACTCAATTGCGTTGCCCCAATGTTGTCGCAGTAGATGACAGGAGTGTGAGTAATTGTTTGCTGAAGTTCATTCATTAGTGAACTAACCCAGCTAATCTCAGAAGCAGTATCTGCCACCGATCTGTACTCGGCCTCTGTGGATGATCTAGCAATTGTTCTTTGCTTTTTGGAGGACCACGAGACAGGATTACGACCAAGGTACAGGATGTAAGCACTGGTAGATGAGAAATCATCTTTATTCCCCCCCCAATCTGCGTCGGAATAAGCATGGAGATTTGCAGGTGAGTCACGGTGTAGAAGAAGACCTTCGGTGCTTGTCCCAGAAAGATACCGTAACAATCGCTTGACAAGTTTCCAGTGAAATTCAGTTGGTTGATGCATGAATTGTGCCAATTTGTTAACTGCAAAGGATAGGTCTGGGCGTGTAAGAGATAAGTACTGGAGGCTTCCTACGGTGGCCCTGTATTCTGATGGGTCAGGCAGCAACATGCCCATTGCAAGTGTGGGAGACGAACCAGCTGGCATAGGCGTGTTAACAGGCTTTGAATTGCTCATATTTGTGCGATGCAGTAGGTCTTGAATGTACCTGTGCTGAGATAGCACCAGCCCTTGAGGATGAGATTGTATTTCCACTCCTAGAAAATACGTTAGTAGTCCCATGTCTTTCAATGAAAATCTGTGCGCAAGCTTGGTAACGAATGTATTTACTGCACCATCATCATCACCCGTGATGATTATATCATCAACGTATACTAGCAAGTATAAAAGACGACTGTGTTGTGTATAAATAAACAATGAAGTGTCATTGACTGAATTTATAAACCCGGATTCAAGCAAAAATGTGCGTAATTCATGATACCATGCACGAGGAGCTTGCTTGAGTCCGTAAATGGCCTTGCGAAGCTTGCACACGAAATCTGGTTTTTCTTTATCAACAAAGGCCGGGGGTTGCACCATGTAAACATCTTCTTGCAACGTTCCTTGAAGGAATGCATTGTTTACATCCAATTGCCTTAGCTTCCACCCTCTGCTGACTGCAATGGAAAGAACAAGCCTCACTGTTGTGGGTTTCACCACCGGACTGAATGTCTCGGTGAAGTCAAGTCCCGGTCGCTGATTGAACCCTTTGGCGACTAGACGTGCTTTGAACCGAGCAATTGAACCATCTGCATTTCTTTTTAACCTGAAAATCCACTTACAACCAATTAAGTTAGAAGCACACTGTGATGGGACTAAATCCCAAGTGTTATTCCGCATGAGGGCATTGTATTCATCTTGCATTGCGTCACGCCAATGGTCATTCTTCAATGCTTGTGCCACAGTGTGAGGTTCCATAACAGGGGATTTAGAAATCTGGGTGCAGTAACTGAATTTCTGGATGGGTTTATGTATGTGGTTCTTTGATCTTGTCTGCATTGGGTGTATAGATGGTAGAATTTGTTGTGGTATGGGAGAGGTGGAACTGCTGTCTTGTGGAGTTGAGGATTGAATGTTGATCGAATCATCTTGTGAACTTGGAGAAGAGATGCTAACTGGTGGTTCTGCAGATGGTGTTACCGTAGATGGTGAGAGTGACCGGGGCTCTGGAGCAGAGGTGACAATTGAAAGTATGCTAGGTGGATGAGTGACAGGTGTAGATATATGCGGTGGTGATTTTTCTTTTTGAAAGGAAGTGTATGGAAATGTTGACTCAATAAATTGAACATGCCGAGAGGTGAAAATTTTGGTGGAAACTGGCTCATAACAGATGTATGCACTCTGTGACAATGAATAACCCAAAAAAATGCAAGGTTTGGATTTAACATCTAATTTATGTGCTGAGTAAGGACGTAACCATGGATAACATAAACACCCAAAAATACGAAGTTTTGTAAAATTGGGAGTGTGGTGAAAAATTAGCTCATATGGTGAGGAATAATTGAGAGAAGTTGCTGGCATACGATTAATTAAATAAATCGCAGTCAAAAATGCAAAGGACCAAAATGTTGAAGGCAAAGAAGCATGAGTGAGAAGGGAAAGACCCGTCTCAACAATATGTCTGTGTTTACGTTCCGAGATGCCATTATGTTCTGGGGTGTGTGGGGGAGAGGTGCGATGAGAGATGCCATGCAACAGAAAAAATTCTTTGAGTGCTAAAAATTCACCACCATTATCCGAATAAAAGGTTACGATTTTATGCTTGAAGAAATTCTCAACCATGGCTTTAAATTTGATGAATGTAGATTTTACGTCAGATTTGTGTTTAAGTGGATATAGCCAAGTATATCGTGTGAAATGATCTACAAAAATGACATAGTATTTAAAGCCATCAAGAGAGTAAATTGGAGCAGTCCAAACATCAGAAAAAATAATATCTAATGGAGTGCGAGATTTTAGGGAAGACACAGAGAAAGATAATTTATGACTCTTGTTACAGTGACATGCATTGCAGGCACCTTGTTTAGTGCAAGTAGAAGAGCCTAAATTATTTTTGGACAGAATCATGTTAAGAATCGGGGATGATGGGTGGCCTAAGCGAAAGTGCCAATTTATTGGAGCAATTTTAATACTGGAGAATGCAACTGGAGAGGATAATGGACTAAGCCCCGTCCATTCATAGACACCACCTTTGGTTTCACCCTGAGCTCGAACCATTCCCGTTAGCAGATCCTTCACAAGAAAACACCATGGTAAGAATTCCACAGATACATTATTTGTGATACAAAACTGATAAATAGAGATGAGGTTCTTTTTAATATGAGGAACACATAGAATATCCTTAAGATTAAATGAGGCAGATGGTGTTTGTAGTGTGGTGGATCCTGTGTGTGTAATATTTAAACCTGTACCATCTCCTATCATGACATCTTCGGATCCAGTATATGGATTGTGAAGGGCAAGATTGTTTAAATCAGCTGTTATGTGATGAGATGCCCCACTGTCAAGTAACCATGAAGATGCATTATGACTGTTGCTAGATGCAAGATGTGCCTGAGGTCTCCAGTTACTGGAGTTGTTGTTTGCAGAGGAGTTTGATTCGTGAGGAACGAATTTGAAGGAGGGACAACGTTTTGCCGTATGTCCTTGAACACCACACACTTGACAGTATCCTTGATACTGACGGGCACCAGTTCTTTGAGGATGAGAACCTTGATGTGGAGGCTGATTTGGCCTGGGAAACATTTGATAAGTTGGACGCCAAGGTTGGGAATTAGGCCTGTGCATTGCTGGATGAGAATTCCTGTAGCCCGTTCGATTATTAACCACATTTGCTGTGGGAGAGAATTGCAGAGAGGACTTATGTACTGGAGGAAGAGAAGCCTCAAACATGAGTAATTTCTCGTGTAGCTCATCAAATGAGATTGCAGAGTCACGTGCTTGTACTGCACGCACTAGTTCCTTATATTCATCTCCCAATTCTTCTAAGATCTTGTCTGTGATATCTTCATTTTCCAGGGGGGCCCCAAGCAATGCCAATTCATCTGACCTTGCTTTAACAGAGTAAATGAACTCTGAAATACTGAGGGAGCCTTTGGTTAAAGCTCTGAAGAGTGTTTTGATTTGTTTGATGCGCCCTCGGGATGGTGTGGCATAAGTGGATTCCAGTATTTCCCAGGCTTCTTTTGATGTTGTAGCTCGGGCTATGAAGGGAATAATGGTGTGGTGAATGGAGCCTAGAATGGCGTTGAAGATGAGCTGATCTTGGCGTATCCAAGCATGATACGCAGGATTGAGTGAGCTGCTGTCATTGGTGACAATGTTTTCAGGTGGGCATGGCTTAGTGCCATCAATAAAACCTTTAAGGTCATAACCAGTAAAGAGGGTCTGGAATTGCAATTTCCATGACAGATAATTGGAGCTAGTGAGCTTGAGGGGTGTTTGTGCAGTGACATTGATGGTCACTAGGTTGGATGGAGTATTTGGTGTTTGGCTGGAGTTGGAAGTCATGGTAGCTGGAAAAGAAATTGAACGGAGAAAAAAAAAAGGAAAAGGATTTCAAGGGTGCTCTGATACCATGAAGAAACTGTATAAACAGTCTTTGATTGATTAAGTTTATCAGTGTTACAATGTCTTTGATTTATAGACATTTACAGACTTGCATATCTATGAGGATTACATGAGATCACCATTTACAATTCAAATGATAGTTTCAAATTCAAACAAGAGAGTCCTATCCTATCTGGAGCTGATCTTGTGGAAGACCAATTTCTTGTTGCTGAAGCTACGGGGTTGCACCCATTACTGTCCACTCTCCACCTGTTACTATATACTCAATAACTCTTCTCTTTAGTATAAATCCTGGAGATTTGAGCAACTAAATTTAGGTTCATTTTGCATTAAATGCTATATAATATAGTATAATATACACTTTATTAATTAGATAATTGATACCTTAACTCATACTCTCATACCTTAACTCTTGGAAGGATGAAAGACAGTTATAACAGTAAAACAAGATCACAAGTAAGAACACAAAAGCAGACCACATAAATAAAATATATGTAGTTTTATCTTTCCCACTAAACATAATTCAACATTATCTAAAACCACCCACTGTAATTGAAAAGAGACCTCATTTTCTTTGACCAGAAAAATTAAAATCATGGCACATACTGCTCTTCCTTGCTCTCTCCGAAACCATCCTGGCTGTCGTACTTTTGCATGGAGTTATCGTACTCGTACTTCGAGTTCTCGTTGTTGTTGCTGTAATAACCTCCAGTATTGTAGTTGTTTCTTGAGTTCTGAAGTTGGTACTGGTTTGGGTTGAGGTTTCTGTTCTCATTGTTGACGTCATAGTAGTACTTTCCTTTTTCCAAGTACCTGGTGTCACTCATGCCGAGCTTCTCGTCGTTGCTGTAGCCATTGGCACCGCTGTAGTAGTAGTTGTTGCCGTTCTGGTTCCCCGTGCTGGTGTATCCGCTTTCTTCAAGGCTTGTTTCTCCAAAGTTTTGTTGCTGCTCCTCCTCATAAGCGTTGTTGCTGTAGTACTTGGTGTTTGGTTTGGTGGTGGTGGTGGTGGTGGTTGTGTCTGTTGGATAATTGGTGGAGCTTTCTTGGTTTTGGTTCTGGGTCTTGTATGGCTGGTAAGTGGTGGTGGTGTAGGGTGCACCAGCTAGTTTAGTGGTGGTGGGGAACTGGGTGGATTCTGGACCATATAGACCATAACCATTCTGGTTGTCTCGGATGAAGGCCGGATCTAGATCCTGCTTGCTCAACTCCTCGTCTTCTTTGGTGGGGAGTGTTTTATCTTGAGCGTTATTGTTGTTGATGGTGGTGGTGGAGGGAGTGGCGACGGCGGCACTGACTTTGCTAAAGAACTGACTCTCTCTGGCATGGATTTGAACAGAGAAAATGGCAAGGAGAAAGAGAGCGGAAATGACTCTTGGAGAGGGATCAGCCATGGCTGAAGAAAGGATAGCGTTAGTCTTGGAGAGTGGAGATGGCAGAGTGTGAAGGTGCGACCTTTATATAGAAAGAACATTCAATCACTACAATTTTTTCTACAGCATTTTCTACTCTTTTAGGTGGAGATGGAGGGAATTGGTGATGATTGTGGTCCCTGCTCGTGACCAAACTTTAACTAAACAACTCATTTTTCTTTATAAGTATGTGATTTATATCATATTTATTTATCTTTCAGTAATTAATTTCGTTAATTTTTGCATTTTCTTTTTCATAATTTAATGAGTAACATCATGGAAAAACACCAATAGAGAGAGTTAATTGCGTTCCCTTTAAGATCAAGTAGCTAGTTTAGTTCCAGTGACACCTATAAAAATCTCATAATTCAAAGGAAATAATAACTAATATATGTGTATGCGATTTAGTTTTTCTTATCTTCAAAGCAAACCAAACTAGATTGCTGGACATAAAACAAGAGTCGATCTCAGAAATTTCTCTGACGAGGATCAAAAGGGGTTAACCACTAGCTGACTGTCCACCAACTGAAATATGAAATTATCAAAGTGTCCTTCTCTATCAATGGTCATGCCCTTTCCTAAACGGGGTGAATGTGAAGGGCAATTTGGCCACTTCGAAAGGAATATGATGATATGCTAGCTATGGCCGGGTAATTATGCCATAGATTGAGGTGGTGGGACAAAGCAAATATATAATTGCCATTATTTAGGGCAGACAGCATGTGCCCAGCCCCCCCGCCCTCTTCAACTTTTGTTTGATTTCATGTTACAGCACAGACACGTCAAACACTCTAGCTACGCGGATTGACTCACCTCCATTGACGCTTCGCATGCGCAAGACGACTCCTTGCTCACTCTCGTCATATTCCCTAATTTATTTTAGCAATATTTACAGTCATTCCCTGACGTTGTTTTCCTTACAGTTTATGAATCGCACCCTTTAGAATCTTCATAATAGTATGAGTATTTAAAAGGTTTTATAAATGAATATCGATCAAATCTGAGTGCAAGGTTTTCTTTGATCGAACACAAAAGTCTTAAGAGCACGATTAGTTGTTACCGTCTGTTAGGTGGATGCTTTTGAAAAAAACTCTTCTGCTGTATTGATTGATTGATTTCATTATCCGAAAAAAACTATTCACATTCAAGATAAGGGTGTCATTTATGACTTAACAACTTCTTAATCTATTCATTTATATTTTCAATTTCGAGGGGCCTCGGCCTCTTCTTGTGGTTGAGGGGCGGGTTGGAAGAACTTGGAACTTGTATTTCACTGCTTCATCCATCTTTTTTTATACATATAATTGTCATTTACACTGTTATCTGTCTCTTCACTTCACTGATTCACTATTTATCAATGAACTCCAGAATTTACCAGGCATGCAGCATCGCATATGGAAAAAGGGAAAGTAAAGCACTGCCACCATGTCCTTTCAAAGCTTAGAATATGATCATAGCAACTGTTTAAAGGAACAAAGGTAAAGCTAAAGGTAAAGAAGCTTCCATGGTTCGTGCATTTGTGAGGTATAGCAGTTCATTAGCGGCCCATGCAATGATTAGACACGGTCGCATAGCTTAATAACATTTACCCTTTTTTTTAGATCAGTGTAAACCTATTTTTTAAGATTTTTCTGCGGGGTTAAGCGATTAAAATGCTGACTATGCCAGATTCTTAGCGTATCATAATTCGAAACCAAGACAGATCTGAAGTTTTTTTGCCAAGCCGTGCCGACTTCAACAACACTTACCCTCCAAAAAAAGGAAAATGAGATAAAATGATCCATGGGTCCAGGTTCCACCATGTCCTGAGAAAATCTTGACGGTAAGGATAGGAGGAGATGAGGGTGTGGAAGTACAGCGAGTTCCAGCAAGGGTTCGCAAGTTTTCTATTGCCTCCCATCGGGTTGTCACGACGCTTCTGGTTAATTTGACCCATCAATTAAAGGAAAAAGGAGTTTTGATTTTTCCTTTTTCTTTATTTGAGTGGCTTATCTTCCTTGATTAGCGGACCGAGGGAGGGAGGGAGCTTGTCAAAGTGGGTGATGGCGTTGGCAATTTAGCAGTCTAAGGGGGCAAAACAACAGGAAAAGTAAAAGATCGAGAGGCATCCCAACTTTATTATTTCCCTTGCTCCCGCCGATCCATTCCAAATGAATGCCAGCCTGAATCATATCTGGGTCTCATTTTTTTTTTGTTTTTGTTTTTTTGCTAAAATGAGAAAGCGTTAGATAGAGATTAAGAAAATGAAAAATAATCACAGAAATAAGTAGCTAATGCAAGAGTAGTTTGCAAGGGTATATAAATTAATTCTTAATGATGTTTGGTGAGTTAATAAATTCATATACCAAATGTTGTGGACAATGGGGGAAAATAATTAAATTATTAGTGATGACTGATGAAAGTGAAATAAAAAATTACTCAACGCATTGTTTGAAAATTTAAGAGGGGTAATAATAATAATAATAATTACTTAGAGGTTCCAAAATATCATTTAGTGTCAATTTAAGAGCATGATTGTAATTATTTTTTAAAATATTTTTCATTCAAAATTACATCAAAATAATATTTTATTATTATTTTTAATATCAATACTTCAAAATAATTTTAAAATACAAAAATAATAATTTAATTCAGATAAAAAAAAAATCATTTTTTTTTTAAAAACACCTTTTGTTAGGGTTACGAAACACCGCTTCATAATTAACCCCACTCAAAAATTGCAGCAGACGTCCTTCAATTTAGTTTGCATGATTAAAAATTTAACCATCATCGACCTCTACCAAACACTGAAATAATTCACCCCGTTAGGCTTATGGTACTGTCTACAGAGGGGCCTCACTTTGAGTCATCTAAGAAAAAAAAAAAAAAAAAAACCTATGGAGCTTCTTAGGGTTAATTTTCTCAATTGTCTCAGTCTCTCAGCATTCATTGAATTTTTTTATTAACTTGGGTGTCCGAAACAATTTTCATACATCTCGATTTGTATAATCTTCTTTGCAATTTAGAGATAGTTATTGAAGCTAGATTTGTGTTTTGGAGAATATAGGTTATGTTAAGAGATGTTTTTGAGTAAACAAAACTTGATGCAGAATCAGAGGATATCTTGTGTCACCGTCAGGATTTGCCAATTCCGGCATGATTAGCCGGAATTCAATTTCCAGGGTTGCAGCAATACTAGACGAGGCATCATCCATGAGGACGTCACGTCTAACTTCATGTTTTTTCTTTTTAGTAGGAGAACAGTTGTGATAACTTTTCAAAGTATTTTTTTGTGTTGAAATATATTAAAATAATATTTTTTTATTTTTTTAAAAACTTTTAACATCAGCAAAATGATTTAAAAATACCAAAACAGAGTTAAGCTGAAAAGCTTCTAAAAAAATAGTAATAAAAAAAAATATAGCCAAATGAAAGGACCATTTATATTTTGGCAAGGAGAATAAATAAAGACATTTTTTCATCGTGTGCACGCGTGTCACCAATGAGAAACTCATGGCGAGACGCTTGCAATACCCCCATAAGGCAATATGTGGACATGGAGCAATGCAAGCATACTTTAAAGAGCATGAATGTCACCTCCTTGCTGTCTCGCACCCAAACAGCTTTTTAAAAATAATATTTCTGTTTTTCAAAAAGACCAAATCACCCCAGTCAACTTATTACCTATTACCTAAAACAGCTCGTCCTTTCTACTATTCACCGTGACTCATTGTCACTGTGGAGTGACAATTTATCACGGTGAATCGCGGGTGTACATCTTTTTTTTTTTTGAACAGTGTATTAACGAAAAAGCCCCCCGAAAATGACAAAAAGCGCCGCCGGTTTCAGGGGTTAAACGGTCATTGACCGTTTTGGTCCGGTCCGACTCGGCTCGGCCGGCCAGTTTTTTTATTTTTTTGATAATACATTGAACAGTGTATTAACGATTTTGTCCCTCGAAACTGACAAAAACCACGCCTGAGGGGGAGGGCTTAACAGTAATTAGCCATTATTTTTTAAATATTTCCCGCTGACATCTGATGGCGCGTCGCCGGACGCGCCGTGCGTTGCAGCGCTAACGCGTTCTTCGGACGGCGCGTGCGGCGTCATACGGCGTCGGAAAATGACCAACCGCCGTCTAGAATGCTTTTCAGGCATGTTCTCTTCCACATGGGGCGGCGCGTGTGTCTCTATGATGTGTGTATACGTGTCAATGGGCGTTTGAATTTTCCCACCCATTTCTCTCTCCTGCCTGCGCAACATGACGTCAGCTAAGCTGTTTTTTGTCAAAGTTCATTTCAGTCCCTAACGTTATAATTTGTTTTTCTTGCCCTTAATGCTATTATATAGGTTTTGATTTGTTTCAATTTCGTCCTTCAATTGAAATTTATATCTTGAGTTTCAAATTGGTCCTCATGCTTTTAATTTTTCGGATTGGGCCGGAATTCTATATAATTTTGGTTTCAAAGTTTTCATTGATTTCAATTTCATCTTTCAATGCAAATTTATTATAAATCCTTAATATTTTCAGTATCAAAGTTTGATTTCTTTCAATTTTATCCTTCTATGCAATTTTTTATTTTAGGTTTGATTTCGGTCTTAATTTTTTTTTCAGGTTTTATTTTTTAATTATATGTTTGTATATTTGTGTCAAATTAAAGTATGTAAAACTAATAGATGTTTTAATATTTATTGGATATTATCGCCTAAAAATATTTAGATAGAGAAAAATAATGACCTAGAATACAATTATATATTTTGCTATTGTTATACTGGGGGGTGTTGAGCTATTTTATTACATAAAATTTCGCTTAAATAAAAATTAAATTTCGTATAAGTGTCAAATATTTTGCCTGCTTCGACTACACTATTCTTTTTAGACGGCATGAAAAAACTTTTCTATTTATTTTTTCAAAAAAATTGCAATATTTGTATTTATAATGTGTTATATTTAATATAACTGGGGAAAACAGACAACTCATATTTTTTTTTTTTACAAATTCATCTCGGTTATCTACAATTAAAAAACTATAAAAATCACTTCCTATTTCGATCACACTATAGATTATGTGGGACTAAATATATGTGTTGAATATTTTTTTAATATTATCGCCTAAAAATATATAAAGAGAAAAAAAAATGACCTACAATTTCTTACAAAAAAAATTAATATCGGTATTCTTAAATATATTTAATATAATAATATGATGAAAAAATCTTATAAAAAAAACTTTGGCTTTGAATGTAAATTTATATTTTAGACTCTTTTTTTTGGTGACCTTTTTTTCACATGTATTCTTTATTTTTTACTCTCCAAGTAAGCTGTTCTTTTTTAGCCAGTTTTCTTTCTTTGTTTTTTTTTTTAACTAGAGTATCCGTGGCAACAAATTTCTAATGAATCATTTCACCTTCTTAGCAAATTTTCTAACAAATTTAATCAAAAAAATTTTAGCGATAACAATATTCAATCACATTGTAGTTGAAAAAAACCATTTTGAACGAA
Source organism: Salix suchowensis (assembly GCA_029030765.1). Taxonomy (NCBI): domain Eukaryota; kingdom Viridiplantae; phylum Streptophyta; class Magnoliopsida; order Malpighiales; family Salicaceae; genus Salix; species Salix suchowensis. The sequence continues at coordinate 10,341,171 of JAPFFH010000004.1, forward strand.
TTTTATCAATTACAATTATATTAATTAAATATTAAAATTACAAAATACAACATTTTTAAAATCAATTAATTTTTTACAGAGATAAAAAAAACCAAGCGAAGCGGGCAAATCGGCTCGTTAATAGCTA
>JAPFFH010000004.1:10341797-10521277 GCA_029030765.1 Salix suchowensis
AAACTAGTTAAAATTACAAAAAAAAAACCTTGGATGCGAGCTTGTGAAAATTTGCTTTCAAGACTAATATAATCTTTCCATCATGTGTTTTGTCTTTTTGATATATAAAAAGAATAAATTAATCCATATCATCCTCTTACCAAAATATGCCTCTAAGGGTAATACAGTTTTTTAAATTGTGTAAAAATATAAAAATATTGAATTGTCCTCAAGAAAGTTTTTTCAAAATTTTGAAAATTTCTCAAACCATTTTTAAAATATAAAGAAGATTGAAAACATGCAATGATAATAAAAAAAAAATATTATTCAGTGGTATAAGAAAAGGAAGAAATTAAATTATAATAAAAGAAGTAAATTTCGATCAATAAAAGTATAAAGGATTTGAAAGTAGAAATTTAAAAAAGAAAAACTTGTTTGATATTGAGATAACTATTTTTTACAAGTGTTTTTTTTTAAAATATATTAAAATAATATATTTTTTATTTTAGAAAATTTATTTTGAACATCAATACAATAAAATAATCTGAATATATACATATAAGAAATTTTGAAAAAAGAAAAAGAAAATAATTTTGTTTTATTACAGAAACTACGTCGTAAATGACCTAAAAGTGAAGGGAGAGAAAGAAAAGGTAAAATAATAATCATTCGAAAAACACCATTCTTTCTGGAAAATTCCACACCTTTCTTCCTGGCCCTGAGCATGTTCTAGACACATCCTACTCTGTCATTTTATCCCCAACTCTTGCCCAGCAAAACCAACACCCAATCCCCAGCGAGCAATAACATACTACAACTCCAGCACAGCAGCGTATAACCAGTTTTTGTACTCTCGAGTTTTAGCAGGAAATTAGTTAAAGAAGAGTAGAAATCCCATTATAGTAATGGGTGTGGATTACTACAACATATTGCAGGTTGACAAGAATGCTAAAGATGAAGACTTGAAGAAGGCTTATAGAAAGCTTGCTATGAAATGGCATCCTGATAAGAACCCGAATAACAAAAAAGAAGCTGAGGCCAAATTCAAACAGATCTCTGAAGCTTACGAGGTTAGTATCGTTATCACACTACCTAGTATCTCTTTTCTATACATAATAGCTCTTAATTGCTACATGTTTTTAATGCTTTCTGCATAAGGTGATAGCTCTGTTCTAGAGGGCAGCTACTTTTCTGGGCTGTCGGCAATTGGTTTCACGTTGAAATCACATTTTAGGATCTGGGTTTTGCTTTTTTTCCCATAATTGTTGGCCTTTTCAGGATTTCCCCATCAAAATTTTCTCTGTTTTTATGGTGTATAGCTAATCTTTGGGCTCTTTATAGATCATACAGAGATAAATAGGAACTCATGTTTTGTATGTTGATTGTTTTACAGGTTCTAAGTGATACTCAAAAGAGAGCAATTTATGATCAATATGGAGAAGAAGGGCTTAAAGGTCAGGTTCCACCACCACAAGCTGATGGTCCAGGAGGAGCAACCTACTTCTCAACAGGAAATGGGCCGGCAGCATTCAGATTCAATCCGAGAAACGCAGATGACATTTTTGCTGAATTTTTCGGCTACTCGAGTCCATTTGGAGGAATGGGAGGTGGTAGTGGTATGAGGGGTGGTTCAAGGTCATTTGGTGGAATGTTTGGGGATGATATCTTTAGCTCTTTCGGCGAGGGACGTCCAATGAATTCAGCTCCTCGGAAAGCGCCTCCAATAGAGAATACATTGCCTTGTAGCCTTGAGGAGCTCTACAAGGGGACTACTAAAAAGATGAAGATTTCAAGGGAGATTGCTGATGCTAGTGGGTAAGTGATGCCTTATCAATTTTGTCCTTCTACATGTATGAACAAAGACAGCAATTGCATGCTTTCGATTTGTACAAACTTGATATCTTAATTTTGGCGATGGGGTGTTCCTCCATGTCTTTGAACTTGATGGGATTTAACTTGCCGTACATCCCTACCCATCGTTTCTTCAGCATGATCCTTTCTCTAGCATATACTAACTGCTAGTTTTGTGATACAGGAAAACACTGCCCGTGGAGGAAATCTTGACTATTGATATCAAGCCTGGTTGGAAAAAGGGAACAAAAATAACCTTCCCGGAGAAGGGTAATGAGCAACCAAATGTTATCCCTGCAGATCTCGTCTTCGTAATTGATGAGAAACCACACAGCACATTCACAAGGGAAGGTAACGATTTGGTTGTCACAAAGAAGATACCTCTTGTGGAGGCTCTAACAGGCTGTACCGTTAATCTCACTACCTTGGATGGGAGGACCCTGACCATCCCCATCAGCAACGTGATTTCATCCGGACTATGAGGAAGTAGTCCCCAAGGGAGGGCATGCCAATACCGAAGGACCCTTCAAAGAGGGGTAACTTAAGAATCAAGTTCAACATCAAATTCCCAACTAGGCTAACTGCTGAGCAGAAGTCAGGAATCAGGAAACTATTGACTTCGTAGATCCGGCCAGTAGTACATGTGAATATATAGCTTTTTAGATGGTTGAGTTTCTGCTTTTATCGCGTGCTTGTATGGCTGAACCTATACAGCATGCGTTGTCAAGATGAATAAAAAAAAATTATGCAGCGGTTTTGGCCTTTATTGGATTATATTGTACAAAGTCATAAGAAGATTGGTGGGTGGCAAAGACAGGGAGATGATACCACATTTTCTCTTTGCCACCACATTTCAGGGATGTTTGGAGCTGTATTTTAATTTTTTTTAAAAAAAAATTGATTTGTTTTATTTTTTACTTTAATAATAACAATTATTAATGTTTTTAAATTATTTTTATATATTAATATTAAAAAATAATTTTTTAAAAAATTTATAAAAAAATATTATTTATAATACATTTCTAAACAAAAAAATATTTTCAAAAAACATTAAAACTTCATATTCCAGGTGTGTTACGGTCGCTTTCGATAGGAATTAGGGGCGGCACAGCCACCGGGTCTCCCTGTCAGGTGCTTCATAGAAGGATGTCAAAATCCCCAACCCCGAGTTTGCGCCTATAAGCTTCTCCTCGGCGTTTCTTGTTTTCTTCGCCAAGAAAAAACTATCGGGAAAAGGAGAAATGTAACATTAATTTGATTTATTGACAAATTTCTATCAGACAACCTAATATGAAATAGAACCAAAAAAGGGGTGGGGGGGACGCGCTTCGAAATACAGTCCAATGCCTCACTAAACAAGAAGAGATTACGACGCGAATCTGTCTAATTACTTTCTACCTCTTTCAACTATGTGTTGCCCTGTAAAATAAAGTGCGGGACAATTCTCTTTCTTACTTCCCCCTATTATACATTCTTATTAGTTTTGCTGGCTGCCAGTCAAGCTGCGTAATTCAAAATTTTTTAAGGCAGCTCAAATATATGACTACAGCATGCGCATTAGAAACACTTTGACTCTCAATATGCATCAGTCACTGTACTCGTCTGAATCTGCCGAGTCTACACCGTCGTTCTGCACCTGATTGGCGGCAGCTCTGTCTGATCCATCGCTCATTTCCATGTCCCCCTCTGAATCATCATCTCTCATAGCTTCAATGCCATTAGAAGCATCTTCATCATCATCACTCGCCTCCATTGAATTTCTATTCCACCCATTGGAACCACCTGGTTTCCAATTTCCTTTCCCATATACCTCTTCAGCATTATCATCAGATTCTGCTTCTTCCATCATGTTGCTATTTTCATCACCATTCAGCCCTGCCCTTTTTAACACTGCAATCTTCATCGCCAAGGTTTCTGAATGATTTAACATAGCGGTTGTGGACAGCTGTTTTTTTTGATAGGTAGCTCATGGAGGAAGCCATGTCAGTCATCTGACCAACCAAAGGCTCCTTGGGTAGCATCTTTTCCACTCTCCTCTTCCTTACTGTACGTCGACCCCGACTAGTTGCTTGCAGATTTGTTTTTTTACCCTGCTGTCTTGGTCCTTGATTCAAATTCTGAATTCCCCTAGACCTCTGCTTGCCTGTATCAGATTTTAAACCAGGCATTCTTCTCTGCCCCTTTGTTGCAGGTCCTTGATCACGCCCCCCTCGTCCACGTTTATGACTGCTCTGCTTACCACGTAGATCAACAATATCTTCTTTAATGTGTTCTTCATGCTTTACATCTTTTAACTCAACCTCTTCATTCTTAAAGGGAGAATATCTTGAAGAAAGCTTCTGCATATGAGGAAAAAAAAGGCATTTAATCACATTCAAAGAATATTCATATCAGGGATCAGTTGAGATTTTCCAAAATGCCACTGGTGATGATCTTTTAACTCAGTTTGTGGCCCCAACTTGCCCATAAAAGGCGACTTATCAAACATGGGTTTCAATCCACACTCTTCCCCCAACTAAGGGTATAGATGATGATCATTCTAAAAGCTGTTAAAACATGCGGGATCATAACTTACTTTAAAACACTCAAAAAATCCAACTCTTTTAGAAGTTTTGAAAACTTTCTACTCAATTTAAAAGTGGGTAAGAAAATGAGGGATGTCATTCCACCCCGTCATCTCAGAAACAGAAAAATAAAAAAGGCCATATAGGCAGATCTTAGCAATGGCAGTAAATGAAACAAAAAGTGAACAAAAAAGCTGGGGAGAATTAACTGACCATATATAGTTTGACTGGTTTGTCTGCAGAGGGCTCGGGTTTCTCCTCCTTCACATAAATAATAGATGCATCTAGCTCAAAAAGCCTCAGGGCCACAGCTGCAGTGGTTTTTGGCATCCATGGAAGTACAGAAACCGACCCCAGACTAGCAGAATCATGTGCTGCACTCCCTACCAATGCAGAGGAGCCCAATAATTCTTTAGTTGTCTCAAAATTCGATGACAATCTCTCTCTCTTTATGGCACTCTCAAACACGGTCAATATCTGCAATATGAACTCTCAAATAAGCAAAAACATCCCACCAGGTATGTAATATGCTTGTAACTGTACTGGCTTGGTGCAAATCCACAGGCACATTTGTCCATTTAAGAGAGCATTAAGGACCTATTTGGAAGTGTGGTAGAGGCTGCATTTCAAAGTGTTTTTTGCTTGGAAATACATTAAAATAATATATATTTTTAATTTGAAAAAAAATAACTTTTGATATTAGCACATCTAAACGATCCAAAAACACCATAATAAAATTAATTTGAAGCAAAAAAATAAAAGATTTCAGAAGCATAGTTCGACTGCACTCCCAAACACACCCTAAACAAATTGTTAACCCACATGGGCATATCAAATCCATAGTCTTTCACAGCCTCAGAACTGCACTTTAGCAGGACCATAACACAGAAACTGCAGGATAAAATTAATATACATCATTCTTCTATCTAGCATGCTTGTATATATAACAGGGTTACAGCAGGATAAAGTTAAAATATATCATCCTTCTATCGAGCATACCCATGAAATGTTTCGAGAAAAAATAAATGTCATAATAACAGTATGTTTCCTCTGAACAAATAAATAGTACAAAAAAAAGCACTTCCCTTGCCCCATTATTAACAGATTACATAAGTAACAAAGCAAATCACAGAGCATCACTATTTAGGGAAAGAAACTTAAGCATTACATATTTATGCCAGATATTGAGCAGGAAAATCACAAAAAATATGCTAAGTTCATTTTTTTCGATGTGTAAAAGTTGAGAACCTGCAGGAGTTCCTCAGTTGATGATGGCATTGCCAACTTCATACCCCAGTCCTTCCTGGGGATTCCCATCCAAAATGACTCAAGAGCTTCTTGTGGAACAGATACCTGCAAACTCAAAAGTGAATAGTATCAGTCAGCATGATTAATAATCATCAACACTTGGGACCCAGACCAAGATAATATTTTCCTTTTAACTTGTAAAGTGATTTAATTAAACTGTCATGAAAAATTACTACCTCAATGCAGCTTAAAAGTGCCGTCAGCAATCTGGTTCCCGGGGGTAGAGAAGAATCACAGGTACATGCATTTCCAGGATCAATCTTTCTTTTCACTTTGCATTGAATCTCATGTTCAGCAAAATCAAATTTCTTGTTTTCAAATTTAAATGTTTTGTGGCAAGAAAGACAGTGGGTGTCTTCAGAGAGATAAGTGTCAAGACACAGGTCACAGGTGTCCAATAATTGCTCACATCTTTTGTTTCCATATTTCATGGCACGTAACGTTGAGGAATTAAAGCACTCTTTCCATACCCAGTTCTGAAAATCCTGGTACCTTTTCAGAGAACCCTTCTTCTCTGCTGAATTTCTGCCAAGCTCAATACTAAACAAAGAAAAAGCATCCAAAGTATCTGAGCTGGAAACACAAACTGTACTGCCAGGGCTGTCGCCTGCTGAGCAATTAGCGGTGTCTGTTTCAGCCGTTTCTTTTTCATCTGTGGTTCCACTTTGGCACACAATGTTTGCAGTTCCCAAGTTCCTTCTAACATTTTCTTTGAAAGATGATTCAATCTTTTGCAACATTATACACAAATGAGATTCCCTAATCCCACGTGTATCTAAAGATGATAGAAATGTATCAAAAGCCTGAACAGAAAAAGAGTTGAATATGGTAATCAGTGAGTGCTGCAAGGCATCAACCAAAGAACAAAAACTAATCATGTGATCCAAGGAGGTTCACATCCTCATGTCATCAATCATGAGAATAAAGAGAGACTTGCATCCATCAGTAAAGATATTATTTCCAACTCTAGCAAGTGGAAGAGGAGAAGCCCTAAAAGAGAAGATTTCTTGTTTTTAATGCTAGGACAACCTAAGGAAAAAGCCAGCAGAAAGGTAGAAGATGAAAAGAGAAAACATGTGCTTCCGCTAGAAGAGATATCATATATTCTTGTTCTTAAATTACAATTGAACTATATGCTTCCCGGAGAATGGTGGAAAAGCACAAATTCTCTCCAAGATTCTTTAACAATGCCATGTCAAAGCCACATGAATCGAAGGACAGCTTCATCATATCCCCCCCTCTTTCCCAATAGGTCACGTCAATACTATTACAATTATTCAGATTATGTCTGCAACTAATATATCCATGGTCATTGGGGATAACTGGCAGTATTCATCTTAAGAATCCCATTTTAACTCTAGCTGTAAAGAGTCCAAGCAAAAATTAAAACTGTTTTCATCACTTTCTTAGAGATTATTAAAACAGAGCTTACAATCAAAATATAAATGCATAAATCAAAGAGAAAAATTACCTCTTCTGAATCAATAACCCTCCAACTTCCATTATGTAATTCTACAAAGATCCTACCAGAACAAGGATCATTTCTAGAAGCAGATGCCACAAACTGCCAGTACCTATTACGTCTGCGATCTTGGCCAAGGGGCAAGGACCTGTAAATATACATCTCTTCTGCCAAGTGGGCAATATAAGCTTTCAATTGTGAACGGGACCTTTTTGAAGCATATCCATGTTGCTGAGCTGAAATATTATCTGGATTCATGGAAAGATCTTGGATAACCAAAGCTTTCTCAGAAAGAGCACAGCTTACATTATTCTCTGCATCTTCTGGCAATGATTTCTGATCCTCAATGTTACTTGGAGATGCTTCCTTACTTTTGCCATCAGCAACCAAGGGGCTTTGGCTGCCCTCCACAGCAGAACTAGCGACTTGTGTTTCAACTTTGCTCCCAGTAAACGATGGAAAATCTAATTTACTGATGAACTCTTCTTTCAATCGACTTCTATCTAATTGTGCCTCACCCCACATCTGCTTTTTAAGAACATTTGCAGCTTCCAAACGATCCTGTAAAACTTTATATTAATTTACAAGGGAAAAACTAGCAGCTTCATGGCATGGAAGTGATTTAACATTTGACAAAATGGAATTAGAATATTTACCTCAAGAACAGCACGGATAGTATTCCCTTCATTTGAAATACCAACTAATACAACAAGGGCACTAAGACGTTCTTCAACACTGAGATGAGAATATTCCCCTTCAGTGAGTCCCTGAATCCATGATTCACCTGAGTTGCTTTCATCAATTTCAATATTTTCTTCATCTGCATTATTGGTCCCCTCATTTTTATGAGTAACACACTGCTCGATGATACTGGGAGCCACCGCATCCTTCGGGCCATTCAAAGAGAAAGATGAAAGACCTTTCCCACACTTATGTTGTACAGTTGATGAAGTGTCATTACTGACTTTACCACTTCCACTCCCAGATAAAGCATTTACTTTGCCAGAATGGACAGTGCTCTTGATAGAACTCACTGGAGTAGCTAAATCATCAACTTCAGGATCCTCATCAGCATCTCCTTCAGAGTCCTCGTCTCTTTCAACATCATCAGCATTTTCTCCGCCTAAAAATCCATTTTCAAATATTCTAATTTTCTTTCTGGCTTCTGCAAGTATTGCCTCGGCATCAGCAGGATCCTTTCTGAAAGCTGCCCGTGCACAATATGTTGAAGGAGCAATTCTTTCAAAAAGCTTTTGATCTCTTGTCAAAGCAACAGAAATAGATGCCTCTGGCGTCTTGCTTGTTGTCAGGTCTCGAAGTCCAGATTTCTGCAAGCAAAGGGGACAAATAAGAAAGCGACAGTGGGGGAAAATTAATATTAATCATTAATTTTCACATACAAGACTCACCTGAATCTTGTCTGCAAGTTCTAGCACTGTTAATCCTTTGCTACCTTCAAGAGAAAGAACATGAAAAGCTGCAAACTTAACAGTTCCAGGTGTCAACCGATGCCTGGATCTTCTAGGAAGCAACAATCCCTTTTCTCGCATTAAAGCAAATGCATTTTCAGCTGCTGATCCGTTGCGTATAATAGAAACGATATCTTCACAATCTTTGACCTGCAACTAACAATAAAATCATTTGAGTACATGAAAGGAAAACACATAAAAATAATAATAGTCCTCAAACATCTTATTATACACATTTGCATGAGCTAATAACAGGCACTTAAAAAATGTGGTGGAAGTTATCATCCAGATTGAACAGAAATTAATATCAAAATTTAACAAGTGCTGAAGCATAATTAAGCTAAAACCCACCTAGAAACATCTTAGTATGCCAACAAAAAATTAATAAAGGGCATTAATAAGTATCCTATCTTAGGGGGAAAATTGAAAACAATCCTTCTATTCAGCATTTTTGCACAGATGCCTGCTCTCAAGACCCAGACAAAAAACTTTATTGTTGCATGCCTGGGACTTTCACAAGAACACCAAGGATGACTCATGCCATATATTTGGTAAGTTAGTTATAAAGGCACAACAAAAGCCTGAAGAATCGTAATGCCAAACAGTCCTAAATAATGATTTCACTATGAAAAAAGGCAGATATTAACAAACTCCCAGAAAATAACCATACTCTAAGACTACTGAACTACAAGTGAAGTTTCAACTGTCCATTTTCTTGACTGTATTATTCCTCCTCTCTTCACCTGTACATCATTCTCTTACCAGCTCCAATGAAAGCTTTAATCTTTGACTAGATGTGCTACCTCCCTATTTTTCCTGTTTCTCTCCATCTTCCAGGTCTCAAGGGATGATATCAATTAAGTAATTCCAATTCTTACTGCTCTGAACATCTGTTGGTGTTCATGAATTCAGCTCTCTAGACCAGTTTTAATTGGCGCATATATTGCACATCAAAGGACATAGTGCAGGAAGAAAATATAAGAAAAATGAAGAAATCAAGACAGGGACAAACCTCATCAATATCACCCAAACCTGCCCATGTAGTACTCTTTTTCTTCAACCGTGGCCCAAACCCTGCAGACAATGCCAATTGCCGGAGTATTTCGGGCCATGTTAATGAATTTAAGTGTTGCTGCCAGTTGCGTATATCAAAGCCCCATGTATACGCCTAAAAGATTTAAGTAAAGGTATAAAATGGTTCAGCACCAATTGAAAGGGTATCACTCCAGTGAATATCAGTAAGCATTTCCATGGAGTAGATCTTACCCCTTGAACAATTTGTGGATGTCCACCTTCAGGATTGGCTGTATAATATTGATTTATCCCTAATCCACTAGATGGTGTCCTAGCAACATCTTCAATGTCTTTAATTATTAATTTCAGAAGAGCAACATGTAATTCACCAAGCAATCTTGAATCCTAAAATCAAAATGGCAAAAAAATCAACTAAGAGCAAAAGGATGATGCATAAAACGCAGTTAGACAAACAAAATTGAGCATGTTGAAACTCCATTAGAGACTCACATAGTCATGGAAAGCTTGAACAAACTCATTGAGTGTAAATGGCCATAGCCCAAGGACATCAGCAAATGTAATAAAAAACTTCCATACCTGAAAAAGACAAATTTAGGGGGGCTCAAAATACAGACAAGAAAATATTAACATCGTAAAAAAATTCTCTGAAGCAACATAACAAGCATAGACACGCAGCGTAGAAGAAAGAATAGTTTTTATGAGTTTAAAAGAAATGGAACAAATGAGCACCAAAAAAAAGCCCAATAGGAGTTATCAGTATTTCGTTAGTGGGACTAGGATGTACACTAGTGAATCAAATGCTCATCATACAATCCTTGATTGATAATACAAAACAGAGCCATTGCAAATAAAAGCTAGTTTAGAACATACCATCAGAAGATTCCCAATATTTTCTTCAGAATCTAACCAAGGTTGAAATCCAAATGATTTTTTTAATTGCACAGCCTCAGATGGGAATGTGATCAACATGTCTGGAACACAAAATATTTGCTTTTGTTACTACTAAAATGTTAAAAACAAACTTCTAACCGTCTTATTTCAACAGAAAAATCAAATTATTCTATTAAATTGTGGTCTAGAAATCAGATATGATTACCTCTAAATGAGTCGAGATTTTGCAAAGTATCATAGTCGAGGTTAACTATTGAGGCTAAGCCTTTGCTTGCAGCAGTCAATTCCATGAGTTCTAGCTGTTCATCCTCAATAAGATCCAAAGAGTCCTTAGCAATCTTGCGTGCAGTTGCTTTCTCCATGGCAGCTTTGCGTTTCACTGCCTCTTTCTCTCTACGAAGCTCTTCTTTTTGCCTTATTTTCTCAGCCTTGATAATAAACAAGGAAACCAAAGAGATAGTTGGAATACAGCTATCTAAAATTAAAAAAATAGCTAAAAACTCAGAATAAGGGACTCAAAACTCACTTTTAAATACTCTTTCTGCATAAACTTTTCTCTTCGCTCAAGTTCACGTTTTTGCTCCCGCAGTAATCTTTCCTCCTCTCTTTGCCTGTCCCGCATTGATCTCTCTTCTTCTTTTCGTCTCTCACGGTCATGCCTTTCCATCTCTTTCCTCATCCGTTCTTCATTCTGAGATTGCAAGTTCAAACATCAGCATCAAATGAAAAAACAAATACATGTTGGCATCCAATGCATGTTAACATGGTACCTTCCGCCTTAAAATATCTTGTTTCTCAAGCTCTTTGCGTATCCGAATCTCATAAGCTTCAACTTCCCTTGAAGTTCTAGGTTCATCAATCTACAAAAGGCAACCACATATATAATTATCAATCCTTGTTAAATGACAGCGAGAGAGAGAGAGAGAGAAGCTTTTGAAGACTTCATAATACCCTGCGTTTCCTTTCCAACTGCAGCTCAGTGTCATTGTGGAAGGTATGCGCATCAGAAAAGACATTTGAATTTTCTGGTCCCATAATAGGATGACTAATAGATTGAGCACTAGTTCTATTGTTTGTAAAGGTGTCTTGTTGCAGGAGATAGTCATCATCCCTTTGAGGTGATAAAAACACATGCCCACTCTTGTCTTGTTGAGACAAAAGGCGAGCATGTGGTGTTTGTCCTACACCAAATGGTGAAGCTCTTCCCCTCAAAGTGTCAACTGGTGAATCATGATAAGGAGATTGGATATGCGGTCCATATGTATCAGATCGTGTAATGGCCGGATCCTGCAGAAAATGATGCTTATTAGGAGCCTTTGCAGAGGTACAAGATTGATATGCTACTTAAGAGATTTAACCAATATGAACTACATGAAATACAAGATCTACAATATAGAAGTCCAAAATTTACTCAGGAAGGCACACATCATGTCAATCTATGGTACTAATATAGTGAAGATACCAGTTATTCATGGAATCCAGTGCAGAGGTGGAGAAATTCCCAAGCAATGGAGAGAACAGGCTATAAGAGCTTGATAGATATGCAACAAGGTCAACTCCATTAACTTGACAATAACTAAAAGCAGACTTCTACTACCTTCAGGCTGTCACCTATTATCGTTTTGTGCTTTTCAAGAAGGATTTTTCTTCTTTGTTAGTTGTCAATTGCTAATTACAGGTTGCTATTGCAACCAACATTGTACATGTAACATGCACCACAAATATAAAAGAAAGATGTGAGGAATTTGAAAAACTACCTTGCTTGATTTAGCATCACGCCGCTCATATACTTTGTCCTCATAAGAGTACCCCATTCGCTTTGGTTGTTCTGTAATCGCTGCTGTATAAGTGTACATAAAAATATATAAAAAATGTGATCCCAGCATCAAAAGAATAAAAAGTTCACGGGTCAATGTTTAACAGAACATAGAGATATTTTTGTTTCTTTACCACAAATATCTGTGAGCAAAGCAATTAGAAACAGGAGAAAGAGAACATTGAATATTTTGGATCAATTGAACAGACATGCCTGACTAAATATCAGTGATTATGGTAGCATTGATTCATCACTGCGGTAGCACGAGACATTATCCTAATTCATAGTCTCATTTTAAAAATCCTAACAAGCACCAGTTTTAGTTGTAATTATAGTACAAGTGAGGTTCAGTTGTTCATTTCAAATAGCAAACGGGCAAATGTAAAAACTGTAAAAAATAACACCAAAAGGCATGGAATAAAAGAGCATCCAATGTGACCATGGTTTTTTTTCTTTGCTCAAAACTAAACTTAGATCACAAAATGCCTATGCTCATCCCACCTCATTTCAAAAACAACCATTACTACAGTATCAAGCAATCAAAAGGACAGTAATTTTAAAATCAGTTAAGCACCTATGGGTTCCCCAAACGCATCAGGTGGCAAAGAATCAAACTTCATTCCAAGAATTGGCCCATCCTCCCTCAATGGCTCTCCAAGTTGTGCCTCCACACAAGCAATAGCTCTAAGCTCCATAACTGACCGGGGTGATGACTCATAGTATCTTTTCATTGTATGGCCATCATCCAAAACCACCTTCCTTGACTCAGAAAGCGGACTAGAGCCTGAAGCAGACCCGGACCCATAATCACTCCCACTGTCAGCCCCCACTATCCTCATATCCTCCAAAGGAGACTCGTGCAATTCCGCTGCTTTCCGCTGCTTTACCGGAGTCTCCTTTTTGTCCTTCAGTCTCCTGTGGCAAAACCACATCTGCAACTGCCTATCAGATAGTCCCAATTTATCTGACAACTCTGCCCGCATCTCCTCTGATGGATATGTGTCCGCTGATCAAACCAACAATGAAATACCAAAAATAAGCCAAATAATACAGCAAGAAAAAAAAAACTTGACAGCATAACACAAAAAACACATACGTATTCACACACATAATGCACAAAATAATAATAACAATTAAGGGATCAAAATCATCCAAAACCCATAAAATTAACCGAGCAAGCGAAGAGACACAATTACACATAGAAAAATTAAAAAATCCGAACAACTGAGCCAGCACAAAAATTAGCTAGCTATAAGATCAAAATTACCAAAAAGACAAAAAATTCAATAACACTACAATGAAGCCTCTACATAAAAACACAAAAAAAAAAAAAAAAACACCAATTAACACGAATTCATGCATTAACGGAATCATAAGCACAAAAAAAATCAAGAAAACCAAAATCAGAAGAGATCAACAAACACAAAAGCAAACAGAAAGATTAAAAACAAAAACAAATATATATAGATAGATAGAGAGAGAGAGAGAGTGCACGGACTGGCATAAGCTTTCTCGAGGGTTTGGAGTTGGAAAGGAGTCTTCATCTGTCGTTTAGGCTTGCCTTGATCTTCATTAGAATTCAAAGCGTTACTCTTCGATTTGCTGTGATTTTCTCCTTCTGAATTCGCCTCCTCCATTCCAAATCGAGATCGAAAAATTAGGGTTTACAAAAGAGAAAGAGAGAGAACTGATTGGTTTTACTTTTACTCTCTCTCTCTAATATCGTGAGAGTCAAGGCCGCGAGGAGAAATTATTAACATTCCTATCTGCCTTTTATTATCTTTGTAAAAAATTAAATAAATAAATGATAAACTCCGAGTGAGAAAAATAAAATAAAAGAATTGAATCAACGAACGAACGAACGAACGAATAATAATAAGAGAAAATAAAACAAAAGGTGAAAATAGGAAAAAGGGAGAAAGAAATCACAACGAGAGAACAACAAAAACAAAATAGTCCTCTGCTTGACTCTATCTCGGATTTCCATTATCCTTTTCTTTTTTACTGTCTTTACAATAATAATAATTAATATTATTATTGGATTTTATTTTGGTGTTTTACACATGTTGGTCAAGTAGCAACACTTTTCTGTTTTTTTATCTGTTTAGACGTCGGGCTCTTTTGTTTATTCTTATTCTTATGAAAAAAAAATGTTTCTTCGTTATGAAAGATGGGATCATGGGATCTTTAGCTATGACTGTGTTCTTGCTTCCTCGCTGCATGGAGTTCGTGGATTTCGGCTGAGCCTATGGGATCTTTGGGCGAGTCAAATCATAGTTTGTTTTTATGGTGGGCCCTTTTCCTGGATTGTGGGCTCGGCTCATTTTATACTTGGGCTGCATGGGCCTAGATCTAGCTTTCATTGTTTGTGTTCCAATTAAAACTAGCGTGTCTCGGGTTTTGAACTGTAGTTAAGGTTATTTTTTAAAAAATATATATTAAAAATATATTTATTTTAAAAAATTATTTTTGATATTAGTACATTAAAATGATTTAAAAATTATTATTTTTAATTTAAAATAAATAATAAAAAAAATTAAAAGTATTTTCCAAACACATTATCAAACACCTACATAGTGATTTTTTTGCAGTGTGGTTGAGGTTGTTTTTTAAAAAATAATTTATTTAGAAATGTATCTAAATAATTTAAAAAAAAATAACATCAATACATGAAAATAATTTATAACTATTAAAAAATAATAATTTAAAATAAAAAATAAAAAATAATTTTTTTTCCATCCAAACATATTCTAAGAGCCCATGTAGGAGATTCAAGAATCGTGTGTGTTTTTTTAGTGTCATGAAAAACAATTTAATTGATAATTCAAAAAATAATATTTACATTTAATAATATATATATATATATATATATATATATATATATATATATATATATATATATATATATATTAATGTTAATTCAAGACTGGAAGGTTGTAAATATAAATATTCTCATTACACCTACTTCTCGATAGCTGATACAACACAGCAGTATTCTTTCTTTCTTGCCTGAAGCAAGTTTCTTCATCCGATGAGCTGCCTGGAGCAAAAATGCATCCTGCAATAACCCATTCGGATGAGAGGGCAGTGTTTTCAGGACTTGGGAATTCCATTTTTGTTTCGATCTTTCTCTTGATTTGTATGTTTTTAAACCCGTGGATTTCTTGAAAAAGAATGGATTTTGATAAACATGAAAGGGATGGGTTTTGCGTTTCTGGGTTAATTTGCCAGAAGCTATCATAGCTAAACACATGAACTTATTTTGGGTTACTTTTCATGGGTTGAATGATCTAACCTATACACCAGGGTTGACCACGATGGCTCCTTTGCCAAACTCACTGCTTGGTTTCTCTGGCATCCTTGGCACTGTATTCGGCAGGGTTGTGGATGTTTAGTTTATGGCCAGATTTTGCAAAAGGCTTTGTGGTGGTGAATCGGGTTTGTCAAATTGGCTAACATCTCGGGATTGAATGCTAAGAATGGAGCTATTAATTTAATTAATTGGTTATATTTAATATTATTATATTCATGTAAATTTATATTTACTATTAATAAAAAAAATAAGTTATCTTTAATATTCATATAATATTAAATTAATGAATATAATATTTTATTTAAAGTCTATCAGATAAAAATAATTTGAAAAAAAAATAAAGTTGATATAATTATGTGATTCATATTGCATCAAAATATTATTTCAAAAATATTCTAGTTCGATACTTTTATAAAATATTGAATATTTATTATTATAAAAAAAATAATGTTTTTTATAAGTTGATGTATAAAGAAGACATATAATTAATATATAATTGTTTATCGTGGAACATGTACACTAATTTGACCCACATGATGGAGATATAGTTAATGTCTTTGGAAAAGCTTACGTAAAAGTTATGTAGGTGATTACTAGACTTAAAACATTAAGTTATCTTATATAGGAGATATTATGTTTTGATTTTATTATATGCTGGTAAATGTAACAAATAGACAAGCATTAGTTATGACATAAACTATATAAAGATATATGAGTGATCAAGAGAAGATTTGATCACTCTAGATAAATAAATAAAAAATATTTTCACATATTTTTAAATAATATTAATTTTTAAATCATTGTGCAGAGTGAAATGAGATTTTAAATTTAAGAGATCAATGAGAATTCAATATTATTATCCGTTTCATTACAGGATTCCACGCTGTCAAGATCATATGTATTAAATTCCCGCTAGATCATGACAATGTTTTGTTTTATCTTCTTTTGAGAGAAGCAAATGTAGAAATAAAATCCTACATTATAAAAGTCCTCAGCCTTCAGCCACTTCCCTTTGTTTTTTGGAAATAAAATCTATAACAAGAAATTAAAAGAGTGGAATTGGGCTCTAAGAACTTCTCTGCATGTAGAGAGATATATACTATTCATATATTTCATCCTCATTCGTTCTGATAAACTACCTCTGCAGCCTCTAATCATACAAGCTCGTTGAGAGAGACAAAGCAAGAGATGCATTATTTCTATTCAGCATAAGCTGATTGCAAATTAGCAATAGTCTGTACTCAGAATCAAAGAAAATTGATGGAAGAAAAAATAACTCCACAATGACAACAAGGTACATAATTTGTCATTTTTATCATAGGAACAGTGGGGTTTTACTTTACAAACAAGGTTACCTCGCCCATGGCCAATGCCTCTTTCCTTCTCATGCTGCTTTACCCTTTCTGCAAAAGAAACCAAATTTGCAGTAAAAGTTAGACCAATTCATTTTAGAGACTCTACTACCCACTTCCACGATCACCAAAAAAAATAATTCCTTTACAGAGTAGATTTTTCACTTAAGAAAAGATCAATTTCCTTGTAGTTTCCACAGTGCTCATGCTCTGATGATTTCAGAAATGGGATCACTCGTTAATTAGATTTTAACCCAAAATGTAACGAACTGCTCAGCATACTGCAGCTTGCAACCCAAAAGCAAAAATAAAGCTAGCATAATTTTGGTGTTGAAGTATTTTAGAATGGAACTCACTCGTTTCTCCTCTTCCATCTTGGCCTTGATGTAAGAGTAGGTTGCGACTCCGGCAATTGCAATGGCAGTTCCGATACCGGTTTGTGTTGATATTTTGTTTCCTGCAAGGAAGGAATTGTTAGGTACTATTTTGATTTCTAGCATCCACAATAATAGTAGTAGTAGTAGCTAAGAAAAAATCTGAACAGATCAAGTGGTGGACATCTCATTACCAAAGATTACGATTGAAAAGCCGATCACAAACACACGTTTCAGCACATTGCCCACTGCATGTGTAAGAGGTGCAACCCTCTCCAAGGTGTTGGTAGCCAACTGAAAATTCAAGAGGAAAAAATTGTTTTATAATCCTGAAAAGCAGTATGTCAATTTGTGATAACCTTTCCCGAGAGATGTTGGCTTTCCTGGATAAGGATGGGAATAGAAATGCCAAGCGGTTGAATTGAAATCTCTGAGTAAATGCAAAAGAAAACCACACAATTTGCTTAATTCGTAGGGTCCTTCTACCATGTCTTTGATGTAATCCAAAGGCATTGATTGGAGTTAAAATGCTTTCGTGCTTAATGGTTATACAATTGTCCAAAACAGTTTCTGAAACGGTTTGAATGCATAGATCCCAGAAGTACTGATCATATTAGCAATTCCGAAAGATTTATTTACATATCCCAATCATTTGTACGAGTACCATCTCTGAATGTGTCACCACTCGTGATGGAAATCTAATGCAAACATTCAAATCACCACAAAATTCTTCTAGGAAATTGTGTTGCTGTTACGCAAAAGACATTTAAACACCAATGCACCGAAGGAATTGTATAATATGCCTAAATTGTATATGCAGCGAAAGGTAAGATGAAAACTCATACCTGATTGTAGAGGTGATAAAACATTCCAACCCAAAAGAGGTCTGAGATGAACTTGGTTAGACCCACTTTAGCAATTCCATCACTAAAGCCATGCTTGAGCAGTTGGGGTCCCTCGATCTGCAAAAGCAAACGTGACACAAATAAGAAGAGGTTTTATGGAACTGAATGTTTGGGATTTTTAATCTGGTCTTTTCGATAGAAATCTATAGGGGTACCAATGCTACCATACTCACAATAACGGCAGGTGGAATGCAGACAATGAGCGCAATGATGGAAATGTAAGCATAAATATTAGTGCTGTCCATATCAGTCTGCGCAGAATGAAGAAGAAGAAGAAGAAATTATAAGGAAGTGCTTATTCATAAGCATCAAGCAGGTGGTCATATAGAACAAACAAGAACTTCACCGAATTACCATAGCTTTCTTTGAGTACAGACTCCTGTAAGTGAAGGAGATGTTGGAAATCATAGCACTAATAAAGCCAGTCCAATTAAATGAGAGCTCGGTCAATGATGCCATGGACACACCTGCATTTAATTTTCAAAGGAATGTCATACAAATATGTGATACGTATCTTATCAACATTTTAACAATCAACATGGAGTTTCGAATTATGCAGACAATTCAAGTTTATAGGAGGATGAAGCTAATGATGAGTAGATATGATTTTTCCATCTCAAATGTAACGTAAAATGATTTCAATAAGATGGCATAACATTGCAGATATAAAAGAGCGAGCTTACCAAGAACGACAGGCGCAAGCGACAGCCATAGAGTTAAGGGTATTTGCTGTCCCAATATGAACTGAGAAGCAGCGGCATTGAAGAAGGGCTCAAGTGCTGCAACCAAACACAATCGACTATAGATAAGGAAACCACTTCTTAGAGGTTATAATGTCCTCGTAAAACAAAAAGAAAAGGAAATAAATTTTCCCAAAATTTTGGAAAATATAGTGCCTTCCTGCTTTCACCTTTTATTGTGTGAGTAAAGGAGACAGCAACCGCTGCGAATGAGACATTACTGGTCACGTGGCCTAATGCATGACAGACAGCAACAGGAATCAACAGCTTCAGGAGATTTGAGTCAACAGGCTGCACGCAATACACAGCAACCAGGTAATGCATTATCAGTACCCTTCAACTTCAATAATCCTCTTCCTAATACTGTATGACTCATAACAATTAAGATTAGGACAGGAACTCACGATTCCTACAAAAATCACAGAGCACAAAATGGATTTACAATGTCTATATCCTGAACATCACGCATTATAACACCCCTCCTACCCTCCAAAAATAATTATAATATGTTTAAATTAATGGAAATATGAATTTTCAGTCATTTGTTTCTCAATATAGACCGTAATAATACAAGGAATTCTTCTCATTGCAAGGACAAGCCATGCTTCCCATGAACAACCAAACCAGGAAACCATCCATCCCATGTTAAAACAGGAAATAGGCATTAAACGAGGTTTAACTTACAGCGCGCTTGGGAAGGCCCACAGCCCAGCTCACCAAACAGTATACCACCCCCACAAACAAATGAATCACCGACACAAAACTACATAACCAACAGAGCAAACATTTTATTAAAACACAGAAAGACACATCTAATTAACTAACGTACTATCTACAAATAATAACAACTAATCAGCAACTAAAGAAATACTAATACTTACTATGGATAAGGGAAGTAATTGTAAATCTTTTTGTTAAGTATGTTAAATATCACGTTCAAAAAGTACCTGCAAATAATAACCATAATAATTCGATAAAAAATATATATAAAAACTAGGGAGACCGGAAGTTTGACCCTTGCTAGTCGAAGTCACGTTCAGTGAAAAGAAAATGAAGTCACAGGATTGTACGTGCATACCACATGAAGAAGAAGAAACCGGTAACAAGAGCCGGATATTTGTCAAAAAAACCAACCGGAGCCACCTTCTCATCCCTGCAAAAACACCGAGTCAAAAAAAAAGAGCAAAACCGACTCAGAGTTCGACACGGAGCGCGTCGACCGAGTCAGAACGGAGGAAACGGACCTCACCCGGAGGAATCGCTTCCTTCTGCCGGAGACGAAGCTGCTGCCATAACTGGACGGAGAATCTCCTTCCTTGCGGTAACCGGATAAGAAGCTTCGAGAAGAAGAGACGGCCTTAGTTGCCTTCCCCATATCAGATTTCCGCCTTCACTGACTCCTCCGATCGGTTTGATTGACATGAAGTTGGAACTAGCGTTGCCCTTGCTCTCTCGCAGTGGCGTGCGCACGTGAGCGATGGTGGTGGCACGTGACAAGATGCGCGACTCCATTGCTGGACTTTGAGAGAGAGAGAGAGGAAAATGTGATAATGGCAGCTAGGGTGAGCTCTTAAAACCGTTTGTTTTTTGCCTCTGAAGAGCGGTTAATTTCCTTTTGTTTTGTTTTTCAAGTTACTCTTGATCCTGTGCTTCGGGGACACAATATTACAATGCGCTACCGTTTGATTGGTGCATTGGAGAATAAAGGGAGAATCACTTGTGTGGGCCACATGATATAATCAACGGCGGGCAAGTGCTAGAGAGATAAATAATGGAGGGAGATTTTTAATTTTAATTTAGTTTAAAAGTATTTCTGTGAAGGGAGATTTTATTGTGGTCGGTATCGGTAATGCTGTCAGGGAAGAAGGATAGGAGGGGTGATGGGTGTGGGGCCATCTTATCTAGAGTGAGAGGTGTGGGAGGATACGAGAGGATACTGGTCCATCCGAGGTGGTCTTATCTCTGTGGTCTGTCTTTTCCAAAACTTGTTTTTAAAATTATTTATTAATCTTTTTTATTTTATTTTATTTTATAAGATATTAAAATAATATTTTTGATATAACATATTAAAATATCTAAAATCATAAAAAATAAAAACCACATTGGTTGAAAATGTTTAAAATTGCTTATTTTTACTAGTGGTAACATTTTGGCACGTGGCACCGCGCATGTGTTTTTTTTACTTAATAATTAATAATTTTTGTCTTATTCTATAAAATATGTTATCAATGCTAAAATTTTAGAGTATGATTGAGGTTGTTTTTTAAAATATTTTTTGTTTAAAAATTATTTTTGACATTAACATATCAAAATAATCTAAAAACACTAATTTTTTAATTAAAAATAAAATAAAAAAATATTTTTTAAAAAAAATATTTTTTCAAATGTATTCTCAAATACCTCTTAATCTGCTCGTAACATAATAATACGGGTAAATTTGCCAGTAAATAACTATTGATTTTACCCTTAGACTCAACCCATCATCCGTGTGTGACTTTGAGGATTTCATCATATAGAGATATTGTTTGACTTTTTCTTGGCATTAGGAGGAGCTCGTGATCTTGAAAATTAAAATCAAAGCAAATTAAAGTAAATATATGAAATCCAATTTTCTTTTAACCCTTTTTTAAGGGATTATCATCATGTTTCATAAAGCATATAATACCTCTCACAAATATAAGCAATTAGATATAAATATTAGTTGTGAAAATTTTATTTTATGTTTTGCCCATAAAATGATGTTCAAATGTTATCAACAAGTTTTAAAACAAGAAAACAAAATCCACGACTTGGGTTATAAACCTAACTGGATCAAAAAAAATAATTTTATTTTAATTAAATAATAAAAAAAATATAGTTGAATCAAATTTAAAAATAGTGACCACGAGACTAGCCCTAAAAGTAGAGGTAGAAGAAAATTAAGTTGACCAAACTTGGAATATCTTAAATCAGAGGACAATTCTAAAATTTTACACAATTAACATAATTGTCAAATGGAGAAGTGAGAAAAGTATAAGGAGAAAAAAAACGGTAACTGTATCACTGCTTGCCACGCATATAATCTCAAAAAAAAAAATGATGATGTGACGCTTCCAACAACATGATACAAGTTGAGATTTGATAGCTAGAAAATGATACGCGAGCCAACCATTTTTTTTTAGATATGTTTTTTTATTAAAATATAAAAATAATTCTTAGTCAACTTGATTATTATGAAAAAAACCAATTTTAAAATACAAAAGTGCTCCTAAACACTAACTTTAAATTTGTTGTTTTCAATGATATTTTGACTATTTCACCATTTTTTTTAAATATTAATTTATCTTATTTTTTTTTAATAATAACTAGTAAAACCAATGAAATAACCAATTCAAATATTTATTTATGAAAAGGGAAAGCATCATTACACTATAAATTGAGGCGAATAGTGTTTTGATAAAGATTATTAGCTTTTGTTAGTGTCATTTCTCTTTAAAACTAATAAAGTACTTGGAACTCAAGACTTGAGACTAGTCCTTTACTTGCTACCTCATCGTACTTTTCATGGCATACCAATGGTTAGATTCTTGCATATACGAGGATATGATATCGTGAGAAATGAGATTTCAAGAGAAAATCTACACTAGTTCTAGATTTTTCAGCACGTGAGACCCGACCAATCAAGTGCGCGCGTGTAAGGGAAAAAAATGCTAGCAAAGTGGTTATAAAGTTTTTTAAAAATATACTTTTAAAAGCATGGCTGTCTATTCCGTTTCGTTCCGGCCGAAACGGCCGGAACGCCCCGTACCAGTCAAAAAACCGGAACAAAACGATGTAATTTTTATCTCAGTTTTTATTAGGTCGATACTGAAATTCGGCCAAATTCCGGCCGAAATGCACCGGGATTATTCCGGTTGTTTCGTTTCGGAATTTTAAAAAAAATCAATTAAAACGAATCATTCATTTAATAACCCTGTCCCCTGCAGTCCTGCACCCCTAAATTCCCAAATCCCAACTGATTATTTTCGCCCAAACTTCAAATCCCTAACCCACAGCCACACCATCATCGTCAGTCTTCAATTCGTCTCTTCTTTTTCCCCAAAGCTCTTCCCGTGATAACGCCACCTTCATCAGTTTTGCACTTCATCTTCTCCAAAGTTCTTTTCATGGTGGCAAGCCAGCAACGCCATCATTTCTTCCTCTCCACAGTCCACAGTTCTTCCCACGACGGCACCCCCAACCGTTTCTTCTTCCACGGCAGTGATTGACGACATCTCCTCTGAATTGACTTTTGAATTTTTTTGCTATATATACTTTAGACATGACTAGTTTGTTGTGGTGTTAGTGAAGACAGTGATTAAATGTTTTGTTTTTTTTCTCATCCCTCTTGTAAAGATTGAGTGAAGGGGGTTATTTAGAGGGAAAAAGACATTCAGTTTGTAAAAGTATGGGCAACTATGAGTTGTGGAGAAAAATTAGGGCTGTTATTTTTTTGTGTGCGAAAATTGAAATGGTAGCTTTTACAAACTATAAAGGAAGGTCGACATGTAAGACGTTGATGATACATTGATTTTTTTCCCCCATGATATACAAGTCTTGTCTTATATATATTTTTTAAATATATATATATATATATATAATTAATTATATATGAACAGTATAACCACGAAACGGCGCGCCGAAACGCTTCGAAACCGAAATGCCCCGTACCAGTAGAAAAAACGAAACACCAACCGAAGCGAAACGGACAGCTATAATTAAAAGTATATTAAAAATGTCCAATTCCAGCCTCTTCAAAACCTTACTTTTCTCGTAGGAGTGCAATTTTTTATCCATCATTATAAAAAATAAAAATAAAAAATCTGCTAAGAGCCCAAGAAGTGCATGAGGCCCAAGTAGAAATGGGCTTTACGGCCATGGATGCATTGGGTTCAAATAGAACACAGCCTAAAATTACCCATTCAGTCAAAATCAAAATTCCCTCACAGAAAATAACCTCTCTTACATTTCCCAAGCACAGAAACAGAACCACAAAATTGGTTTCCATTTCCCTTTCCTTTCCAACTTTTTTTTTCTTCTTAAGAGGCCATTTGCAGGTTTCTCTCAAAACCTGCTGAAAATACTTTTGTATTCCGGTAAATAGCGCTGTTTTCCAACACTTTTTTACCAGCACAGCACCTGTTTGATAAAACGCTCAGAACAAAGTGAAAAGTGAACTGGCAGCGATGGGCGTGAAAACATTGCTTAAATGGTCAAAACAAATCACCCCATCTAAAGTTGAGCAACTGCTTAGAGCAGAAAGGGACTTACGCAAAGTTAAAATCATATTTGATTCTGCAAGTGCGGAATACAGTAATGGTTTTAGGCATGATCACACCACGTTTGGCGTCATGATCTCTAAATTAGTCTCCGCGAATGAATTTAGACCCGCAGAGGAAATGCTTAATAGAATGAAGGAAGAGAAGTGCAGAGTTACTGAGGAGATATTCCTTTCAATTTGCAGAGGCTATGGCCGGGTTCATTTGCCATTAGATGCCATCAGGGTTTTTCATAAAATGAATGACTTTGGGTGCAAACCCACCGACAAGTCTTACATTAGTGTATTTGCTATTCTTGTTGAAGAGAATCAGTTAAAGGTCGCGATGAGTTTTTACAAGTATATGAGGGAAATGGGTGTTCGCCCGAGTGTTGTTTCGCTTAATGTTTTGATTAAAGCCCTTAGTAAGAATAGTGGAACGATTGGTGCTGCTTTTGAGATATTTCGTGAGATGCCAAAACGTGGGTGTGATCCGGATTCGTATACGTATGGTACGCTAATTAATGGTTTGTGTAAGTTGGGTAGGACTTTTGAGGCCAAGGAGTTGTTTAAAGAGATGGAGACAAAAGGATGCTCGCCGTCTGTTGTCACGTACTCTTGTCTGATACATGGCTTGTGCCAGGCTGGTAACGTGGATGAAGCCATGGGATTGTTTGATGAGATGAAGAGAAAAGCCATTGAGCCAAATGTGTTTACCTATAGCTCTTTAATGGATGGTCTTTGCAAGGATGGGGGCTCTTTAGAAGCCATGGAGCTGCTAGAGATGATGGTCAGGAAGCGCCATAAGCCTAATATGGTAACATATAGCACGTTAATTAATGGGCTCTGTAAAGAAGGAAAACTTTCTGAAGCTGTGGAAACTCTTGACAGGATGAAGCTTCAGGGATTGAAACCAGATGCAGGGCTCTATGGAAAAGTCATAAATGGGTTCTGCAATATTGGCAAGTTCCAGGAGGCTGCAACCTACCTTGATGAGATGATCCTAGGGCAGATCTCACCAAACCGAGTAACTTGGAGCCTTCATGTTAAGCTTAATAATACGGTAGTCCAAGGTCTTTGTACAAATGGGAACCTGAATAGAGCCTTTCAGTTGTACTTAGGTATGCGTACTAGGGGTATCTCAATTGATGCTGGGACCTTTGATTCTCTTGTGAAATGTTTCTGCAAGAAAGGGGACTTGCATAAATCTGTTCGCATTTTTGATGAGATGGTGCTCGATGGATGTGTTCCTGACCATGGAATATGGAGTGCTGTGGTTGGTGGATTTTGGGATAGAAGAAAGGTTCGGGAAGCTTTTGAGTTGATAGTGGTTGAACTAATGAATGAATTTGTTGAGCATGAATAGAAAATCATAACGAAGATTTATGAATTAGTAAGCACACTTGGCTCTAATTTTCTTGTTCCAATCATAGAAAACTCCTGTTGTTTTCCCTTCCTTCAAATATAAAGATTCCATACTTTCTGAGCTGGTTTAAACCATAGATTCCCTCACTCTATACACATGGTGATGTCATTAACATATGGAACACTAACTGTTCGTGGCATCATTCCTAGCTGCAAGGTTTATCTCTCTTTCACTTGTTTTATCCTCGATCATTTTGCTTATTTGTATTTACAGGGCATTGGACATATTTTCTTTCTCTCTAATTGCTTTTCTATGTCCCTCGAAAATGATGACACACTCCATTCCATCAACTTCGCCTCCACATCACGTGTTGACAACCCGATGCTTGTAGTTTTTTGTCATTTGAAGACTCCCAGCGTGCCTCTTAAATAGCTCGGGGGCTATTATAGTAATTTTCTTCCATTGGTTTATTAATATTTTAAATTACTAAACAACCTTAAGAGCATATAATATTATAAAAAAAAACTATATTACAAAGATAAAAATATCCTCTCAAGACAATATTAGAATTTTTTATATTGTAAGATTAATTTTATCATGACTATATAGGCAAAACATGAAGAACATTAAAACAAACCTTGTATAAAAGGCCCATTCTTTTTTCACACAATGCAGGTTTACTATGCAAAAAAAAAGTAAACCTACTAAATATCCCTAATCAGATTATAAATTACTTTTAGATCCCTTAAAAAACGAATTTACCCTCAATTACAAGACAATTGATATAGTTGAGCTTGCAATAATAGATGATTCTGAACAGTCTGGTGTGGGTCTGCTCCAGACAGATTATGTGAATAGATAGCACCTCATTTGTCAACAATGGTGGCCATGTTTGGCCACTTCCATTAACAAACTTCGACGTTTGGTTTCTCCACATGGGCTTGCAGCTACAAAGAATGGCAACCATTTTCTAGTGAATGAGCTGCAGATGCTGCAACAATAATAATGGTGATAAAGGCTGATGTTAAATGTAGTTGTCTGCAAAGAGGAAAACCCTATAACGACTATTTTGTACTCCTCTTTCCGGCAACCGGAATGCGAGTTTCTAACTGTCACATTGAACAGATGTAGCCTTTGGATATGAGTGGTGTAATTTTTGTTGCAGGTCCAATTGCTGTTTTTATGTTTGTGCTCTCCAGGATTTTATGCCTTAGCAACTACTTTCATTAAGGTCTCAAAGATTGTGACATGGTGGCAAAGGTCTCGAGTTCTGCACAGCAGCAGGTCTCGAGTTCGAGTCAATGCTCCTATATCTTGTAAGAACTTGAGACAACCAGAATTTTACCCGCTCATCTGAATCCATAAAATATATTATCTGGGAGTGAAGTTTTCTCAAATCCAAAAAAAAACCTATTTTCACTAAGTTTTTGTCAGGATTCTAATACTCAAGAATGAAATAAATGGATTTTCGAGGAATCCAAAACCTCCAATTGATTAATTCAGAAAGATGGAAAATTGTTCAATACATCTTAATAAGACTCCAGATAATAAATACTAAAAAGAATAACAAACTACCGGGTTCCTAGGACCCCCAGTATCCCAACTCTAATACTTAGCTGATTTCCAGCCATGATCTTATTGACTAATTCTTAACTGGTCACAAGACACGTGACCATGACTCAACAGTAATAACCCAAATTAAATAACCCGAGACCCAGTTAACTCAATCCGAATCCCATTTAATTTATTACTAGACTTGTAACTAGACTAGTTACTACCCAACTAAACTACCCATGACACTGCACCCAACACAATTACTTTTGCTGCCGACAAAGTCCCTTCTCTGCAACGACTAGACCTTCAGCTGCAATAACACCACGTTGACGGCTGGATTAAGCAACGTGGACGGCTGATATCCACGGCAGGACAGCAATCACGTGGCACGTGACATTGCCCCCCTCTTCAGAAGACCTTGTCCACAAGGTTTGGAAAATTTGAAACCAAGAAATTGTATTCCTCCCACGATCCCTCTTCTGCACCCAAACCTCGCCATTTAATTAAGAGCTCCGTGATAGCGTGTCCCTTCTTCTTCTTCATTCTCCTCTCCAAAACTTCCTCAGGCTCCGGCCTCACTACCCCCTCTCTGTCCGTGGGTGGCAACGTAACTACAAGCTGATGACGACGACCCAACTTCTCCTTTAGACAGGAGACATGAAAAACTGGATGGATCTTCGAATCCACAGGCAAATCGAGCTTGTAAGCCACTGAACCTACCTTCTCTACCACCATAAACGGTCCATAAAACCTTGGGGACAATTTCATATTTTTGCGTCGAGCCACCATCTGCTGTTTGTACGGTTGCAACCTCAGGTAAACCCAGTCCCCTTTGTTAAAGCTCCTTTCAGTTATTTTTAGATCAGCAAACTTCTTCATACGATCTTGTGCTTGTTGCAGATTCGCATGGAGGATTTTCATGATTTGCTCCCGCGTCTTCAAGGTATGTTCTACCCCCTCCACTCTTGTAGTACCTGCAGTGAATTGTAATAATTTTGGGGGGGTAACCATACACCGATTCAAACGGTGTTAACTTTGTTGATGCATGTATGCTAGTGTTATACCACAATTCGGCCAAGGGTAGAAACCGAGACCATCCCTTAGGTTTATCCCCCGAGAAACACATTAGATACTGCTCAACCAACTTATTAACAATCTCGGTTTGTCCATCACTTTGAGGGTGATAGGCTGAAGTAAAATTGAGACTTGTGCCCTGTAATTTAAAAAATTCTCTCAAGAAAGAACTTGTAAATGTAGGGTCCCGATCCGTGACAATCGAGTTAGGCATACCATGCAACCTGAATATACTGTTAATAAAAACTTGAGCAATCTTGGCTGCTGTATAAGGGTAGGGAAAATGGCTATAAAATATGCATACTTAGACAACCGATCCACCACCACCATAATGACACTGTACCCCTCCGAAACAGGCAGCCCTTCAATAAAATCCATAGAAATTTAATGGCTGTAGTAAGCCTGGAGAATGGATGTTCTCATATTTGTTTTGCTGGCAGATGTCACACTCCCTTATAAATTTCCTTATGTCCCCCTTCATGCCTGTCCAGTAAAATTCTGCCCTTACCCTATGTAAGGTTTTATGGAAACCAGAGTGGCCCCCTGTTGGGCTGTTGTGTACTAAGTGTAGTATCTGTCCCCTCACTTCATCAGATGATGGAATAACTAACATGCTCTTGTAGAACAGTAGTCCTTTTCTTTCCTGATAATGCTTTCCCACTGTTTTACCTTGCTGCAAATTTGTAAGAATGAGCTGTATATTAGCATCTGCTGCATAATTGCCTTTAATCTGCTCTAACCAGTTAGTGGTTGGCCCTGTGATTGCTGTAATTGATGAATTTGTTGTTGATTGCTCTTTAAATTCCATGTTTCTAGATAAAGCATCTACAACCTTGTTATCTTTTCCTGCCTTGTATTCTACCACAAAATCATACCCCAAAAGCTTGGTGATCCATTTTTGTTGAAGTGGAGAGCCAATCTTTTGCTCCAGTAGGTACTTTAGACTTTGATGATCTGTCTGAATTTTGAAATGGTGACCCAACAAATAAGCTCTCCATTTTTTGACTGCCAACACCAATGCCATAAGCTCTTTCTCATAGGTTGATAGTTGTAAAGCCTTCCCATGAATTGCATGACTCATATAAACTAGTGGTCTCCCCTGTTGCATCAAAACAGCCCCCACACCAATACCAGAAGCATCACATTGAATAACAAAAGGAATAGAAAAATTAGGTAAGGCTAAGACTGGAGGGTTAGTTACAGCTATTTTTAGATCCTGAAAAGCCCTCCTTGCCACATCAGTCCATTGGAAGGAATTCTTTTTCAATAGGGCTGTGAGGGGGGCTGCTATAATACCATAGCCTTGAATGAATTTTCTGTAGTAACCAGTTAACCCCAAGAATCCCCTTAATGATTTAAGATTAGTTGGCAGTGGCTAATCTAACATAGCTGCAATTTTACTAGGGTTGGCCCTCACTCCCTCTTTTGAAACTAAGTGCCCCAAGTAGTCTATTTCCTCACACGCAAAACAACATTTAGACTTTTTGGCAAATAATTGGTGTTTTTGTAGGATATCCAAAACAGTAGCTAAGTGTTGAATATGATCAGAAAAATTATGGCTATAGACTAGAATATCATCAAAAAATACCAAAATGAACTTCCGAAGATGGGGTTTAAAAATGTCATTCATGAGACTTTGGAATGTAGCTGGGGCATTAGTAAGACCAAATGGCATAACTAAAAACTCATAATGGCCCTCATGAGTATGAAAGGTTGTTTTTGGTATATCCCCTGGATGAACCCTAATTTGGTGATACCCGGACCTTAAGTCTAATTTGCTGAAAATGGTAGCCCCATGCAATTCATCTAAAAGCTCATCCACAATAGGAATAGGAAATTTCACCTTTACTGTCTCTTTATTCAAGGCCCTATAATCAACACAAAAGTCTCTAACTACCATCTTGTTTCCGAACAAGCAAAACTGGGGATGAAAAAGGGCTTTGGCTAGGTCTCACTATCCCCGACAGTAGCATTTCTTGCACTATTTTCTCAATTTTCTGATTTCTGAAAATAGGGATATCTATAAGGACCTACATTTACTGGTTTGGAATCAGGTTGCAAAATAATGTGATGGTCTTGGGCTCTGGATGGGGGTAATCCCTTAGGCTCTAGAAAGATGTCTGAATATTGTAGCAATAGGTTTTTTAGTAAGGGATCAGTAGGTTCATTAATGGACAGCAATTCGGGTAATTCATTTTCTACTAACTGAATTACTAAGCCCTTCTTATTATGTCTAGATACCTTACCAAATTTTTTTCCTTCTATTAGAGTTACAAGTAGATTCCATACCTTGCAACAGCCGTGTCTTCTCCATGATAGTGAATTCCATGCACAGCTTGGAGAAATCCCATAAAATAGGGCCTAGGGTTCTCAGCCATTGTACCCCCAGAACTGCATCACAGCCCCCTAAAGTGAGGATAAAGAAGTCAATAGCATAATCGTGTCCCTGCATGTGTGTTGGAACTGTTGTAGCTTTTCCTTCACTTTCTACCATCTCCCCATTTGCCACCTTTACCTTCATGTGTTCTATGGAATCATACAACATGTTATTTTCCTGGATGATTGAGGGGTCAATAAAATTATGTGTGCTCCCTGTGTCCAGCAATATCACCACAATTTTCCTGCTAATGTGACCCAAAATCCGCATAGTCTTTGGGTCTGGTGACCCACATAGAGCATGAATAGATATTTCAGGCTCTATTTCATCCTGAACTACCTCATCATGATAAACTGCTAGTTCTGTTGTAACTCTATTTCCATTAATTTCGTCTTCTTCGAATTCCTCTCCTTCCATTATAAACAACCTAGCTGTTTTGCATTTATGGCCCGGGCCCCATTTTTCATCACAATTGTAGCATAAGCCCTTCTCCCTTCGTTCTCTCATTTGTGTAGGAGGGAGTTTCTGAATTGGTAGTAAGGCCCTTCTTTCAAGTTGCTGGGCTGGCCCATTAGGCCCACGGCCTTGACTATTAAACCCAATTGGCCCATTCAGCCCAGTTGGCCCTTTCGGCCCAGTAGAGAAAGAACTGAATCTGGTGGTCCTCCAAAGGGCTGCCACATTTTCTTCTTGCATCTTGGCTAACCCAAAAGCCATGTGTAGGTTGACAGGATTAAGCATCCTAACCATAAACCTAACATCTTCTCTCAAACCACTTAGGAAACAACTGAGCTTGTAAGATTCTGCTAACCCTCTGAGTTGGTTAGACAGAGCCTCAAACCGCCCCTTGTATTCCTCCACTGTGGAGGTTTGCATGAGCCGAATCAATGCCTCCATTGGATCATCATATGGAGAACCCCCAAATCTGGTTTGCAAAACCCGTACAAACCCTTCCCAGCTATTTAATCCCCCAGCTGCCTCAATATCTTGAAACCAAATCAAGGCTTTTCCTTCCATATGGAAAGATGCCAGTAAAATCCTGTGATGGGGATTGGTTTGATGATAGCTAAAAAACTGGTTTGCCCTATATATCCAACCATTAGGATTGTCCCCATTGAATTTGGGAAAATCCAAACGAACAGCCCTCGTCTGTATGCCTGTATAATCTTCAAATAATGGATTTATAATCTGTGTAGACCCTCCCGGGTCTCCTGGATTTTGTGCTGCCTTCATTTGCACCAATGCCTCCACATGAGATGCCACCACATCTAATTTCTGTGCTAACCCCTGTACTACCTCTTGTAGTGTGTTGAAATTCTGCTGTGACTGATCTTGTGTTTGTTTAACAAATGCAATTGAATCTGCCAATTGTGCAAATCTGGTTCCCTCAGCCATGGAAGCCGGCTCTGATACCAATGTCAGGATTCTAATACTCAAGAATGAAATAAATGGATTTTCGAGGAATCCAAAACCTCCAATTGATTAATTCAGAAAGATGGAAAATTGTTCAATACATCTTGATAAGACTCCAGATAATAAATACTAAAAAAGAATAACAAACTACCGGGTTCCTAGGACCCCCAGTATCCCAACTCTAATACTTAGCTGATTTCCAGCCATGATCTTATTGACTAATTCTTAACTGGTCACAAGACACGTAACCATGACTCAACAATAATAACCCAAATTAAATAACCCGAGACCCAGTTAACTCAATCCGAATCCCATTTAATTTATTACTAGACTTGTAACTGGACTAGTTACTACCCAACTAAACTACCCATGACACTGCACCCAACACAATTACTTTTGTTGCCGACAAGTCCCTTCTCTGCAACGACTAGACCTTCAGCTGCAATAACACAACGTGGACGGCTGATATCCACGGCAGGACAGCAATCACGTGGCACGTGACAGTTTTTTTATGATTTTATGGTGGCATTATGGATCACGTATGAAACTCACACTTCATATTGCATCCTACCAAGTCAAATGACATTTCCATGAAGTGCAGGTATGATAGGTGATCGAGAGTATTTGTTTCTTTCATCCACTAGAAAAAATCTCATCTACACTTTGCTCAAGACATTGGATGTCATCCAGTAGATTTTTTCTTAAACTTATCATCATATTAATTTTTAATGCATAGGTTTAAATTGAATATCATTAACCAAGTCGAACTTTGCGCAAAATCATGAATGTCATCCTGTAGATTTGATCACAACTTTGTCGAATTGATTTTTTAATTTATGGTTGATATGGGATGTCAGTAAACATGTGAGATCCTTATCTTTGTGTAATTTATATGCGATATTACCATTTCATGTTGACATTATTTTGGTGGTCCTATCCTTGTAGAAAAGCAGGAATCATTCGCTTAAACTGTAAATAATACTTTAGGTTGACTAGAAACTTTGTTTCATCTTCCATTCCCCAGAACTGCGCTTAGAAATTTGAGGGAGTTCAGGTTTATAAAACTAAGCACAAGTTTAATAGATATTTATGAGTGTTCAATTTGCTGAAGTTTTTTCATTTAATTTTCAGCTCCAAATGAATTTTTCTATTTTTTTTACTTATTTGCACGGGATAATTTTTGAACCATGTTGCCAGTCACGAAAATATCTGGACGTGAATATTTGCTCAAGCTAGGATACTATGAAAGATCAATTTCAGCACCTTCAGTGATCTGAAAAGCATGAACTGACAACTTTTACTAAGAAGATTAACTTGCAGGATAAAACTGGGAGAGTTTATATATATATATATATATATATATATATATATATGTATGTATTTTATAACTCACCTAACAGCTGAAATTTTTCGATGAGATAAAATGATTTCTTGATATGATATCAAAGTTTTATTGACCTAACGGTCATTAATTTCGAATCTCACCACCCTCATTTTATTTAATGGAAAACTAAGAACAAGGTAGTGTGAGTATGTGCAAGTTTTAAATCCAATGAACTTTTACTTGAAAGTTGTGTGTTAGAGAATAATATAAATCATATTTTATGACCTCACTTAACAAATTAAGATTTGAAGTAAAATTTATAGTGATATTAAACTACAGTGCTATTAAACTTGGGAGAAGGATATTTCACTGGTATATCGATCGAGTGTTAATTAGCAGAAAGGGGGAAGCCAATTCCATGGCGCTTGGTGGGAAAAACAATGAAGAACATGCTGCAAAAAACACCGATCCCGACAGGCAATGCTGTGAGGATCTCCTGCGCCTTGGTCGACGGAGATGGATAGAAAGCATTCTACCACATTCTGATCAAACAAGGCAATTGCTGCAAATACAAGTATCGACATGAGGGCATGCATGAAATCTATAAACTTCAGCCGGTAATTTGCAGCAACTTCAGGTGGAATGGTTGCCGATCCCATCAACGACCCACAAGCCTCGGAATGTCGCAAACCCATAACACACATCTCCATTGCTGTCCCTGAAGCTATCGGTGAAGCTTGACAGGAAACAAGACAATCCACAGAGGACAACAAGTCCTGCGGTCATGGACCTGGTAACCGAGTCACAGCTTCCCTGGTTCGAAAATACTGGGGATAAAAGCTGGAAAGCAATAACTGTTCCAGTAGGTAAGAGATTGGCCAGATGGGCTGTGCTCTCGAATGTCTGGCTGGTCGCTTTCTGAATCAAGTTCGTATCCTCATTCGGCATGGCCACTCCCTTCAGGAGAGGGAGTTTTTCTTCATCGGCATCCAATGAATCACGATGAGAGTCTACCTTAATCTCCATTGCTAGCAATTCTTTTTCTCTTCTGCAGTAAATTCTTTTGTCTTGCATGAACAGGCCTCGAGGCATTGCAGTTTTAAAAGAGAAGATTTGAGTGGATGTCAAGGGAGGGAGGGGTGGTTGAGCTTCGCTTGCAAGAAATAGAAACAGAGTTTTGTTTTAAGAAGTGGCATTTACATGAAATACCTCTCGAAGCTTCGTACACACAGTTTTAAATTCCTGACGCTGTCATCTGAAACACTTCTGCTGCTTTCCAGGGGATCTTTGTCTTTCTTCCTCTAAAAAATTCCAATGTTCGATTGAATAAGCCAAGTGACTTTATCCAGGTACATTAATTAATTCGCACATGCAGCATTGTTTCAAGTTTCAATGCCAGAAGCAGTGGGTTGGGAATGCTTTAATTTTTCCACCGACATCTGTTGCTTCATGAACATTTCTTTTCTAATTCTAGACGTTAACACTGCTCGAACCTTCATAGAGTGCTCTTGGTTTGTCTTTAAATCTATTTGAAGCAATGAAAATGGTATCCTTAAGTTAATGAATTAGGGTTCTTTACTCAGAAGAGAGCGGTTTTTTGGCAGGGTTATAACTTGCACGTCATGTCTTCATGGGTCACGGCCTCGAGGATTCCATGATTTACACGTCTTAAAGACTTTATTTTATTTTTTATATTTATCTACCCAGTCTTTTAAGTTATTTATATTAAAATGATACTACCTCAACAAATATATCAAAACATTCATAATATATTTTATAATAATAAAAATAAAAATAATCACTACCTCAAAACTCAAAATTTGATGTATATTCAATGATACATATTGTAAATATTTTGATTGTGATATGTAGACCCGAACTATCACAAGTTAACTCATAAAATATGTTTTTCTTGCTATAGATTATGATAAACTGATGTAAAGTAAAAAAAAACTTGAGTGAACCATGATAAACTTGTCAAACTCCTAATCTAAGTCATGAGAAAGTAATATTTTCTATAAAGTAAATAAAAAAAATAACATTTAATTTAAAAAAAAAACTTATTATCAAAGGGTCAAATTCAAAGATATCTAATTAAGAAAATAACTTGTCGAAGAATATTTATACTAATACAAAAACAAAATCTCCCCATGCTAACTTGTTTATTACAAAACAAAAACAATACAAAACAACAAAAAATCCCTTTACTATAAGTGTAATGTTTTTTTTTTCAAAAATGCCTTTGGGTATAAGTGTGATATTTTTTTTATTTTTTAAAGGGTAATATAGTATTTACATTGTGTCATTAAAACATTTGTTAAGGTAAAGAGGCTGTTTGGCACGGCTTTTTCAAGTCGTGCCGCAGCTTTTGCTTTTTTTATTTTTTATTTTAAATGAATATGTTTTGATGTTTTTAGATCATTTTAATGTGCTGATGTCAAAAATAATTTTTAAAAAATAAAAAATCATCATTTGGATATATTTTGGCATAAAAAATACTTTGAAAAGCTACCGCAACAGCTCTCCCAAATATGCCTAAAATAGAATGAGAACTCAAACGACATTAGCAAAGAGAAGAGTCGGACCACAGTTATTAATGATCTATGGTGGGCTTGTTTCGCTTATTTAATGGAAGTGGGATATATAGCCTTACAACATACCCAAAGCAAAACTCCAAGTCTAGAACTTAGACTATTGTGGGCTTCAGTAGCCCATTGAATCTCTATTCCTCTAGATTTCACATCTTAAGGATGTATCAAATACATATTATCTTCTAACAATTATTATTATTATTATTATTATTATTTTGAATTCTATATCTTCTAGCATTGACAATGCAGAAAAGGCCAGCTTCCTCGAAATCGTCCCCATTCCACTTGCTTTCCAAGATGATAATAACATGTATGGAATGATAATGGTTGTTGAAAATTGTTTTTTAAAATTTTGTTTTCTTACAAATATATTAAATAATATATTTTTTATTTTTAAAAATTATTTTTTTATATTATTATATTAAAATAATTTAAAAATAGATTTTTTTCCCAAATACCTCCATTTAATATTTAGTGTGTAAATTGGCTATGATATTGTTTGACACTGATTTTAAAAGTGTTTTTGAAAAAAATAATTATTTTATTTTTTATTTTAAATAAAAAAAATAATGTTTTTAGATCATTAAAAAATAATGTTGATATCAAAAATGATTTTTAAAAAGTAAAAAATATTATTTTATTATATTTCTAAAAAAACATTTTTAAAAATAACATCTCTATTGACTGTTATTTGGGCAGCTCCTCCCGAGGCTGCTGTCCACAATTTGTTGCTTCTAATTAAACACTAATCATCTTAAATTTAATTAAGAATTCTAGCATGCATTATTATTATTAATTAATTAGAAGAGTATTTATGGACACCATATTACTTTATTCATATCTAGTCATCACTTGTTCACCAGAAAAACTTTCTAGTCTGATAAATTAAGGTACAGGTAGGAAAGAGACATCTTTGCTATAAACAAGAACATTGAAAGTGTTTCTTTCGAATATAAATAGACAAAAGATTGAGTCTACGTTGAACATAGCACTGAGGCCAACTAAACTAATGTCTTGTTGATAGTTGTTTGATCTCTAGGATGTCGTTTTAGCTGCTTAGTTTTTGTTTTTGTTTCTTTCGAATGTGGTGTTAGATTTGTCTTTCTGGTCAAAGTTTACATCATTATGGGCCATTCGATGTAGCTATTCCAGCATCTTTAACGGTTAGATGAGGAATGCTCAACCACATGATTCCCACCTCGTTACTTTTTTAATTGTCTTCGACATTGATCTGTGCGTTGAAGAACAAGCAACAAGGTTGTACTCAACGTATCTTCTTAATTTTTTTCGTGCACGACTTTCCTCCCTCCACGTCAATTTATTAAGTTAATTCCTTGTTGAAATATAGAATATTCACTATTTTCCACTATTTTCCACCCCCAATTTATCTGCTATTTTTATTTTTAGATTATTTTAATGTATTAATACTAAATTAAAAAAAATAAAAATATTTTAAAAAGAAATTGTGAAAAAATAATCATGTTTATGCACCAGCGCAGCAGATACACCCATGTGAAGGCATGTGAAATGGTTTTTGCTTTACCTTCTTTTTTTTTTTTCTTTTCTTACCGTGCACAAGGAGGGGGGGAAAAGGAATCCCTGCTGTGTATCTGTAAAGATTATAGTTCATAGGTTTTCTTTTTAATTATAGAAAAAATTAAATTGTATTAAGAAACACCAATTTAATCATTTTAAAAAATCTAAAATTAGATTTTGTCCAAATGGCGACGTGTCTGTCTTCAAGTTTTTGTTCAGCTCATTTTACTTAACATGGAATTAATAATAAAAAGGCAGGAACTGAGCATTTTGCAATCATTATAAACTCACGTTCAGTTTGAATTTTGATGATTCTAATGGTGTGAGTGGAAGTTGCTATTTGTGAAATTCATGCATTTTGTCAAGTGTTTTCTTAATCATCGTTTGAAATTGAATGTTATTCTATACTTTTATGATTTGTCATTTTGCCTAGGAAATACTAACAAGAAATTTGCTTTCAACTCAAATACTTTTTCAAAATTGATTAAATTAAAAAAAATCTAAAAAAACAATGTATTATTTTTCTATTTTTTATATAAAAACCAAACAAATTGATCAATTTAAACTGGTTTCAATTAATTTTGGTTTTTTAATCGTATTTTTTATTCGATTGTTTCTATAAATGAAAACCAAATCCAATAAAAAATAATCAGTCCTAGTTGAGGGTGTTGCAATGATGAAATGTCTGTTGCAATGAGGATAAGCATACGACAACGCATGCATGCACAGTCCCTTACGCACAAGCAAGCATGTTGAGATGGCTGTCGTCTTCTCCAAAATAAAATAAACTTACCTTTCCACTACCAATCGATTGCATGCCTGACCGTCGTCCCTCCATTAAGCACTGGGTATGAAAAGTATCCTTGATGACCTCGGCATGATTACTCCCTTTCACTAACCGCAACTTTATCGGGGAAAAAAATAATACAAATCCTCATGTATACCATTCCGTGTTCAACTTTTATTAAGATTTTTATTTAAAATTTTGATTGATGTTGTTTTTGAAAATATTTTTGATATTAGTATATAAAAATTATTTAAAAACACTAAAATTTCTTAATATAAAGTAAATATATATTTATATATATTTTTTTTCAAAAACATTTTAAAAAATATAGTGGCAAACACCTCATGAGTGCCCTTCAAATTATACCAGCCATTCTTTTAATTAGATTAAAAAATAATTGTACATTCATATAATACTTCAAGTTAAAATATCTTCAACTAAATGTATTAAATAATTAATATAATTTTTTTGTCAAGGATGTCATCCCATTGAATTTATTTTATTAATGTAGATGCCCGGATCAGCTTTGTATCTTAATCAATACAACGAACCCTAAAATCAATAGTAATATAAGTCTATAGTAACCGTTATATTACTAACAACATGTCTTGAAGTCTTTTTTTTTAATGTGAGTAAACTACACCTCTAAAAAGCATACTTTATAAAATCAAATGAATAAATAAATTTTTAATTATCTTAATATAAATATATATGATGACTAGAACTCGAGAGAGATATAGCTATTTCTTTGCAACCCCGACACGTCCTTTGGGACGACGAAGCCTTATTCGTCTCGACAAAGATGAGTGATTGAATATTCTCTAATAATAGAATCCTTGGCATGGCAGAGCTGTTTTTCCAGCATATATATATATATATATATATATATATATATATATGATAAGAGTCACGGGTTCTGCTCTCTGGGTTGCAAATTCCCTAGCTGTACTAGACCAGTAGCGAAGCTGTATCTATCACGTAGCCGTCTAGCCCTAATCTGTTTTGTACTCGTCACTACTGTGTTCCGTGACGGAACATAGCTTTAACATTGTTAAATAATATCAAACATTTTGTTCTTTTCCCTTTTTATTTTCTTCATTAAAAAATAATAAAATGTTATACTATATTTATAATAAGATTTAGATTTATGACACTAACTAAATCTCAAAATATAATAAAATAATTTCAACACGTTATACTATTGCAAAAAGCTTGTATAAAAAGAAAATATATACTGTTTATGTTTTCAAACTTATTATAAATCTTGAGAGAGAAAATATTATATTTAAATAAAAAAAATAATGATTTTCTTAAAAAAATAAAATATTTTTCCGACCAGCATGTTTTATAATGAAAGAAAACGAGGCTAGAAATAGTGTGCACGTAATCCAAGGACAGACCTATAGAGACTTGTTCTAGAATGTGGGTGGTTTCACAATCTCTGTCAAGAAGACGAATCAGAAAACGATAAGAGATGAATCAGTAGCAGGCAAGCAACAAGATCTCATTTTTTTTAAGAAAAAAAAATGAGAGTGGTGATGGTTTGGGAGATTAGTAATAATTGTTTTTTAAATATTTTTTAAAAATATATTTTAGATTTTATCCTTTCATCTTATTTTAGTTTAATCACATCAGCAATTTTCTCGAGAACGTAGTGTGATGATATAAAATTTGAGATCTGCATAAAAGATTATGAATTCGAGTCAGGACATATATCTTTTATAAGAGCTGAGATAATAAGAATTTTTATCGCTCATCTGAATCCATAACTAGCCCCATAAAATTTAATATTTTTAGAGATAGAGTTTTCTCGAATCTTAAAAAAAAATTCTGATCGCCAGGAAAAATTAGACATCCGCTAGTTGTCTTTCAAGAGAAATTATGAATTAATATATTTTATTTTATTTTTTTCTTAAATAAAAAATTACAGAAACTCACACATGCAGCTCCCGTACTGTTTTACACAGCAAACATATATACAAGATGAGAATGGTGCTTTTTCATCGTGCACTGAAAGAAGAAAAGAGCTCTTGCGATGTAATTCCCAGGTCTAGCTACCGCAACAAATCATTCACTGGGAATGGGAAAGTGTGCGTGACAAAAGAAGATAAAGCTTACAACAAGGATGAAGAAGCTCTTTTCACAGCAGTTTCGAAGCCCCTCTTTTTCACTAAAAAAAGAGTTTTTTTGAAAAGCGGGAGATGGTGGCCTGGCCTGGGTTTGAATCACAATTATGATTGTGGTTTGGAACAGACTCCGATGGGTCGGAGCCTCCATTGCCTTTTCCTTCCCTCGAAGCGAAAACTTGCCTCAAAGTCTGTAATGGAGGCTCTGGTTCGGGTCCCACAGATCTTGGCTAGGGTTCCACAAAATTTGCTACCACTATCTTTCTGGACGGACCGGGTGGTGCTGCCTTGCAAACAAGTTTATTCTTCTTTTCTTTTTGTATGAAACGGAGCTTGATCGTCATTGAATTAGGAAGATGCTCAGTGAGGTCTCTCTCAGTTAGACCAGTAGCTCTCCATCTTGTGGACCATTGAAGCTTATATCATTAGGGTATTCAGAATTTCTTTTATAAAGTGTTTTTGAAAAAAATATGTTTTTTTTTTATTTTTTAGTTTAAATTAAATGTTTTTGATATTTTTTTAGATAATTCTGATGTGTCGATGTTAAAAATAAATTTAAAAAAATAAAAAAATTATCATTTTGATATATTTTTAAATAATAAATATTTTAAAAAACAATCACCATCAAAATTTTAAACAAAAACAATATCGAGTAAAGCTTAGATAAGACGTTGTGATGCCTTCCCCTAATTTTTAGTTTTTATTTTATTGGGAACAAAAAAAAATCTAATTGGAAAAAAGGAAAAATGATATAATATCTTAAAAAATAGATTTTAATCGGTTAGTTTCGATTTAAAAAATCAGGAACCGAGTAAACTTAAATAAAATCTTCAAAATCCAAAGCTAATTTACCTAACATATAAATGTAAAAAAAAAAAAAAATCTTATGAGCCCATCTCCTACAAGATAGACCACCTTTTCTAGATTCCTCTATCGCCGATCACGAAATTAGAAGTGAAAATCACAGCGCAACAAGTCACCGACCACCTTTCCTCCACTCTCTATCGCGGTGTCACCCCTGAATTCACTACCAATCCAAATTCCCACTGACACAGAGTTGATAGCCGCCCTTTTTCGTGGTACTTGTCAGCAACATTCCTTATCCTCTCTATTTCTCATCGTACACGGTAACAAAGTGTTCTTAATACATTTTAAAAATATTTTTTATTTTTATATTAATTAATTTTTATGTTTTTAGATTATGTTAAATATCAAAAATAATTTAAAAAAATAAAAAAATATATTATTTTTATACAAGTGAATTTGAATGTCCAAGTGCACACTAAGACTCTTTGTGGTATATGTATTTTTATTTAGAAATATCTTAAAATAATATATTTTTTATTTTTTTTAAATTGATTTTGATATATGCATATTTGAATAATTTAAAATTAAAAAAAAATTTAAAACAAAAAAGAATCAAATTTATTCAAAAAAAGCTTTGTCAATATTTCCTAAACACCTACCTAACAAAATTTCAATACATATATTTGTTTATGGGTGCGTGAATTTGTGATTTAAGCAGTGCGTACGTTGTTTGAATCCTTCAATAAATTCTATAAGTAGTTCAGTGTTAATTAATTAATGTGTACCTATTTATTTTATTTTTGTGATTTTCTGCCAACGTTAATCCATAAACAATTTATTTATTTATTTATTTATTGGTAATTCATTCAAATTTCTTAATCCAAAGTGTACGGCCCATGTGGATTGTTCTTAGCTTTGGATGATATCACCAAAACTATTTATTGGTAATTTAGTTTTAATTTGTCCTGGCCGTTTTTTACTGGTTATTAAGTTTTAAATTTTCTTATTTTTTATGAGATTATCTAATTGTTCTTTAATTTTTGTTACAAAATACGAAAAAAATTAAAAGGCATAATTTGTCATAAGAAGAAAATTAAAAACATAATTTGTGAATATCAACATTCACAACAAAATCATCTCAATTGTAATCAATAATTCAAAGGCATTATACACACTCGATAAGGATTGATAATTAATTTAATAACATAAATAGGAAAAATCCAAGAATATCATGAATGGCTACATTAGAGCCTTAACAATAATATTTAGTTCAGAATTCAAAATTAAAGAAAGAAAAATGTAAGCAAGAAACAGTTCTTTGGTCTCCTTCTCTCTCTTTTGATTTCTAGTATTTTTTGACGCAGCAGAAAATCAAAGGGGAATACGACCAACGTCAATATTCCGTAAAATCAAGGAACACGAGATTGAACACGAGATAGTTGAAGTCGGCTGCCAGGTTTACAAGCATACTTAAGGAGAAAACCCTAGCCTAATTCAATACAGAAAAGGAAAGGACATAAAACATTAAATTTGCCATAAATGGCAAATTTGAGATAAATGCAGAATATGAAAGGACTATGAATTCTAAGAGAGTACCAATTGACCAAAGTCAATTCGGACTCTTAATTCAAAAGTTATTGCGAAAACGAAACTTTCCTAAAATAGCAATTTTGACGATTTTGGGGCCGAAACGAAGGAATTTGGCCAAAATTGGGTCGAAATCAGCAGCAAACGCAAACGTCGAAACGCATTGACTGGGAGAGTTTCGCGTCATTCTGACTTCGACGACCCGGTTGCCGAAATTCAGTTGCCTTTGAATTTCGGGTGATCCCTCTTTAGCATGTATGATTCCGCAACTTGTTCTACATCATTTTTTTTCTCCAATCAAATCGATATATTTTGAGAAATTAATAAACATCAACGTTATAAATATCCACCATAGGTTTCTCCTTCCATCCATTAGGATAGCTTTAAAATGACATCAATAGAGAAAGTTATATTTGATTTACCAATAAATAATTTTGACATTTCTCGCACGAGAATTTTCTTATTCATACAAATAAGAAATTTCACTTTCCCTCTTCCTTTCTTTTCCAAATCATGCACTATATAGCTAATTTAGGGCCTACATTATAGGTAATAATATAGTGGAGTAAGAAAGTGGACATATAGCACGAAGTTATCATTTTCTTTTCTTTCACGTCTAGCTTAATGAGGTTAAATGCTTCCCATGAGTGGCAAAAGTAATGAGTAACATTAGTTTGGACTCCAAGCCTTCTTTATCTTACAACACTTGGTTCAAGTTTCCAAGAATTGGATGCTAGAATTTTAATCAATCACACACACACACACACACACACACACACACATACATATATATATATATATTAGTACCTTTTCTCTTCCGGGTGAAAATTATATCGAGCTTGCTTGCATGCCCCTTTTCTCGACTTTTCTACCATTCATCCTCGAAACATCGGCGTGACAGGGAGCATCTATGGGGGACACATTCGATTGATCACGTTAATGAAGTAAAGTAAGAGAATCATGCAAAACATTATCATAACATTGCAGTAAATTGTCAAACCTTATTTAATTTAGCTAACTTTTCTATTCAAGCCATTCACCTCTCTTGCTTGCTTGCTGTATGGCCTTTCTCAATGGTAAGCTAACGTGCACTTTTGACAGAGATTGCATTTTTCATGATCCCAAGTTATTATAGCCCTCACTGCCAAAGCTATGCTGCTCACAACTTGCCTATGTTAATGCCTCCCTGGGCCATGCTAATACTTATAGTGACTCAATAGTAAATTTTGAAATTAAAAGATTTGCTAATTATTAATGAATAATGATTGATAATCTTAATTAGGTGAGAGCGTTGATTACTAAGGATTCTTTTGAATCTTAAATAGAAAAAGGTCACCAAGGTGATTTGTTATTACCTTAAATGAAAGAGCACCAGCGAGATGGAGTAGTTAGTTTATTGATGGTAGTAATGCTTATACCCTTAGTTAATGCAAGATCACAACATGATTTATGAGATCTAAACTGTAATTCCAGATATTTAATTGAAAGAGCTCGATCCCTCTATGCATTGCACCCCTCCTCGTAAACACATTGTGAATTAGATCAATATTTAACTCTTGTTTTGCATGATTTAACTCTTTTTAGCCCAAATTAACACTTGATTGTATATTTTTTAGTATGAACGGTTGAATTAAAAGACATGATACTAATATGAAAAGGACAAAAAGAATAGGAGATATAAAGATCTTATCTTTTTGATACATGGTGTGAGGATTTTCATGTCGCCATGTTTAAAGACATAAAGATTTTCAAATAAACATGTTTGGATATTTTGATGGAGATTTTATTGAAGACATTAGAGATATATAAAAAAAAATATTGTTTTATGGAGATATAATTCCCAAAATT
The DNA here is from genome assembly GCA_029030765.1 of Salix suchowensis. NCBI lineage: Eukaryota > Viridiplantae > Streptophyta > Magnoliopsida > Malpighiales > Salicaceae > Salix > Salix suchowensis. The sequence goes on from JAPFFH010000004.1 coordinate 10,386,522, forward strand.
GATTCAAGAATTATTAGATCTTGGAAAGCCCATTAAGTGTGCACACTCCTTTCATGCTTTGTTTTTTCTCTCTCCCATAAACTAGTAAAGGTATAATTTGACATTCAATTTCTGTATCTTTTTTCTAGGCATGACATTCTTCATTTTCATATCCATGTTCATGATAAAAAAAAATGTATAACTTATTAGGGTTTCTCATGTTTGCACTATTTTTCATGGGAAAAGGATATTACATAATATAGGGCAGGGCTGATGAAAGGTGATGTGTTCCTGTAAAAATAAATAAAATAAAATAAAATTATTTAAGTGTATAAGATTTAAGAGAATATGTTGTGACGTTAAATTCCAATCAATAAACAGTAAAATGAAATTAGAAAAGGAAGATTTTGGATGAACCTGCGACAGGTTTTTGTTTTGTCCTGGAAACCAAGGGACAAGCTTTCCTGCTCTGCTTTGACCTCTGATCTACTAACCACGCACAACCTTGGCTGTTCATATTAGATCCCCCGTCCCACTGTCTTCGTACAATCTCGAAATACAAATTCAAAATTAAAATATTTTATTTCAAATTAAAAGAACAAAACATAAAATTAATATCCTCGAAGCCAGCTTTACATTAATCTATCATTACAACGCCATGAATTTCACTATCATATGGTTTTGTTTGTAAATTCTCTCAAGTACGTGGTCATGATACTGTCTAAGAAAAAAGAATGAGGCGATAATTTTTAGTCTTCACCCTACTCCAAGTCCAAGCTTGAAAACGATGTCGTTTACTCGTTTCTGCCTCGACAGCAAATCGATGTCTTACGTGTCACAGTCACACTTGTTCAAAGATTTTACCTTCAGTAACTGTCTTTTCTCTTCTCTCTGCCTCTCATCTCACGTGACCCAGAGGACTATTCAACAAAGCAGGGCTATAAATAATTAGATATTGACTCCTGGCCATACAATAATCAGTTACGAGAAATATTGACCCTTCGATCATTCAAATGACCTCGAGAGCCTCCCGAGTTTTCATAGACACGAGCACGACACACGAGTTGCGGAGTTCGAGACCAGTGAAATTGGTCACCTTTAGTTTTCTTTAAAATATTATATATAAAAAAAACATTTTAAATGTGAAATAATAAATTTAAAAATATTTTACGGTGAAGAAAGAGAGGCGATGAAAAAGAAGATGACGGTGATGAAAAAGAAAGCAGTGATGATGTCGGTGGTGAGGAAGATGGTTCTGGTGATTGTAAAAGAGAAAATAATGATGAAGAAAGAATTTTATTAGTTGGGAATATTTTATAATAAATAAATAGAATTTAAAAGTAATTATAAAATATTTTATTGACTAATTTTATTTAAAATAATTATAAAAAATATTTTACACAGAATAAAATAACATACCTTTTTATTTATCAGATAAACCTTTTAAAATTATAACATGCAACACATCCCTCAAGCTATGATGTTAGAAGATGATCTAGATTGTGATTGGATCGCAGTGTTTTTTTAGTTATAAGTTTTTTTTTATATATTTTTAAATTATTTTAATGTACTAATATAAAAAATAAATTTTAAATTAATATATTTTCAAGCAAAAAACATGTTGAAAAATAATATTTACTAAAATTTCAAATAAGTACTTTAGTATTGTTTGATATTGTGATAACAATTATTTTTAAAAATATTTTTTTTATAAATACTTCAACTAATATTTTTTATTTTTTTAAATTTATTTTTAATATAATCTGAAAAAATATAAAAAAATAAAATTTAATGAAACGTAGTTTTGATTGGGTTCCAAACCGTGCACGGTGCACACCAATATTTTTTCATGCTACCACCCTCAAATTTGAAAGTATGTTTAATTTAATTTGAAGTTATTTTATAAAAAAAAAATAAACACATAAAATGGGCTTAGACAAATGGAAATTAAGCTTATATTTTATTCACACCCAAAAATTCTTGTAAAATCTGTCCCATGAAGGGCTATCATTCTCCTTCGTGCAATGTCCTCACAGTACACAGCACGATAGTGCTTGTTTGAAACACTGATTATGACCCTTTTTAAAATTGCTTTTCATTTAAAATATTATATTAAAATAATATTTTTTTTTATTTTTTAAAAAATTATTTTTTATATTAGTATATGAACTATTTTTTTAAATTTAAAATAAAAAATAAAAATAAAAATTTTCCAAAACATTTTTTAAAAAATAAAACATCTCTTAATGCCTAGAAAATATAACTAATTTTATTTTTTAAAATGATTTTATTTATAAATATATTAAAATAATATTTTTTATTTCTTAAAAGTTATTTTTAACTTATCACGTCAGAATTATTTAAAAACATAAAAAATAAAAATTTAAAAGAAAAAATAAAAATTTTAAAAGCAAATTTAAACTCATCTCACAGCAATAAGCCCACTCTCATGCTATCACTCCCACCTCCCTTTCACCAGAAAACTCACTCAAACACAACCTCTCACTGTCAAGTCTCAACACTTTTTATATCTCGCACCAAAACGAACACCCATCTTCAACCGAACTCCACCACCTCCTCCTTACAGAGGCCACCGTCCACGAGAAGAAGAAGAAGAAGAAGAAGATCATGCTTCTCTTCCTTTTCCTTTCCATCCTCTCCTTTTCTTCCTCTTCCCTTTCTCTAAACCAAGAAGGGCTTTACCTCCAGCAAACAAAGCTCTCTCTCTCAGACCCAGACTCAGCTCTCTCATCCTGGTCAGACAGAGACACCACCCCGTGTTCATGGTCCGGCATCAAATGTGACCCAGCAACAAACTCTGTCACCTCCATAGACTTGTCCAACACGAACGTAGCTGGCCCTTTCCCTTCCCTCCTCTGCCGTCTCCAAAACCTTACTTCCCTCTCCTTCTCCAACAACAACATCAACTCCACTCTCCCTTTAGATATCTCCGCCTGTCAGAATCTCCAACACCTTGATCTTTCTCAAAATCTACTTACAGGTACTCTCCCCCACACCCTAGCTGACCTCCCTAACCTCAGATACCTTGACCTCACTGGAAACAATTTCTCAGGTGACATTCCCAATACTTTCGCACGTTTTCAAAAATTGGAGGTTATTTCTCTCGTTTATAATCTCATCGACGGTATAATACCGCCTTTTTTAGGCAACATTACCACTCTCAGAATGCTCAATCTATCGTACAACCCGTTTACACCGGGTCGGATCCCTCCCGAGTTTGGCAACTTTACGAACCTGGAGATTTTGTGGCTCAGTCAGTGTAATTTAATTGGCGAAATCCCTGACTCACTGGGTCGACTCAAGAAACTCAGGGATTTAGACCTTGCATACAACAATCTTGTCGGTTCGATCCCGAAATCACTCACTGAGTTGACCAGCGTAGTCCAAATTGAGCTCTACAACAACTCATTGACCGGTGGTTTGCCTCGGGGGATGGGGAAGCTGACCGAGTTAAAGAGGTTCGACGCGTCAATGAACCGGTTAACCGGGTGGATTCCTGATGAGTTGTGTCAGTTGCCGTTAGAGAGTCTCAATCTTTACGAAAATGGCTTTACAGGGACGTTGCCTCCAGGCATAGCTGACTCACCGAACTTATACGAGCTCAGGCTGTTTCAAAATGGACTCACTGGCGAGTTGCCTCAAAATCTAGGCAAAAACGCGCCATTAAGATGGCTAGACGTGTCAAACAATCATTTAACTGGACAAATTCCAGCAAGTTTATGTCAGTATGGCGAGTTAGAGGAGATTTTGATGATATATAACTCGTTTTCAGGTCAAATACCGGAAAGTTTAAGTCATTGCCGGAGTTTGACCCGTGTCCGGCTGGGATATAACCGGTTTATCCGGCGAAGTGCCAACTGGGCTTTGGGGTTTGCCTCGTGTTTCGTTGTTTGATCTTGTCAACAATTCATTTTCAGGTCCGATCTCGAAAACAGTTGCTAGTGCTGCAAATTTGTCAAAGTTGATTATTGATAGGAATAACTTTGATGGGAGCTTACCAGAGGAAATTGGTTTCTTAGCGAATTTATCTGAGTTTTCGGGTAGTGAAAATAGGTTTAATGGATCATTGCCCGGGAGTATAGTGAATTTGAAGGAGCTTGGTAGTTTGGATCTTCACGGGAATGCCCTTTCGGGTGAGTTACCGGATGGGGTCAATTCGTGGAAGAAAATGAATGAGCTAAATTTGGCAAACAATGCATTTTTCTGGGAATATACCTGATGGAATTGCAGGGATGTCTGTGCTTAATTATCTTGATTTGTCGAATAATAGGTTTTCGGGGAAAAATCCCAATTGGTTTGCAGAATTTGAAGTTAAATAAGCTTAATTTGTCGAGTAACAGGTTGTCAGGAGAGATCCCGCCATTGTTTGCCAAGGAGATGTACAAGAGTAGCTTTATTGGGAATCCTGGTTTGTGTGGTGATATTGAGGGGTTGTGTGATGGGAAGGGTGGCGGGGAGAGGTATAGGTTATGCTTGGTTGATGAGGTCTGTTTTCGCAGTTGCTGTGTTTCTTCTTATTTTTGGTGTGGTCTGGTTTTATTTCAAGTATAGGAATTTCAAGAAAGCAAGGGATGCTGATAAGTCGAGATGGACTTTGATGTCGTTTCATAATCTGGGTTTTAGTGAATACGAGATCCTGGACTGTCTTGACGAGGATAATGTTATAGGCAGTGGATCGTCTGGGAAAGTTTACAAGGTTGTGCTTAGCAATGGCGAGGCTGTCGCAGTGAAGAAGCTCTGGGGAGCACCGAAAAAACAGAGTGACGATGTAGAGAAAGGTCAGGTGATTCAAGATAATTGTTTTGATGCAGAGGTTGCGACTCTGAGTAAGATTAGGCACAAGAACATTGTAAAGCTATGGTGTTGCTGTACTGCCAGAGACTGCAATCTTTTGGTTTATGAATATATGCCTAATGGTAGCCTGGGCGACCTGCTGCATAGTAGCAAGGCAGGGCTGCTAGATTGGCCAACAAGATACAAGATAGTTGCTGATGCGGCTGAGGGACTTTCTTATTTGCACCACGATTGTGTTCCCCCGATCGTGCACAGAGATGTGAAATCCAACAATATATTGCTGGATGGTGATTATGGAGCTCGGGTAGCTGATTTCGGTGCAGCCAAAGTGTTTGATTCAACTGGAAAGCTTAAATCCATGTCGGTCATTGCAGGATCTTGTGGTTACATTGCTCCAGGTTAGTGAGTGTGAAAATGATCTGTGCTGAAATTCTTTTTCTTTTTTTACCAAGTAAGTATAACCTACACTGATTTATCTCCTGACAAATATATTAATATTCTGTCATCCAATTCCAATAACTTTTGCTGAACTGAAGGTAAATTATTCTGATACGTTTGATGCAGAGTATGCGTACACCCTTCGAGTGAATGAAAAGAGTGACATCTACAGCTTTGGTGTGGTGATTCTCGAGTTGGTAACCGGTAAACGCCCAGTTGATCCGGATTACGGGGAAAAGGACTTGGTCAATTGGGTATGCACCACCATAGATCAGAAAGGAGTTGACCATGTAATTGACTCAAAACTTGATTCTTGTTTCAAGGAAGAGATAAGCAAAGTCCTCAACATTGCCATCCTCTGCACCAATCCCCTTCCCATCAACCGCCCATCGATGAGAAGAGTGGTGAAAATGCTGCAAGAAATCGGGTGCAGAGAACCAGTCCAAGACTGCTAAAAAAGACGGCAAGTTGACGCCGTATTACTATGACGATGCCTCAGATCATGGAAGCGTAGCTTGAGCAAACAATCAAACTTTCGTTGCCAACATGGATATATGGAGGAACAAATCATTATAAGCTCCAGTTCTTGTTTCTGGGCTACCTTCACAGTTTTTACCTCCGCCTCCGGGATGGTGTTCTCACCGTGAAAGGCTAATTCACGGAGAAGAGAAGGAGAAAGGTAAGAGAAAGGTGGTGTTAACGTAATCAAGGAGTCGGTGATGGTATTGTACACTGTAAAAAAGTAAATGAACGTATTGAAAACTTTGCTTCTACCAAATTCGATTTGCTGCATTCAGTAAGATTATACTCTTAAGCAAATTTCTTTTATAAATCTTCAAATTAAATCTTCGCCGCTTTAGTTAGCAAGCCAGGTTGGTCTTTCATAGGCCCTTCCTATTTTATGAAGATAGGCTAGGCTGGCTCCATCTGGTGCCGTTTGTGGCTCCAGTGTCTGGACTCTCCATTGAGTACTTGCTGTGTTCTATCTTTTCGGACAACGACTCCGGCAACAACACTGCAGATATTTATGTGAAGGGTATCTCAAAGTATGCAAATGTGTTTTCAAATTTACAGATTGGTGAATCAGTGAGCATGGAGTGGAGATCACCGGAGCGATGGCAAGTGGTATGGTGAGGCTCGGTTCTAGGAGGAGCTTCTGATCGGAACAGCCTGCAGGTGGCACTAAACTTATATTCTTGCCAATCAATGAAGCGATTTCTAGTTTTTATTATTATTATTTTGTTTTTTTTATAAGAAAAAAAACTCAACTATTACTTCGTGACCTCTTACATGCCGCACTTCATTATTCACTGAAAAAGTGAAACTATAATTTAATTAATCTGAAAAAAGCTATTTGGAAGTAAGTGGAAAAATCAACTCTTCAAAATCCAAGGACAAATCATGGTTAATGGCCGAAAACCACATATACATATTCTTAAATAGAATTATGTCTATAATGAGCGTGATGTAATGATAGAGAATTTGTGATATAATGATAAAGAATTTATGATCTACATATAAGAATTTTTATTCAAATCAGGGACATCAGGATTTTACTCGTTTATCTGAATTCATAAAATACAGCTTTCCAAAGAATTAATTTTCCTCTCATAAAAAATAAATAGAACTACTATTTAACTACTCTAAACAAATTTTTGATCTTTCATTTAATTAATTCAGCAATCATCTACATAACTCGTATTCATAATGCTCTATGTTAATTTTGTTAACATAAAAAATAAATGGAAATAAAGAGTAAGCATTATATACATACAATTTACCTCCATATATTTACAGAACAAATAAATTTATTACACTGTCCCATTGCGAATAACAAATATTAAAAAAAACTTTTTTTAATTTTGTAAGTTCTTAATTTAACATTTTTTTTTAAAATTGCAAATATGGGTTTTTTTTAGCACCGAAGGTTTTTTATTTTTAATAATAGATTATTAATCGTTGAGGGGTTTATGGCAAACTTTTAAAATTTTGAATGGTTTCCATAAAATTTGAAATAAGAGAGAGCATTGTAATATAGCCATTTGCATCTATTAATTACCTGATGTGAAGCATTACCAAGAAACATAGAGACCTCCGCAGATGTGGGGCAGGAGAGCCAATCGACAGCTTTCCATCCTTTTATTTTCTCCCAAGAGCTTAGAAAATGAGAGAATGAACATTAAAAAAAACTCATAAAACAGAACGAAGTTAATTAGGAAAGCTAATATTTTTTTTTGTTTTTTCTTTAATTTTGTAAGTTCTTTATTTAACTATTTTTCTTTAAATTTCAAATATGGATATTTTGAATACAAAAGGGTTCTGTAATAGATTCTTAAACGTTGAGGGATTTATGTCAAATTTTTAATAAATTTATAAATAAGAGAGAGCCGACCACGACCAAAAAAAATAATATTTTGTAATATATATTAATTACCTGACATGAGGCTTTACTTGGAAAGATAGAGACCTCTGCCGTGTTGAAAGACGTGGGGAAGGAGAGCCGACCAAAAGATTTCCATCTTTTATACTGTACGAGTACAATATTATTCCTTAATAAAAAGTGCAAAAAACGTGGTCTTCATAAATAGAGTCGGGCTGAGTTTTTATTTATAATTCAATTTTTTACATTTTATAAATTATAAACTTGATTTATATTTATATTTTTTTATCCAAACAAGTTAAATATACTAGATGGACTGATTTTTTTTTTTTTTTATATAGATATAACAAATATTCACGAGTTGAATTTATATTATTGATTTTTATGGACTTGCATTTAAAGGGGACCCTACCTTTAATGTTAGGTCTATTTTTATATTTTTCACTACTAATAAATTCTACTTACCTCTTCTCCTCTCTATTATACGAATCTCCCCACCAACATCTTCACCATAATTCATTCACGGAGCCATTCTTTGAATCCCATAAACTTGGTCCTTTGATTGTTCATCTCAAAGCCTATGAAGAATATTATAAATTATGAGATTTCATCTAACATTTTTATTTTTTTTACATTCTAATAAATATTTAAAGAAAGCTTTAAAAGAAAACATACTTGAATCCTTAATATTTATTCTATTGAAACATTTAAGAACCCGTCATTTTATTTATATGGGTCATATTTTACATAACATTATCTTTTTTTTGTGGTTTAATAAGTACACTAACATCCCTAGGGAGGCAGCCTGGCGGCAACAGGCCTCGCTCTCATACACGGGAGCGAGGTTCGAGCCATCCTAGCGCCCTATCCCAAACCTGTAAGAGCCTGGGACAACCGGGGGTTTACGCATGCTCTGGGCCCACAAAGTGCGCTTTCCGGATCATGTGGTTCCCACGTTATCCAAAAAAAAAAAATACACTAACATAATATGCATAGAGAAATGCTAAAACTTTACAAATATACATTTGTCTCAACATGTATCATAATTAGATAAGAGCTAATTCATTTGGCATAGCTCTTTTCATTTACTACAATATTAGTGTTTATTTAACATGATTCATAAACAACAAACACATAATCAGTCCAATTATTATGTCTTTATCAAAGATAATTTCTTTAATTATTATTCTAATTTAATCATGTATACCAAATAGAAAACAAGAAATATCATGAACTACTTTATAAATGAGTTCATAATGTCAAATACATAATCATCATAAATTTATAACATAACATCAACAATTATATTTCATGATACTTATTCTTTCTACGTGATTTCTAAAACTTTCGGGTGACAATCCTTTCGTCAATGAATCAACAATCATAAGACTGATGTTAATATATTTAATTGACACTCTTTATTCTAAAACTCTTCTTTAACGATAAAGTATTTTATTTTTATATGTTTTGCACCTTTTAAATGCCTATCCTTCTTAGAAAAGAAGACAATTGTAGAATTTCACAATAGTTTTTCAATGGCTTGATGATACTATCAACTACTCCAAGTCCTAAAATAAAGTATTTGTGACCAATTTTCTTGAATTGTAGCCTTAAAGCATGCGATGCAATAATAATATATTTTCTTGCACTCTTAAATGAGATTGCTCCTCCAATTAAAAGGAACAAATAATCAAATATGGTTTTTGTTTTTTTTAATATCCACACATTTAGCAAAAATCTGAATATGAATATCCAACACCTCAAGATGATCAAATTTTCTATAAGTGAGCATGCAATTTTTCATTCCTTGCAAATATCTCAACTCTTTCCTTACAACATTTCAATGATCTAAACCTAGAATACTTTGGTACATGACTAGCATTCCAACAACAAAACTAATGTTTGGCTTTATACAAAGTTTGAACATACATTAAACTCCCAACAATTAATACATATGGAATTCCTTCCATTTGTTTATGTTTGAATTCATTGTTTGACCATTGAATGAGATTGAACTTATCTTTTTTTTAATGGGAACAATATTTGCTAATCATTTATCCATTTTAAATCTTTCTAAAACTTGATTGATATGGGCCTTTGAGACAACCCTAACAATCCATGTGATCTATCCTTAAATATTTCTACCCTAATCACATAAGTTGTCTATTGGATGTATTTTATCAAAAAAAATTTATTAAAGATAAACTTTTTAATCTCATGTAGTAAACCAAGATCATTAGTTGTAATAATATATCATAAACATACATAATAAAAAATATAAACTTACTTCCACTAACCTTCAAATATATACATCGATCAACAATGATTTCTTTAAATTTAAAATAAGTAATATTATAATTAAAACTAAGATACCATTGTCTAGATGCTTGTTTAAGTTTCATATATTGATTTTTTTACATTTACACACCAAGTGCTCCTTTTTCTTCAACTGAAAATCCCTCGAGGTTGATCATATAAACCTTTTCTTATAAGTTGTTTTCACATCGATTTGATGTAACTCTAAATCATAATGAGTTATTAAATCCATGAGAATTCTAAATGAGTCTTTTTTTAGAGATTGATGAAAAAATCTTTTTTGTAATTAATGTTATATCTCTAAGTAAAACCCTTTAGCAATAAGTTTGAACTTGTAAATACTAGGCTTAGTCTATTTCATTTTTCTTAAGCTTTAAAAAAGATTTTTCTTCAACACTGCTAATACTATTCATAATAGTGAGTTTCTCAACTTGAAGTGCTAAATCAAGATCCAAAACACCTAGGTAAAATTGGACTTGTTTACATCTATAAGATAAATTAAGTCCATTGAATATTAAGATAGACAAAAGCATACAAATGAAAAGAAATATGAACAAACACGACAAAGACTTATAAAAATACACAAACATTAATGCTTTGAATCAAAACTTAAATATCTTATACAAATTTGGAAAAATTATTCACATGTATAATAAATATATATCGATGATAAAACAATATACATAAAAAACCATTATTATGCTAATAAAATGTAATCTTATTTGGAAATAGACATATCTACTATCTTTTGATGTATAAATATAACTAATAAGACATATTGATTACTAACTATTATGTTTTCATGAATCATAAGAATGTTAACTAGGAAATTGAATTTACCTATAAATAAATAATTATCATGACATTTATAAACATTAAAATTCATGGGTGATTGAAGAGAATTAACATTACACAATTCAAAAGTGATTTGTGTTAATGATTTGACCTCTTTAATGATTAGGAAACCACTTTTAATATAAATCCAAAATTGTAAACACGGTACTTAAACATAAATATCAGTTTTTTTTTTTAAAAAAAAAATACACAAGATATTCATGCTTTTATTTCTAACATACCCACTCCTAGTAGAGGAGAAAAGATGCCAAACATTAAAATTATAAAAAATAAATCATTTTTTTCTTAACTAAAAATTAGGTTAATCCAAGAAATTAACAAACCCTCTGGAATTGAAAGTCAGACCAGTTTTTAGTTGAAAAGGGACAGAAGACGGCAGCCAACCGCGAACCAACGCAACTAAACCAATTGGATAGATTTCCAAAATATCCTACCAATTTAGATACTTTTCTGTTTCGCTTTCTAAACTAGCCCTCACTAACATGAAATCAATCCCCATATAAAATGATCATTTCTTCGCGCAGCAGTTCATAGACAAGCCATCTTCGATCTCTGCACAAACCCTCTTTGCCTACAGAGAGATCATATATAGAAATTTCAAATCATCAATCAAAATCATATACAGTCCAAAACAGGAAAACACTGCAGCCCAGATCACAAAATATGAAATCCAGCCAGGAAGTTGCTTATTATTTTATCTTGTCTCTTCTTGCATCATCGGCTGCCATTCTTTGTTTGGTACTGATATTTTTTTGCAGAAAGAAACCGAAGGAATCTGAAGAAAGTCTTCCAGCTGCCAAGATTCCTGCACAGGGGTATCCATTAACAGATATTGATGATGCAACTGAAGGGTTCAATCATCGAAGAATTATCGGCACCGGTCGTTTAGGAACTGTGTACGCCGGTGTATTGCCAAGCGATCAAAAGCCGGTTGCTGTGAAGAGAATACACCCTTCTCTTGTTCTGAGCAATGCTGGTTTTGGGTTCACTTCAATACTGAAAACACTCTCTTCGGCCCAGCATCCCAACGTAGTCCCTATACTAGGACTTTGCCAGGCTCCCGGTGAGAGAATCATTGTGATGGAGTTTGTCAGTGCGGTGAGTTTGGATTATTATCTGCATGAAAATTCCGATGGGGCATCATCCTTACTGGACTGGAGCCGGCGTTTGAGAATTGCAGCCGGGGCGGCCAGAGGACTCGAATACTTGCACGAAGGGATGTCACCAAACATTGTTCATGGATGTTTCAAGGCATCAAATGTTCTACTAGATGACAAGTTGTGTGCTAGGGTTTGTGATTATGGGCTATCTTCACTGGCACCTTATGAAAAGAGGGGGCTTGCGGGGTACGTGGATGAGGAGCACTGGAGGAATGGAAGGGGGGAGGCTTGCAAGGAAAGTGATGTTTATGGGTTTGGTGTGGTTTTGCTGGAGCTGTTGAGTGGGAGGCGAGCTGACGAAGGGATTGCTTGTTAGGTGGGCATTGCCTCTGATTAAACAAACGAGGTTTAGTGAGCTTTTTGATCTCCGACTTGTGTTGCCATCTGATACGAGGCCACTTACTAGATTGGCCAAGGTTGCTTCAGCTTGTGTAAGTAATTCGAGGAAGAGTAGGCCCACTATTGTTCATGTAGCTACTATTTTAAACAATTTGGAGATTGAGTTATGTGCTTGATTTCGTGATGATAAACGAAGAAAAAGTCAAGTTTGAAGGGGCAACAATTTTGACTTTTGTCAGATTCTTTTTCTTCCTGAAGATGTATACATTATATATATTCAATTCAATTCTGTATTTATTAAATAAAATAGAACTCTTGTATTGAATGCATTTCTTGTTGGAAGTTCGTTGGTTGCTACATTTCTCTTTCAACATTAACTGGCTTTGAACAATTTTTGTAGACTTTTCTTAAATGTAATAAATTGATTAGTAATTTAGAGTAATTTTGTAGACTTTTAATAATTTTTGTAGACTTTTAATAATTTTTGTAGACTTTTCTTAAATGTAATAAATTGATTGTCAATTCCGTTTTGATTAACGTTTTGTTTTTTTAATTGGAACAAAATGTTTCGTTTTCGACGCTGCTGTTTTGGGGTTATACTATTTATCTATATACATGTATATAATTAATTCAATTTTTTTTAGTTCAAATCCAAAAATAAAATTATTTAGAATTGTGTAATTTAATCTAAAAAAGACACAATAAAATAATTTTTATGAACAAAATTATGAACATGTATATATTATGATAATGTCATCATCAATCTCGCAAGGTCATTATATTTTCTGATTGCTCTGAAATTTTAACATAATATATATAAATATGTCAAGAGACTCCTCGTAAAATTTCATTTCAATCTAACGGTCTGATTAAGAGATATGATTGATATTGTAAAACTACTTTATTATTAAAAAAAAACACTATTTGACCAAAACGGAACGGGCAAAATAAAATCAGAATGTTTTGACCCGTATTTGACTAAAATATCCCAGAATAAACTATAATTTAAACTAAAATAAAAATAATATTTTTTTATCTTATTTTTTTAACCGGTATGAATTCAATTGAAACAAAACTACGAAACTTGATTTAGAGTAAGTGCAACCTACCCCGTTTGAGCCAACTAATACGGTCTAGGAAGGTTCGTTATCTCTAGGGCTAGGAGATGACGACGAGAGCTTTGTTATGGGCAAGATGAAGAAAGTTGGAATTGCTAGGGCAGTGCAACTTGGATTAGAAAAGCTCAAGTTCTTCAATGTGGGATGGGGACATCATTTGCATGATACTTATGTGCGCGTGGAGCGTTGTGCTCCTTTTATTCTTCCAATTTTCAAAAAGCAGAGATTATGCTAATTTTATTTTCAAAAAATAACATAAAAGAAATATAAAACATTGCTAATATATTTTCTAGTTGTAAAATAACTTTTGATTATAAACTCTAAATTTGAAGCATAGATTTAATAAAATAGATTGAAAATTATACACTTCAATAAATATAAAAAAAATAACACTAATAATTATCGATTAATTCTTTAATTTGAGAAGAAAAAAGAACTACATATTAAAATATTTGTGTTATGGGAATCCTTTTTAATTTTGTACTTAATTATATGATACTAACTTCTTAAAAAGTATTAATAATTAAAACTCTGTTGAAACAATCTAACCTCCCTAAAAAAATAATAATCATAAGACATACTTAAAGAAAATGAATGATTTAAAAAAAAGACAAAAATATCTCTCTCACTAAAATCTTTGTCTCATTAATGTGCTTAATTTTTCTTGGAAATGTTTTAACCAAAATATTTGTTTCTTAGACAACATTCTATCATTATTCCAAAAGCATGTTTTAATTATATAAAAAAACAACATTATGATAATTTCAATGTGAGTTTATTAATAAAAAACATTAAAATAATACAACACTTGTGCATTTCCATTGAAGTTCTTTTGTGGTGTCATCAAACTATCCAAACAGGTAGCATTGAACCCTCAAACTTGATTCCTTGCTTAGGCTGAGTATCAAATTAAGTCATGCAAAGGTTAACCTAAAATGATTTGATCAACTAAGTTGATTCAAAGGCAACCTAAGTGATCGATAAAATTGAGTATGAATTAAAAAAATTAAAGACAATATAAATGGTGTGGATCTCGTGATCACATGGTAACGTAACTCACAATAAAGATTGAATATGATACCAAAAAGTCAAAAAAGATTTGATAGGAGTGTGACACAATGAAAATTTATTTCAAGGCTCCAACATTATTGAAAAAAGATGAGTTGACGCCATGGAAACAATTAATATTTGACTCACTTACAAAATTGATCAAAAAACACTAAGCTCATAAGTCCAAAACCTGATTCAAAAAAGTCTTGGATCCTAATTGAAAATAAAACATTAATTAAGTCTAAACAAGTCATTTAGTTGTTACTAACAAAACAAAATAAAAATCCATGCTCTACCCTGAAAAAAAAGAGAAGGAACTAAAATATTATAAAATTGATTTAAGACTTATTTATAACTTTTCATGTGACCCATTAATCATAGAAACTAAAGGAAACGTAGCCTCCTATATTATTTCTAAATTGTAGTAGAATTCTAATCTCAAACTTTTGTCTTTTTCCTTCTTTAAAAGAAAAGTAATTGCTGGTATTTATTCCCTCATTTTTATCTCTTAGTATCCTTCTAACACCATAAAACACAAATAATGTTCTTGGAATAATCTTCGTATATAATTAGAAAACTTTGCCACCATTTTTTCCCCTACAATTAAAAATTCAATATACCCTTTCTATCCCACTCCAAATAAGTATTGAGATTATTTTTACCTTGAAAGTTAAGAATTTTCAATTTAATGGAGTCTAAGTCTGCATTCATATCTTTATAATTCCCCATTGCATTGAAATTTACATTCCTTTTCCAATAGATGCAAAACGATAGTTATCTTCACTCATATCCGTGTTTTCATCAACAAACTCTTCAAAATCATAACTGACATTCCGTATGAACTTTTAAGCGATATTTCCTCATTGATCAACCCTATTATTTTATTTATTGAATTCAACTAATCTTTTAGTTCCTAATACATTTTAAATAAGAGCTCGAGTTTGGTGGCCTATGGTTTACAATTGGGAAAACGAAGTTAATGTTTTGTGTAGCTTATTCGTTGTTTTAAGATATTTTTTCTGAATTTGTAAAATTTGGCTAGTAAGATAAAACATACCTTCAGACCTCTCATGTTTTACATAAAAATTAAGGTTTTTTCACTCTAGTAAGTTCATTATATCCTTTTACCTCATAACTTACTTTATTTTAGTTATTTTAGAATTGAAATAAACAAATCAAAATTAGTAGCCTTTAAAGTGTAATCAAATTATAATTATTAGAATCAAGAATAAATAAATATGGTAAGAACAAAGAAAAATTAAAATACAAATTATAATTTCTCGAGTAGCAATACAAATTATGGACAAACCCAAAGACATGGAATAAATCAGAAGCAAAAACTAGCAAAAACAATTAATTGACTCTTAAATAACCCAAGTACAATATAATTTTTTTTGGATAAAAAAAAATAGTAAGGATCATGTTTTAGAACGTGACACAAATATGACTTGTTACATAATTTTTATGTACTAGAATTCAAAACCTAAACCAAATGATATCAGAATGATCTAAAATTTAATAGTTTGTAATCCGATACCTCGCAAACAACAAATCCCAATTTATAGGTAATTCCCTTATGTCTAGGTATCCAAACCCCATATATGATCAATTTACAACAAAATTAAACCTTAAATTAAAATCTTAGACAAACAATATCAAAATAAGCTCAATTTTAAAATATGGTTCTCTTTCAACTCAAATAAATATTATATTAAATTTTAATTAATTTTAAGGTGGTTTTCTTAGAGAGCCTGAATATAATTAGTTTGCGATACAATCTAACCCCAAATTAAAACCTTTAGCAAACAATATCAAATTACACCCAAATTTAACAAATTTAATATATATGATGCAATTTCATCCTCAATAGAAATAATGTGAAAATTGATCCTGAGCTGGTTATCTTATGGCGTACTAAGAATTCTGTTATGCAACAAATTTCAATCAACCTTTAAATTTTTGTGTAAAATTTTCTTATTTTTTCATGCAACTAATATGATTTGAGACCATGACAAGATGAAGTCTTAAGTTATTTTGCTTAGATGTGGTAGACACAAAGAAGAAGAAGAAATTGAATGGCATAAAATTTAATGTTTGACATTGCTAAAAGTGCTTTTTTATATAAAAGAGAAATAAAAATTATTTATGTTATCACTTTATTTGAAAAATATTGAAAAACTTTTAAAGGAAAAACTATGAAGAGCATCTAATATACATATTTCAAACTCATTATAAAATTAGAAAATCAAGTCCTGAGTTTTCTAGACGGAGAAATATTACATTTGAACATGAAGCTTTACTCTCTTTTTTCTTTTTTTCTTAGTCCATATTTTTTTAAAACGCGATTTTTCATTTATTTCTGAAACAGCGTTTTTGCTTGTCCCTTAATAGTTAAATGAATTCCTCGCAAGTGCCTGAACCATTTTTTTCATATAATTTATCAGCCCATACAATTCAGTCGGCTGTAACTGATACAAAGCCCACCAACAGCAGGGCCCAAACCCGGTGTGGCCAGGTCCAGAAGCCGCTCTGATCAGTTCAGCAAAGATTGTTCTCGGTCCAGCTTGAATAAGCAGCAAGCAGAAACGTGAGCCCCACCCACCACCAGCAGTATTCTGCCGAAATTCAACACCTGGCAGTGGGCGTAGACAGGGGCTGGTGGGGTCCTGGCCTTTGAATATTATTATAACAATAATAATATAATTTATATTTTGCCACCCTTGAGAAACTACCTCATTTTAGCCTGATGCTGTTAGAAAATATTTTGTAAGAATTTTTTTTTAAAATTATTTTAATATGTTTTAAAAATATGTTAAAAGCTATGCCAATATCTAATGTCAAAATATTTCTTTCATAACTTGTTGTGAAGTTAGAGATTATTACTTGTATTATAACTTTTATATACACAACTAAATATAATTATTAAGAAATTGATTTTAATATAAATATGGATTGACCTATTTTCATTAAATGTAAACTTAAATTATTTATATGAGAAAAACCTTCAATTTATTTAAATTTCATGATCTAAATTGAATTTCATGAGAAAATAAAATACTTTTCCTGTGATTTTCACTTAAACAAAAAATATATCATTCACCAGAAAACTGTCATCTGAAATGTTATTTTCTTAAAACATTTTTTCCAACTTTTAATTTTCTAACCAATATAATCATAAAGTAAAATAAAATTGAGAATCCATAATTTTAAAAAAACATATAAATGCATAAATGGCTCGATCTCTCTTAATTGATAGTGCAATTCTTCAATATATCCTTATATTTAATTACGTCTATTTATTTTATTTTAAAAAAAATCCACAATATTCGTTCCTTTATTATCTCCATTCAAACGAATGAAAAGTTTTCAAATAGGATTAGATATTTGACGTATATCTATATTTGAAACATTGTCTCCACTTAGTCTCTACATAATGATTATACCCTATTATGTCAATTTGTAGGTAGATCTCCTAAGACTTTTTGCTAGTTGATACATAACATACATAAATAACTCTTGAATCCTTACCATCCATATTTATCTCACATTTTTATAAAATAATTGAAAACAATTTATTAAAAACAACCTTTAAAATATAAAAGGATATTTTTTTATATCAAATTGTGATTTTTTATTAGTTTTTGATGAAAGGTGTAGTGTTTTGAAAATTAAAAGAAGGAATAAATAGGAAAACACAACAATGCCCTTTAAGGCTTAGAAATGAGTGCATATGAATGAGGGGCATTGATTTAATTGAACAAATAACTTGATAAGTATATATAAGAGGATAAATGAAAAAAGAAAAGGAAAGGGATATTTGAATTTGTGAGGATAAAATTGAGAGTGAGAAGAAGAAAAGGAAGAGGATTGTGGAGGAATAAGTGTTTAAGGTGAGATTTAAGCTTGAATGTGTATAATTGATGTTATTGGTCAAGATTTGGGTTTTATTAAGGTTTAGGGTTGAATTTTTATTTTTAGAGACTAATTGAAGAATTGATTTATGCGATGAATTAATTGTTTAAAGTGTGATGAGTTGATTAGTTATATGTTGATTATGTTCTTTTTGAATTGTGAATATGACATTGATCAAACTTCTTTATAAGTCTTAAATTGTTATCTATCTCTTGTTCATGATTAAACATGATCACTCATAAAAATTGAATCTTTGGTATGAGTCATTATGTATTTTTGAATTGATAGCTTTTCATTTTATTGATGTCATAAGTCAAGCCCTTTAGATATGAATCTATTTATTTGATTATGATATGACATTTTGTTATGTTAATTAGAATACTCATGATAATAAGATAGTGCTAGTTTTTTTGCACATCATATATGAACCTTATTTGATCATAAGATTCATCGAAGATTGATCATTTCACAATACAAAGCATCATGTTCATTGCATTTTGATTTTTCAACAAGTCATACCTTATGAACCCTAGTTGTTATGGCCTGCTTGTGGAACTTTCTTGTAAAAGCAAAGCTAAAGTCATATATTGAATATTATTGACTCACTAAGTTGTTAAACTCACCATTTTTTTTATTCATTTTTATAGGCTTATGACTTTGTTAGCGATATCATTTTTGCAGGATCCTTAGAACTTTTTTTTTATGTAATTTGTACTTTCTACTATGTCTAATTAATGCTCCACAATTACAGAAATTTGTATTTAACTTTTGTATTAAGACAATCAATTTATTTAACTTAGGTATGTTATCATGTTGCGTAAAACTTTGATTTGTTTATATAAGAAAAAAAAATATTTGTAAATTTGGGTTCATATAAGCATGAAATCCTGAAAAAAGATTTTGTCTATATGCAGATCATGAATCCAAAAATGA
Source organism: Salix suchowensis (assembly GCA_029030765.1). Classification (NCBI taxonomy): domain Eukaryota; kingdom Viridiplantae; phylum Streptophyta; class Magnoliopsida; order Malpighiales; family Salicaceae; genus Salix; species Salix suchowensis. Next base: position 10,405,817 of record JAPFFH010000004.1, read on the forward strand.
GATCGTGATTGAAGTATAACTTGGAAAAATATAATTACTAAATAATTGATTATCCCATTAGATAATTAAAATTATAGATATTAAAAAATATTACGACGCTAAATACAATATAGGAAAAAAGGGAATATTGTTGGGCGTAAGTATGATAAAGCCGTGTTTCTTGATTCTAAAGTTCTTCAGTGTACCGATTTTTCCGACAGAATGGGACCAAAAACAGGATTAATATCGCTTTCGTACTAATTTTGGGATTTTTTTTCATTTAACCCATGAAATACGCAAGTGTATTTCCTTGCTGGATGCATCAGTACAGGCAAGGTCGTCGAAGCCATGAATCTTCAGGCTCTCAGCCATGAATCTCCACTGTAGATGATTATTAAGCTGAAGAATAATACTTTATAGCTCCAAAAAGCACATGATCCAGCCAGAAGTCCATGGTTCCCATGAAAAACTTGGCAGCATCTTTGAAATTATGGCTAACTTTCTGCGTAAAGGTGGACCACTTTAATTTGAACAAGAGCCTGAACCATGAAAAGGGTTTTGAAAAGATTTATTTTTTCTTTGATGGTTGCTATTCGTTTCTGATAGATTGGGAATATTATATTTTTTCTTAATTCGTCAAGATACCGATGTATTGGACCTTCGTTTAGGAAATACGATAGCTCATCCGGCTTTCCCCAGAACCCTTTACTTGTTAGATAGCAGATCCGTATTATGTGATTTATAGAATAATAATAAAAACTGTCTTTTTGATGTAGTTTTCTTTGATTAATTTATCCAAATAATCCTACAAAAATTATCGGAATGATTTTAAATGAAGTACAATTTGAAGGATATTAAATTTGAAATTGAAAATCAGAAAAAAATAACTCTCAATGATTTAAAAATTTGAGAGAGATGGCATCTAATTACGGGTATTGTGGCCAAAACATTATTTGCTTAAAATGTAAATTTATTTCACTCAAGATTAATTTTCTTAGTATTTTTAAATTGTTTTGATTTGAAAAATAAATTCTAAGAAAAAATATTCTAATATATTTTTAAAAGAAAAACATTTTAAAATGCAATTTCTATTACATTTATATGCAAACACTTGTACATGTTGCAGATAAAAATATTTTATTATCACATCTTGAAATGTACACTTGATGTGATGGAATTTATAGGAATCTTTAAGAATTTTGATGAAAAAAGGTGTTAATGTAAATACCATTCTCTATTTCTGGACTTCTGATAAAAGAAATAGAGGGAAAGAAAAATGCAAACCCCAGTATATATGTGACAAGCACCGTTGTTCATTTGTTTAGGATCCCCTCCTCCTTAGGTTTGTTCTTTTGTTTAAAATAAATCCCTATTAAATAGGATGACTTGTTATTTTGTTTAATTATTTATTTTTGCACATTACCACATTTTTGTTAATCATGGGCTATAATTTCTACATTCTGTTAATTTTGTAAAGCTATATATTAGCCAAAGTTCATATTAAATAAAGCAAGTCATTCTCTCAATTTTTTTGTGTTTCTCTTTATTACAATTTTGATCCATAACATTCTGGTATCAAACCCCCCGCTAGGTTTGAAGAAAACAAAGTAGTAGTCTTTGTAATTTGTAGCAGCATAGAAAAGACGAGTGAAGGGAATTTTGTACAGCCAAAATTCCTCGCTTCACTGGTCATTACGATAATTAGAGCATGTTGATAAAAAAGTTCTTGAGATCTAAGAAGTACTGAAGCCTAATTGAGACTGGTTATGTTGAACCAGAAGATGGTGCGTTATTAACAAATGCCCAACAAAAAAAACTTGAAGAAAAAAAGTTGAAAGACTTGAAGGGTAAAATTTACTTGTCTCGGGTTATAGATTGAACCATTCTAGAAATTATCCTCTGGAAAAACACTTCTAAGTAAATTTGGAACTCTATGAAAAGGAAGTATGAGGGCAGTAAAAGGGTTAAACAATCAATACTTCAAGCTCTTTGCTAAGAGATTGAAAGTCTTGAGATGAAATATGGAGAAAGTGTCTCTAACTACTCAAAAGTGATTTTCTTTGGCAACAAAATGAGGATCCATGGAGAGCAAATGAGAGATGTCACAATAGTAGATGATTCTTTGATCTCTAAATGACAAACTCAATTATATTGTTTGCTTTATCGAAGAATCAAAGGATATTGATTGTCGATCAATTTATGAACTACAAAGTTCTTTGGTTGTTCAAGAGTAGAAAGTTTTATAGATATAATGGAGAATAGCAGGTGCTGAAAGCATAGCTGTCAGTTTTGTTTTAGTTAGCGTTTTGTTTTTTTTATTGGTACAAAATCTTTTGGTTTTGGAGTGTTTTGATGCGCCGTTTTGGAGTTGTATTGTTCATATATAATTAATTAATTATATGTATGAAAAAAATTAAAAAGCAAAAAAAATTAAATATAATTTTTATTTTTTATAAAATCAAAGTTGACGCAACAATTTTATTTTTTAATAATATTTTTTTTTAATTTATATTGTTTTGATTTTGGTTTACACACACACACACACAAAAAAAATAATAATAACATAAGCCCATTCAAAGACATGCGGTGATGACAACATCGAACGTTGTTGTTTAGCGGGAGATGAAAAGCACAGTGACAAATGGCAACAATTTGTCCAGGTGGCCGGGAGATGAAAAGCAAGAAAGTCAAGTCAGGCGGGAGATTATTTTTAATCTGTAGCCAAAACGGCACAAACAAAGTAATACCAGCATGTTTCGGCCGGTATTTAACCAAAAAAAAAGAAACGGGTTGAAATTTAACCGAGATAAAAATAACATTTTTTGTCTTGTTTTTTAACTGGTACAAAATATCGTTTAATAAAGCTTTTATGGAGTGCTACAAGTGTCATAAACTTCGACACTTCCAGCATGAATATCCGAGATGGAACAAAGAGGCAAATTATGTCGAGTTTGGAGAAGAAGAGGAGATGTTGTTAATGTCCTATATAGAGATAAATGAAGCAAAAAGAGAAGATGTGTGGTTCTTGGACGGGGGATGCAATAATCTTATATGTGGAGATGTTTGTTTTTTCTATGACCTAAATGAGAATTTTAGACACGGGTCCAAAATGCTTTGTAGAAGTGAAAGTCTGCAATGTTAAGTTTAAATTTTGATGTGAATAAAAGATGAAAAGTGCATCTTGAAGACGGTCATATCTTTGAGTTTTTCATGCTCATTTCTGCTTACGGGAAACAGAAAAATAAAAAGATCACAGTGTATGACGATTAAACTCAACTTGGTTATATGTTTCATGTGCCAATTGTCTTAATTTATGATACTTTTTGAAAATTGACCACTTTTCCTCAATTTATTTAAAATAATTTCAAATTTGTTTTAAACAAAATAGGCCCAAAAAAAAATAATTATCATTTACTAACCCTTGAAAAAAAAACCCCGAAGTTGTGTACAAACCCATAATAAAACTCGACAGAAATGTGAAGCAAACTGCGTAAATCGATGAGCTAGCATTTATAAGTCTATCCAATTCATTAGTTAGCTACACTTGGACCATTTGGAAATTTCAGGACTTGTTCTTTTGAATTATTTAAATTAGCACTGAGAATTAATATTGTAATAAACTTGTAATTGTTTATATTTTATATTTAAATTCTCATAATCAATTATTGATTTTTCCTTGCATTCAAATTCTACATCAAACATGATATATAACGCGTATCTCAGATTTCTCTTCTAGGAACAACCTATCTAGAAGAATAATGTACACGCTGAAATCATTAATTTCCCCATCCATGTTCCAGGACTTTGCAGAAAAACTATTAATTATTGACTAATCATATCTCTAATCATCAACGAATTGACATTTATTATTGTTTTTTCCCCTGTAGGTTAATGATGAGAAATGATGTTTAATTAAGACCAGGAAATTAAAATATCACTTCTTATATTGAATATCTAATCCTCATATTTATAGGATTCCAGCTCACCGTTATTATACAGCTCACCCTTGACAACCCAAGTTAATTTGTATTTGAATATGTTTTAAAAATGCGTTTGGTTTTAAGAAAATATTAGATTAATTCATTTTTAATATTATTAATGGTTTTGATGTAATGATATAATAAATAAATAATCTGATTTTTTTATTTTAATATATTTTTAAATAAAAAAATGTTAAAAAAAATACTCAGATAACAATATCAAATACAAACGACATTGAAATGCACCAATCAACACCCACTCTCATTTCCTAATTGAAAATAATCTATGCATGATTGTCAATATGGCAGGCTTACATATTTCTACGGTTGTATATCTGTATTTTTGGGTAAATATAGGGGTATGCACGAAGGTACTTGTGTATAATTATAGATTTATAAGTAACCATTACTTCCATCAAACCTATTTTATTTTCTACAACCGAATTATGTACATAAGAACATACTTATAATAAGGTTAGACTTTTCACTATTTGCTCATTAATTTTTTGTACCATTTTCTTATATATATATATCCCATATTCATGTTGTTCACATAAAATGTTGCGGAAGAGTAATGAAGAAGGCAAGGTTTAAGGAGAAGACAATTTGCGAAGGACCCTCCTGTCTTCTCCGGGAAGCTTAGCGCATAAGCTTCAGTGGCGTGGCTTAGCTTCTCTGAGAAGACCTAACAGATTGTAGTGTTATCCATCCATCACATGATGTCGGCTATTCTCTGAGAAGATCTATCACACTCATCCTCTGCTTTAACCTCATCAAACTCCCGACCCTTTAACCAATCAATGTTTGATTTGCATAGTTGTTGACCATTAAAATACTTGGTCGTAAAGAATACTATAGCATTCTTGTGCGGAAAGATAGCGACCACATAAAAATAAATAAATAAATAATAATTCAGTTGAGTCGGTTTCCTGTTATTTACCTGGTCGATCGCCATTTTTTTTCTTACCATCACAGCTTTAAGTCTTTGTCCAAGAAAAATAGAACTTTGTCACGTGATTTATAATAACAGAGAAAATATGAGGTAGATACAGAATAATATTTCCTTCGCTTTTGGATTGCTTTTTAAGCTCGTTTTATATATGATTTGAAAAAAAAAACATATCAAATTAATATTGTTTTAATGTTTTTTTTTATAGTTTTGATAGGCTTATGTAAGAAATTTAAAAAAACATAAATCTGAATAAAATAATTACTTTTATATATTTTCAAGTAAAAAACATTTATAATTAAAAAGAAATATCATACATACTGAAATATATGAATTCAACTTCATAATTATGTTCACCTTTTTTATTAAAAAATAGATAGATAAAGATTTCTCCTTTTTTTTTTTTTTTTGGTAAAGATCGGGGCTAAAGCCCTTCTAAATTAAACGAGGAAAAGTGGACCCAATGAGGTCATAATACAATAAGGGATAAATCCCTGACGGAGGATCGGTTATAGAATCCGTCCCCCTAACTAATAATTCCCTAGTTAGCCCAAAGTTAGCCAACCAATCCGCCACACAATTGGCCTCCCGATAAACATGAAAAATATTCACCTCCCACTCTCTACCCAAAATATTTTTAATTTGCATAATCAAATTAAAATTTCGATCAGCTCTCACACTCTCCCCATTAATTAGCCCAATTACAACTCTGGAATCTGACTCCAAAACCACTTTCCTAAACCCTTTATCCCAAGTCAATTTTAACCCCTCATATATTGCCCATAATTCTGCTGTTACCGACGCACAGATTCCAATATTTCTTGCAAACCCTCCGATCCAAGTTCCCATATGATCTCGGATTACCCCTCCCGCACCAGCTATCCCTGGGTTACCCTTGCTGCATCCGTCCACGTTAAGCTTGATCCATCCTTCTGTCGGATACTTCCATCCTATGTTTGCCACCTCCGCTGTATTTTCATTTCCATTCCGCTGAAATCTCTTACTATCTTCAACCATCCGTTTTATAGCCAAAACGGTCCCATACCAATTACCTTGGTCCCCGCCAAATGTTGTAGTGCATCTCTCCTTCCAAATATACCATAAGGTTATACCGAAAACTAGATGTCAATCACCATATCGGGAGGTATCCTTTCTGGGAGCTAAATTAGAAACCAACCATGTATACCAACCTTGGCTAAAAAATTGCCCTCTCTCCTCGGTCCTGACAAAAACCTCCCAAATTTTACGAGCTTTAGGGCAATCTTGAAGAGCGTGGGTTACCGATTCTACTTCATTGACACATCGACCACAATATTTATTATCTAACATCTTCCTTCTCCATCTTGCTTCATTAGTCATAATAGCATTGTGCCCCACGGTCCAAAGAAAAATTCTGATCCGTTCCAATCCCTTCCACTTCCAAATAATCCGCCACAAAGGATCTCTATCCATATCCCCTCCTTCCTCCTGAACTCTATAAGCGGATAAAAATCAAAATTAACCAGCCATGCAACAATTAAAATTCGAATCATAAAATCATCTTAAACTTGAAGTACACTATATATTAAATTATATTATATTATATTAATCAGATAAAGGACATAGATTAATTTATACACCAATTCACAAATGTGTAGTCCAAGTGAAGAAAATAAATAGTAGATGATGTAGCAATACAAGGTAGGTGTAACGTATTTATACACACACGGCTAGCTCACTGTTATTTTCATACTGGCTTATACAGCGTACGTGGCAGATTTTGTCATAGCTTTAATTAGACTCTAGGGTGACAGTAGAGCTAAAAAGCTCCTTTATATTTCTCTCTAGCTAAGAGGTGAAATGTCCTTGGAAATAGAATCAATTCCCACTCAAAATAACCCTCTTAATTTCTCTTTAAGATTAGGTCTGCTATTTTTTAACTTTCTACAAACAGTTAACGTAACCCTAATTTTCAGACATACCCAAAAAGCATAGAGTTAAGAAGACCGCATGTATTCTTTGATATATACTAACGTGCATACAATATAATAACCCAAGCTTGTTATCCAAGAAAGTCTTTTTATTTCTAGAAATTCAATTCTCTCTCTCTCTCTCTCTTTGTTTCTTAGTCTCTCTCTCTCTCTCTCTCTCTCTCTCTGTCCAAGAATAGCTACTTGCAGGTATGATTTATTCAGCACTATACAGAATTAAATCAAAGAAAGCAAGAAAAGATGCAGAAGAATTAAATTCTTTTGCCTAGCATATATCAAAATTCTAGTAAAAAGCTCAAAAAACGTGCTCCCTTTAATATCCAGAGACAATTTTTCTTTGATTTTCTTACTCTATATAATTATTTTTTTTCTTTTTTTTTCATGTCTTCATCTTGGTAAGCGTTATATTGTTATTTTTGTTATGGGAGAAGCGAGCTTGAAGTGGAGACGACAGGGAAAACTCCTTTGTGGGATGAGAATAAGAGAAACAGTACTATAGAAATGACATGGTGCGGTAGTAATTCAGTATATGAAAGAGCCTTTCAATTAGTCACAAGTAGCTCAAAAGAAGATGCTTTTGTCGAAGCAGAAACCGATGAAATTCGGAGGATAAATTGCCCTTCTTGTGGCCATAATTTTGAGGTCCAGGATCAGGTATATATGTAGTATATGCTGTTGTATGGAGCTTAATTACTGTTGTCGCCTTGTTTTCATTTTTGTTTTGTTTTTATCTCGTTTATATTTTGATGGATAAATTCTATATTTATGTATATATAGGTTGGTATAATTCATGATTTGCCGGGACTACCAGCTGGAGTGAAGTTTGATCCAACTGACCAAGAAATCCTTGGACATTTAGAAGCGAAGGTGTTATCAGACTTGCGTAAACTCCATCCTCTGATTGATGAATTCATCCCATCAATAGAGGGGGAGAATGGAATTTGCTACACTCATCCTGAGAATCTACCAGGTGATTGCACTACTTTTTTTCTTTTTTTCCCAGCAATAACTGTCTTGATCTTTTTCTAGCTTTTGACTTGGGGTTTACATAAAATCGACGCTTGCTAATCTGCTATTGGTAGGGTTTTTGCACCAACAAACCTTGGAATAAAGGATTATCTAGGATGATTAGATGGTTAGTTAAATTATAAGTGTTTTAGGTTTTTTCTTCTCTATTCTTTATTTTTAGGTTTTGGATTTCAAGCATTGCTTTCATATATACTCTGTGAATGAGAAAGTGTTATAAAGGCATACATAGGACTGTTCTTGATTGCCTCTATTACTTAACCATCTCCTTTATATTACAGTTAAGTTGGCTATAAAAATTAATGTTCTGGTGGCACGAACACTGATTCAGGCTATATATGTTAATTAGGTTATATGGCAGCATTTTTTCAACTAAGAAAAAAAAATGTGACATAGTTCTCTCTGTTCGTATGCTCTTCCATTTCATGCCAAATGATTAGGTTAGCTAGTAACCAGTTTATCTTCCGTCCTTAAGCGGCAACATGGCATTGTAAAGTCTCAAGGAAATAAAAACCCTATAATGTTTCAAATTAATGGTGTATTTCAAGAGTTAGCAGCCTTTTTTATCTTTTCTAAAGCAAGTGCGTTACCCTTTAAGTGTTATTTTATGATTATATATGTGTCTTCTGGTCGTTTTCATCATGCAGGAGTAAGCAATGATGGCCAAATCCGCCATTTCTTTCATCGACCGTCGAAGGCGTACACAACTGGAACTAGAAAACGCAGAAAGGTGCACACCGATGAAGATGGAAGTGAAACCAGATGGCACAAAACAGGCAAGACTAGGCAAGTTTTTGCTGGCGGGACAGTCAAGGGATTCAAAAAAATCCTGGTGCTCTACACTAATTATGGCAGGCAAAGGAAACCTGAAAAGACAAACTGGGTCATGCACCAATACCATCTTGGAAACAATGAAGAAGAGAAAGATGGAGAGTTAGTGGTTTCAAAGATCTTCTACCAAACTCAGCCAAGACAATGCAGTTCAAGCATTAAGGACTCACTTGACAATAAATCGTCAAATCAAAGTGATCATCATGCTGATAACCACCCTCTAGCCAAGAACAGTACAGATCTCCTTGATTTCTATAATCCATCTTATATTTCTTATGATCCTGGGAATTACAGCAGTGAAATCCCACCTCAATTTCTCCCTAATTTGGTTGTTCAAGGTGACGGGTCCTCCTTTATTAGATTAGCTGCGGAGTCAAGCAAAGGAAAGCTTCAGCGAAAATGGTGATGAGAGAAAGAGCATTTGGTAGAGCAGAAATGAAAAAGACTCCTCCTTTGTGAATGGTTGCTGCTGTGGGTGTGGTGTAACACTCATATAATTTATTAGATTGATCAAGGTTTTAGTGAGAAAAAAGAAGAAATTAAAGAGAATAAGGTGAATGGCTTATTTGGTTGAAAAGATAATTAAGCCAAGTCCTTAGGAGGCTTAATTTTGCCATGTTAGTACGTAGTTTTCAAGTGAGAGGAGCGAGGTGGTGATACCTTTATACCCGTACGTATTAGGGTGAGGTTAATTACGTTATTAATGTAGAATGTGTACAAAGAGAAATTTATAATTAATTAGCTTAGGAACTTTGATATTTAGGGTTTAGCTTGACTACTTTCATCGATCATTGTTTACATATACTTTCTTTCATAAGCTTATGCTTGATAAATATTAAGGACGGGAAATAATTTTAGATCCTGCATGGTTGTCCTCTTCAAAATATGATCAGTTTTTATAGTCAAAATCTCAATTCATGCTCGTACATGTCAGTGCCATTTTTATTATTATTTCCCCCCTTCTTGTATGCCATTTTTTTGGCCATTTACCGTTTAATTAGTTGTAATATTTTCAAGTCTGATATCTGTATTGCAGTTCTTGTATTTGAGTTAGAATGTGTTCATCTTATAGAAATCTAAAACAGTTAGGGTTTTACTCACTTAATTCATGTCCGCAAAAAACATCTAAAGAATAGTAGAGTTTTCTTGAATTCACAAAAAAAAATTATCCAGCAGTAACGTAAATTATATAGATTTTTCAATGAGCTGGGTTATGGTTAAATCATGAAATATATTACAATGGAGATTGTGCAGATTTTATTTTATTGGTCGCTAGTGGCTGATATCAAAAATAATATTTATATAAAAAAATTCATTTTAATATATTTTTGAAAATAAAAAAATATTTTTAAAAACAACATCAATAACTAAACAGGCCAACAGTGGTCAGTCACCTTAAGTATGGTCTGGTCAATGTTGAAACCGTATGTTAAGTGACATCAAAGTTAGCTGAATTTGCAACTTGAGAAGGTGCAATTTGGTCTTATTTATCGACTGAAACTACCAACAAAAGGGGAAAAAAATTAATAGAAAAGAAGATCCGAGCGAGCAAAATAAGAAAATTTATATTTAAATTTCTTTGCCTCATTAACGCGTGTATTTTTTAGATTTTTCCCATTAATATTTATTTCTTAAACAACATTCAATCATTAAAACATGGCTCAATTGATAATCATTAAAACCCTCCACTGAAAACATGCCTTGAATTAAAAAAAAATAATTAATTCAATCACATCATCAACGTGATTTTAATAAAAACATGAACATGACGAAAACTAAAGTAGAATGAATTAAATTTTAACTTGTTAAAAATAATAATATAGAAGAATTATCAATAATTTAAGTAATACACAATGAGGGGCACAGTTATCGGATTCATGGAGTCAAACAGAAGGTTCACGGGAGAGTCAATTGTGTCAGACAGATAAGATGTCCAGTTCCCCCTATGATTTGACCGCCCATTGGTCTACTTCTGAAACTCAATGCCTTTTTCCTGCTGTTAATTTCATCGGTGCCTATACTTTTAAGAAACCAAATGAAAAGTACGGAGCAGAAATAGTTTTATAAAAGAAGGCGAGACATTCTGTGGAGTTCTAACAAATAATATTTAAAAATAAACTTTAAGATATAAATTAAGATCAGATAGGCCATGATAAAATTTAGCGCTGCAATTTAAAAATATTTTAGAAAAATTTTGAATTTTTTTATTTTTATTTTAAGTTAATTTTTTTTAATATTTTTAATTCATTTTAATATACTAATGTTAAAAAAATAAAAAATAAAAATATCATTTTAATATATTTTTAAATAAAAAACACTTTTAAAAACAATATCTATTACTCCCAAACAGTCAGTAATCCAACAGCAGTGATCGGATTGGCCAAAAAACACTGAAATGAAATTACATGGAGAAAATTTTGCAAAACCAGCATATGACTTTCAAATCATTTCCAGCTAAATTCATTAAGAATTTCTTACTTTTTTTCACAACAAAGAAAAGGATAAGAGAAGAAAATCGGTAAAATGGAAACCATCACCAACAAGACGACAAAAATCCATTAGAAAAGATGTCTCTAAAATCTAAACACACATGTAAACTTAAGAACAAAATTAAACTAAAATCATAAGGCAGTTCACTCGACAATCTTATATCCTAGAGTTAAATGAGCATCAGGGGTTACATACATCCAAGCTGTCAAGTAACCCCAGCTACTGATCACACAATCAGGTAAGCAAACTCAGATAAATATTTCTTACAGGGAATTCGATTTAAATGGAAAAAAAAATAAACTCACCCTCAAAGCGGCATGATGAACAAATCCTGTAGTTACACCAGAATGATTTTTCTACCTTGCTAGCTTGTACTGATACACTAGGAGATTCTACAGATAACCAGCCCATTTAGAACTTAAAATGTCTTTATTCTCACACTGATCTACTCATTAACACTCCCAGTAGATTCACAGACCATCTCTATACATGTCTATGATGGAACCCTCACGACTTCTGGAGAACATATTTCTCATATAATGCAAGGATGTCTTTCTTGTTGTGAGTTCGCAACTTGAGGATCTCAGCACCATAATTATGTTTTGTAAGTTCCTGCTTTAGCTCCTGGATAGTAAACTTTCTATAATCTTCCTGGTCAGTTTGCTGACTTTGATTGTCCTCATGGCCCTTGAACACTGAACCACCATCTTCTGGTTGTGTGAGCATTACAGGGCTGGTTGTACTCCTGGACCTCTTCTTACCTCTACTGTCATTTGTGCCTGTTTCTTGAACAGATCCTGCACCCATTTCAACATCATCTGTTCTAAATCGTTTTCCATGGGAAGCAGCCTTAAGCCTGCCATCCAAAGCCGACTCATTCAGACGAACTGAAGTAAACTCCTGTTGGAGGGAATCAAGTTTAGCCCGTGCTACTTCCAGCTGAAGAGAGAAGTCTTCAGCTCTTTTATTTGCAACACTGTGGGCTTTCCGTTCATCATCCAGAAGATCTTGAAGTGCTTTAACTGTACTAGCCCTCTCCACATTGTTTGATTTCAATAGTGACTCTATTTCTTTCTCCCTTTCTTCAACTCTAGCTTCTAGTAACACAACTTTCGAGACAGCATCCATCTCCGACACACGAACTCTCTCAAGTTCACAAGCCAGATCATTTTTCTGTCTATCCAAACTTTCAATATGCCTCTGAGCCCTCTCAATTTGGGCTAGTCTTTCCATTGCCAATTTCTGAAACTCACCTTTTTCCTTTTGTGCTGATACTGCATCATTCCTTGCTTTATCGGCTACTTCTGTAGCCCTCTTACATTCTTTTTCAGCATGGTTACACCTTTCCTGGACTCCCGCAAACCTCTCAAACTCAGTTTGGTACCTTTGCTCCAGATGGATCTTTTCTTGTTCCAGAATCCTAGCTTCTTTCTCATAAGATTGGGCCTTAGCATTTGCAGTCTCCAGTCTCTCAGCCAACTCTTTGATTTCAAGCTTCAGGGAGGATATTTCAGTATCATAACTCTTCATTTTTGACTCAGCAGCCTACAAAAGGGATTATTACAGTTAAACTGTCATCCATGCATGTGTGCAAATTGTGACCACCAAAACGTTTTAGTTGATGTTTAATTTCACCCAAATTGCATGCACATGTGCATTTTTACTGGTGGGGGGAGATCAGATCAGTTCACAATCAGGCGGTCCAATAAACATACCTTTAGCTCCATGTTTAAGGTTGTCAAACACTGCTCCACATACTCAATCTTCCTATTCTTCTCCTTTACTTCATCTTCCTGCATATACATTGATATGGAAATCATAACTTTTCTTCTGGTTATGTTGATTCATTGAAATAAAAAGACATGACAGTGCTTTGTATATACAAGCACCGATGCCTGTGTCAGAAACAATTACCTTTGCTACCAAACGGCCAGAAAATTCTTCCCGCAGGGCATCTTCCCTCAGTTGTGTTTCTTTACTAATTCTTCCTTGCACATTTGCTGCCTTCTCTAAAGCAGCTTTCGTCTCTCTTACAGCAATGTCATACTTTCGTTTCCACTCTGCTGCCTCTTCTTCAGCTGACCTACTTTGTTCATGAGCAGCAGCCAACCTGGCTTCAGCAGCACTGCTCCGAGACTTGAGAATTGCAATCTCAGAAGCTGCCTGCTCTTCATCAGCTTTCTGCTTTGATAACACTTGATCATGTTTTCTTTTCCAGTTGGATGTTTCTTGCTTGGCAGTATCCAATGTTTTCACCAAGTTAGAGCACCTCTCATCCAATGAACTACGATTACTTTGTAAATCATTTATGCGCCTCATATAATCATCAGCAAGCTTCTTCTTTTCATTAATAGCTTCATCGTATCGCTTCATATATTCAGACTTATCTTTCTCACTAGCTTCTAGTTGCTTGTGAAGTAACGACATTTTATCCTCCATTGAACGACATCTCAGCATGAGAGAACTCTTCTCGGATCCAATTTTATCATTTAGCCGTTTTGCAAGGTCGAGTATTGGACCTTCCAAACTGGAGAACAAAATAGTTTTGTTTCCTTTTTCAATAACAAAAAAAAAGCAACCTTGTAAACCACCAAAAGGGAGAGAAATATACAGACCTTTGTTGTAGGAACATTGCTAATTTCTTCCATTTCGCAGGACCATGACATGATGTCTCATATTCAGATAGAAGACCATCAAGGACCTGCATGACATACACAAATCAATCACAATAGAATGCAATAAACCAAATAACTTGAATCTGGAACACCATTTTAAGTGCATTACTAAAGTCCCTCAGGCAGGGGAGATGCAATTCACCTCATCTCTATGGCAATATTTATTCTTTTTATCCATACATAATGGGGCATCAATGTAACTAAATGGCCTTTTGGCAATGACAGACATTTGCAGGTGCTAATGACAGCTCAAGCACAAATCTATCATAGCTTATCTAGCTTGGCTTCTTTGGCAAGTTTATCATTGAATACACAGTAATACTTAAAAGCATATGACAAAATTCATATTTTGTTTCCTCCGGCTACTCCAGATTGACAGTTCTCTCATGAAACCAGTTCATTTAAAGACGAGGTCCATCTCAAATAAGTTTCCTAGCTAGTGCTGGAAGGAGGAATTGAGAGGCTCAAACTGCATCTACCTTGATGGCACAAGCTTGATCACACGGACAAATAATCACATCTATAGGCCCGAGATCTCAATGACAAAGACCTCATCTGGATAGCATGTCTCTATATGCACATTGATTTACTGCTATGTATATTTCAGAAATGTTGAAAGAGGAAAGAGCAGATGAAAAGGCTTCATTACTAACCCAGACCTTGTATTAAAAGCTATTGAAAGCAATTTTATTCTCTAATTTTACAAAAAAAAATCCACCTTTCAAATAAAAACCTTGTTCAACTTGAGGCATGTAACAACCTCATACAAATCACCAGAGCTCATAATGAGAGACAGAGAAGTAGAGTCCAATTAACAAAGCTTGGATGCCAAAGTATCTTATAATTGATAAGACAACTGAAAAAAATGCTTACCTTCACAACGTTATCAACATTGGCATCAGAAGCATGACAGGCTGTTCTCAGTCTCTTTTCCATGTTTTGCATAGTGTTTGAACATCTCAAGTCTGCCTCCATAAATGCATTCCTCTTGTAATCCTGCATCAGAAGCCATATTTAATCCGTGCACGCGCACTTAAAAAGTAATCCTTTACAAAATCTACCTCCTTTTTACAGAAAAGAATCTACCATCTATTTTAACCAGAAGATAACTTGGGAACCATAAGATCTACACAGTTTTAACTATTTACCCTGCCATCAATTAAATGAAACCCCACCAAAACCCTAGGAATTGTCCCAGCCCTGGAGCACATGTAAAAGGAAAAAAAGTTCAATAGCTATTTTTCTCTGATATATGTTTTGGTTTGTTCAGTCTCTTTGTTGTGAGGCAATGTTTACATGGTTTCTGTGTGTAACCTTACAGTTTATGGCTAAAAAGTTCAAATTTTAGATTTTACTCGCTCATCCTGGTGATTCAAAATTATGTAAGCAAAGCTATCACACTTTTATGTCACCAATTAAGTTAGGCATTGTACAGGAAATATACATGCTTGCAAAATGGGCATATAAAGAGAAGCTTAATGTCTCATAGGAAAGCTAGTTCCTATAGCAGCATGGCACTTTATTTGTACATGGCTAAATAGGTATCTGTGTGGAAAAAAGGCACCCACCAACCACCCAAACACATAAATATCAGCAACACAATGAAGATTATATCTGCCTAGTGGAAACATATGAGAATACAAACATCTACTAGAAATGGATTTTGAATGAGGACAAGCTAATAACTTGTAGCATATTTTTTGTAATGTTTAAGAGTTTTAGATTATTAGAACAGAGAAAAACACAATTGAAAATCTAATTAAAAGTTATCATGTCACCAATAAATATTTCTAGTAATGCGGTTTTGCCTCATATGATATGACTCTTCTAACTGCATCAAGTTTGACCAGTTAGCTCTTGGAAACTCAAAATAAAATGAAATTATAGAAGTGATTCAAGGCCTACAACTCATGCCCTAGAGTAATCCAACATGTAGCCTAAGTTGATATCATTTGAAAAAAATTGGTTTCTTGTGTCCTTTCCATGTCGTTTTGCATAACTCTTGTAAATTGTTTCATCATCTACTCTACACTTTCCAGTTACAAGTAGTTAAGCACCTTAAAAAAAAGGCTGAATACAATAACCCATCATACAAGGCTTGATTAAATATTTCACGGTAGCATTCTTAATATATTCATTACCTCAAATGCTCTTCTTAAGAATTTCTGGAGAAGCCCTTCATATTTCTTCCTTGCTGAACCAATCCCCACAGCAGAAGCATTAAATGCAGCCAGTGATTTTTGAACAGCTTCTTCATGTGATTCTCTCAAAACAACCTACAGCTTCCAGACTTAGAATATGATAGAAATCACCAAACAGGTAGGAGAAGAGCATCACTTACTTCCTCAGGTGGCTTGGAACGATCAAAACTTGACATATAAACTTCAGTGGCAGTGTCATATGCTCGCCTACACTCTGCTTCTTCAACACTCTGAAACACAACATTACTAGAGATGAAAAAGAAAACTATCACAGCACATACTTTTGTGAAAGAAAAAAAGAATTTTTTGAGAGTTGAAGTTATTGTTTATCCCATTTGCCCATTTTATATTAGTTTGTTACAAACAATTTGAATCATGTATATTTACATATGGCATTATTGAAACAGAGAAACAAGAGAGAAAAACTAGATCACATGCTCCACCAAAGATCTCTCCCCCTAATAGTTTGATTAAAATTGCACTATCCCCAAATTCAAATCATATAGTTGAATCTGTCTCTTATCATATTCAAATCATGTTTGATAAAAAATCATTGACCCTTTCCTGTTCCAATTCAAACTTCTTGAAGATGGCAACAAAGAAGCAAGATCCTTAAGCTTACATGAGGCCCATATATTCTTAAATATTTAAGTTTTTAGTTCCATTTACCTATATAGATATTGTTTCCATATTGATAAACAATAATAATATCAGTAAATACTAAGAAACATTAAACTCCTACACTTTAGAAAATTACATATGATGGTGCTTTCACACACAGCCACACTTTAGCTGTCACTTCTGCCTCTATTTTCTGAGACTTGAGTTATTAAAAGGAAAGAATATTAATTGCAATGAGCAAGCAAGAAGAATGGCGGTTTCATTTCTTTGCAAATTCAGTTGGCTTCAGGGTAAATGCTTATATATTGCTCCAAATTCAAAGAAATTCTTCAAACCAGTTTAGCAATTGAATAATTTAAAAAGAAAAATCATTACAAACACTTTTATAAAAAACATTTGGTTTTTGCGCCAATGATCTGTTATCTCGTCTGCTTTCAAGTCAGTCAGCCACATTTCAAGAGAGATTATAAGCTGGTCATGTGGATCAACTGTTTCCATCATTTATATTCATATTTAGGACATAGGATTTGATTTTGCCTAGGAACAGTAACTTTAATCTCATTTATAATCTTAAGACAATGTTCAGTACATTGATGGCCTTAGATTTAGCATAATTTATGCTTTCAGGGAGTAATTAATAATCCAGGATCATATAAAATCATTGGGTTAACAAAATATAACACTTTGTTTTCAAATAATATAGGTCCATGCATTAGTAGACAGATTCATCAAAATTGAGTTTTAGATATGCAGAGCATGTCAATCAATCTCATTTCATTTTCCTGGGGAAAAGAATGTCCACTTCGATACCGATACCTAAAAAAGTATTAAAGAACTCTATTGAATATTTGAAGGTTACATGTGGACTACTGCAGTACCCAAAGCTGATTTGAACCAGTTTCTAGAGTACACTGAATGAATGAAGACTATGTTGGGAAGGATGACCAAGAATCCAAGCAGCCATCCGCTATATTAACTTTCATGATTTCAAAAGGAAACAAAGAGTTCAAAGCAGGGTGCATACCTGCCATGAGGAAGATATTGTTGGTACTGCACCATTATTGAGAGCCTCTAGATAAGATTCTGTAATTCCAACAAGGACTGGGCCTGTCATTACAGTGGCACCAATTTGCTTGGGCCTTGTTCTCTCAAAAACATATTTTGTCAATGCATCCAGCCCAGCTCTAAATTCAGGCCTTAGTTTATCCAACTGCAAAGGAAAAAAAGAGCTTGAGTACACAGTCCATCTGTAAGAAAATATATGTGTGTGTGCTTGTGTACGAGGGAAGAAGCATGTCTACCAAATATAAGGTACTAACCGAAATTTGATCCATACGCTGGAGATCATTCTCATTGTTCAAAGGCCGCACAAGAGGGTAACATTCTCTGTCTGGAAACAGAGCTCGAATTGAGTCCCGAATCTATGACCATTATAAATGCATAATTAGCACCACTAAAAAAAAAATCCAGCACAACAAAGGTAAGATGAGCTAAGAAAAAGGATATCTCAAAAAATCCTGTCCAAATATCTCACAAATTTGTAAAAGAGTCTGTCACTAAGTAAAACATGCAGTTAGCTAAAAACTTAATTTCACCTCATTTTTAGCAGCTATATCTTTTCCACTTCCCTGAACTGGCCTTAGAGCAAGCTCTAGATAATCACGGGGTGTTATTCTTCTATTATCCTCTACTAAATCCAGATAAAAATCCTGCAAGGTAATCAGGAAAACCATTTTGAGGGTTTTATGTAAAATCAAAAGTTAATGTTCCAAAACAAAACAGGGAAACAATATGCTGTTTGTATTAAATATGCAGGAAATAATACCCTTAGAAGCCAAACAAAAACTGGGGAGAACTGCCCAAGTTCAGAAGCCGAACTTCTTCCTCCAGAAGCTCTAACACGAATATGCTTTGTCATTTGAGTGACAAGAGAGAGTCGATCAAGTGCTGCTTCATCTATACCACCCATCTAAATAGAAGAACATAGATAGGAAAATATTGACAATACAGTGGAAAGAGGGAGAGAGAAGACAATATGAACAGTGAAGATTAATCATGAAATTAAGAGATGCATTATAACATGAAGAAAAAAAAATCAAGAAACATCAACTGCAAACAAGCAACAAACGGTAACCAAAAAGGCTAAGGTCTCAGCATAAGTTTCCCTTACCTGATTGTAAATGAACATGCTAGATAGTAGGACAGCTAACGAGAATATCTGAGTGCTGTATGTTCCCTGTCAAAGAAGAAATTGACTTATGATTTATTAAGTTAACATGCTGACGAAAGCACAAGAATATGAATAATAGAACAACTACTGCATAATCCAAAAGAGCACCTGTGTGGGAATATAAAACGGATTCTTCAATTAATAAAATTCATTACTAGGCATTTCATCAGTTCTTGAACTGCTACATAAAACCAACAAGACAATCACTAGTTCATCCTGATAAAGTAAATGCGCTTACTGTTTGATCATAAGCATCTATTCCTTCACTGTCTAACAGTAAGAGATTGTACTCTGTTCCATCAAGAGCAGTTCTCTTTAATGGTGCACTCCACAACCAAAGTCCCCTTTGTACATGGCCGATGAGTGGATGCTACTTGAAATCCACTACTCCTTCCAAGAAGCTACAATACACAAGTCCACCTCTTAGTTAATAACTGACACGTAAGGCCAGTTGCGCAAATGGAAAGTCATAACAGATAACTCTAAAATAAGCATCTTATTAGGTAAAAGAATTATGCATAACATCTGATGCAAAATGAAGTAACACATAAATGTAAAGGGAAGTCTAAAATTGAACGAAGAAAATAAGGCAGATGTAACTTAGCACTTTCGACAAACCTTGCTATAAAAAAAAAAAAAAGATCAACCAAAAGGAACAAAAAGAAATAAAACCCTAAGTACATTAATTTCCATTTGGTGCAGTTCTCACTCAAGAAGGTTAAACTCAGTGCCACTTCACTTCCATTCTATTATTAATCTTCAAAATTCAAATTACTTTTTCAATGAAACAATTCAAACCCCTAGACAATTCAATTCGGAAAAAAAAAAAACTGCAATTCGTAATTTTGAACCTTTCCACCACCCAAACCCTGACTACATTCCAGTAAAATCCCCAAAAATATTACAATCCAAAAAGTCCCAATCTTCAACCAACCAGAATCAAATCCCTAACCTGATTCAAAATAAAGCTTTTTCCCTGTCGAGCGCGACCACAGACTGAAACGACACCGATTGGTTCCTTGACAAGTTGGAGAGTAGCAACTGCTTCTGGATCCATCCGAAACTTCCCTTTCTCATCGCAGTAAACTAGTCGGATCGGTCTGGCCGGTCCGGTGACTGGAGAAGCCGACGGAGACGGCGACATAGAGGAAGAAGACGACTGAGAGTAGGATGACTGGGGAGAGGAGTCACTTCCTCTAAACATTTTGAACATCTTGTACGTTTCGGCGGTGAGACTGTGATGTGAGTTTTGCTTTCGTTTTTCTAGCTTTCTTTTGGGTTTGCTTGTGGCTGGCAGCGATTGTGGGTTCAAAATTGGAGAGGGAAAGGGAAAGAAAGAAGCGGTGAGATATGGGAAAACACCTCCACGCTTCTTTAGAGAGTCAAAACGACAGCGTGTAATAAAGCGGTTAATGGGTTTGCCTAAGATGTTAGCATGGGCGATCTTCATTTTCTTTTACATTCTCTTCTCTTCGACTTTCTATTTTTTTTTTCTATTTATATTTATATATCCCTCTTTCTATTTATATTTATATATCCCTCTCCTGTGTTTATTTAGCCTGTTTGAGAATTATATTTTTTTATTTTAAAAAAAATATTTATTTAGCCTGTTTGAGAATATTGTTAAAATTAATAGAATTATATATTTTATTTTTAAAAAATTATTTTAACATCAGCATCAAAAACTCTTAATTTAAAAAATAATAAAAATAAAAAAATGTTTCATTTTGTTAAAAATATTTTTTAAAATTCAGTGTAACGGTCACAAATTTGTCTCTACAATTGCATCCATCACCGTTGCCCTTATTCAAGAAATGCAATCAAAAAGTGTTGATGTAATAAAGAGGATGAAGGAGATAGCTCTTGTGATGCTGCATGAGGTGGATGTTGAAGAAAAAAACAATATTTCAGTGACTTATATTATTATGAGTGTTTAATTACAAATCTACTACAACCCTATGTTCAAAAATTCCTTACTATGTCACTCAGTCAAAGCAAAATGCAATACACAAGTCAATGCGATGTAATTCAAAAGGAATTTAAAATTAATAAATAGGAATTGTGAAATTATTTTTATTCTATATTTTTTTACTGAATTAAAATAAAAATGTTATGAAAAGCTTAATAAGATACAAGCTTATATTTTTTACTTGGTTACAAACATACAAATTTAGCATGCAACGCCTAACAATCAAATAAGCTTTACACAAATCATAGTTGGTCAATCAAAGTTTTATAGCATCATTTTTTGTTATTTACTAAAAGGTATGCATTTTTATTTTTAAATTTTTTATTCTTAAAGGTTAATTTGTGTGAGTTGTCTTCAATTAGTTTTTAGACTGATTGTGTTTTTCTACCTTGTTGATCTTCTTTATCGACAATTATAAATGGATTTGTTTCATAAATTATTTTCATGCACATTCTTAAAAGTTTAATCAATTAAAATTTTTTTGTTTAATGATTATTTAAATCATGATCTTTGAATTACAAATTCTAGTTCGATATATTTGACCAATATTTGAATTAAAATTTAATAAAATTCAGAATACTTGAAAGAAAACAAAATACATTTTTAAATGTAAAATAAATCGTTGGACGTCTCTAAACAATTATTTACGCACCACTTAGTAACTGATAAATTCAAATAATTTTTTAATGATAGTGAATTCTAAAATTGATTAATGATAGATTGGTTTGCTCTCTATATTCATATTAAGAATTTAAACTCTACAAGAGTACTATAATTTCTTGAGGAATTAGTTCTCTAAATAAATCTTGAAACTCAAAATTGATAGTTTCAATGAATTTTGAAAAGGGAGTTTATTTAAACTTTAAAAATGAGTGATGTCTTAATGTCTTGTTTGGCAAAAAAACAACTTAAATCAATTTTTTTAAAAAAATATATATATATATATATATGCGCTATAAGTTAGAGTTAATAGGTTAAAAGTTTTTTTTAAAACATTACTTCTAATTAAAGCAAAATTTGAAATCAAGTATGTAAGAAAAATATTTAATTTAAATTAAATCAAGTTTGTAAAAACAATTTACTTCTAATTAAAGCAAAAAATTTACCACATGTGGTTTGCTAGTTTGCCATTTAGCTAGTGGAATAATCCTATTAGATTAATTAACAAAAGGTATAATTAAGAAAAATAAAGTATATTAAGGTATTTCCAAGAAGAAACTGAGAAATATTATATATGCATGTATGTATTGTAAGAGGAGGTTTAGCAGTCATTTTATTTGTTTTTTTTTTGTTTTTTAAAATATTATTATAATATAAATATAAATATATGGGCTGGGCTAGACCCAGCCTAACCAGCTGGGCTGGATCAAAACAGGCAGATGACTAGATCCCTGAATATCCATCCTGATGACAAGTACAAAGAAGATGATAATGGGAGGTTGAATAGAAGAGTGTTTAGCCCCTCGAAATCGGGATTTTTTTATGATGACGTGCTGACATTTATATAGCCATGAGTTGTACCCTCGAGTGATTGGTGACTCACTACTGAGTTATAGGAGATCGAGTGAGAATTTAATACTTTGGATGACCTGTGTCGAGGATTGGTGGGGTGGTTCGTGTATCATTTGGGGAGTGCTCCTTTAAAAATATTTTCCGACTGAGCTGGCCGGGGTCCGGTCCATGTTGGCTGGTCGGATGGGACAGCTAAGTTAAACACACAGCCCTAGCTACTGGTACACAACCCTAGCTGATGGCTATACTCGGTGACGATGGTAAATTATTCTCCAGATACATCAATATTAAAATGGTTTGCATAAAGAATTTTATAGCCATGTTGTATATGCATGTCAGAAAGCATTGACTTTTTTTAGGTTAGAAAATTTCACTGATGACTTGGATGAATCCTTATCTAATTTTAATTGATTAAATCTTCCAAATTCAAATATGGTTTGGAACTTAGGGTTTGCGTTTATTGACTTCGAAGGTATAACATTTTTTAATCGGTAAATTCTCCAAAATCTACGTGGAATATATTGGGAAAACTTTGAAACATTCCTTCTCTGTCTCTTACTTTATTTGTCAGGAAAATCTACGAAGTTTTTTATTTTCATTTTCTAGAAGAGAAAAAGTAAATGAATTGAATTGATCTGATCTAACAAAAAAAAAAACTATGACATGACTTTGTAGTCCAGGCTAGGAGTGTGGCATCCGTACATCCATGTCCTTAACTTTATTTTGCAGAGCAAAAGAAAACATGATTCAGCTTCAAAGCATAATTGTGGTCGCGACTCTTTGTTTTTAGGGCCTAACTTCAATTTATATTTGATATTTTTATGAAAATTATACACACATCAATCTCATTCCAAATTGGGGCAAGATACAATGTATACATTATTTGCCAAATATATAGACGAATAGTAAAGAAGACCTTATGCAAGACTTTAAAAAAAAATTAAAAAAATCTTATTCGATGGCCTAACTCAAACTATCAGCCATCTCATCAAAATAGGAGGAAATAAACAAATAGTTGGCTTTTTGGTAAAAGTTGGGACTGACAGATTATTTCAGGTTCAAATTTTGTGGTTGCTAATATAATAACTATTAGAGATTTATATTATCGTTAACTTGAGAGTTAATCTATATCAAAATTAGTCAAGATACACACAAGTTGATCTATATCAAAATTATATTAATAAAAAAAATAGGGAGTAAAGCGAGTGAAACCCCTAATCCAAAAGGGAAATTGAAAAATATCTCAAAACTAAACAGTCTTAAAAAAAGTGTCCCACATTCAAAATGCAAGATGTGATTAAGGAATTGATCACAAAAGATGTAGTCAAGGAAGCAGGGGATTTGAATTAAAAAAAAAAAAAGATTATGATTTACAAGGTCTACTTTTCGCTATTTCTTTGACATAAATTTCTATGAACACACAAATTAAACAAAAGACAGATAGAAGAAAGCAAGGTGCCCTGTATTCCCACCTCAAAATTTTCTTGAGAGAACTAAAGAACCTTAAATAAAACATATATATATATATATATATATATATATATATATATGTATTACATTAAAATCATCAGAGATAGTAAGAGAAAGAAAAAAATGAAAAAAAAATCGCGATCATAGCCACAAAGCTCCAGCATCTTTCAAGATAGGCACCAACTCACCGGTAATATGAGTAGCCATGACTCTTTCCAAGCCGCCGAACAGTTTTCCCCCAACAAAAACCACCGGAAACTGCACTTGATCACCACCCTTCCCTCCTTTATCACCGTTAATCATTGACAACGCCTTAATCACATAATCTTCCTCCTTGTCTTCCACCTCGAAGACCGTTGGATTAACACCTAACCCTAGCAACATCAGCTTCACAACATGACACATGCAGCACCCACGTTTGCCAAATACTATGATAGAATTCTCTAACACCAATTTCTGGATATGATTATCATTTTCATTGGTCACTACGAGCACAGGCCCAGTATTAGCACCGCCATGATCGCGTGCCGGGAGAATCCGGTTGCCTGAAGTTGTGGCCGGAGAATAGGCTCTGAACGGGATTGCTTCTTGCATGAGGATTATCAATTAATGGTGCGAGGAGGGTGACAAAATTAAAAGATTGGAATTGTGAGAGGATGTATTATTTTGATTTGTGATGTGTAGAGAGAGAGAGGGAACAAGGAGTCATTTTAATGGGAGGGGTTAAATAGGGGAAATGACAAGACTTTAACGTCAACGGCAGCTACGCGATCTTTTACGTCACAGGGACTTTGTGTGACGTGTCCTTACGTCACTGCTTGGTAGACGGATTCCCAGTTGTTATTCTTAGGAACATGGCCCTTTCTTTCCTTTTCTTTTATGTGACGGTTTGTCACCACTTTTCAAAAAAGCTATTTAAAAAAATACATTTTTTTAATTTTAAATTGTTTTTTAAGTTTTTATATTATTTTAATATATTAATATTAAAAATAATTTTCAAAAAATAAAACAATATTAATTTTATACTTTTCTAAACCAAAAATATTTTGAAAAATAAACTCAATTAAATCCCCAGCAATCCTATATATATTACTAAAGAAACTAAAGTAAATCACTACTTCACTGTTGATTACTGTTCACGCACACCCAAATCCACTGTAGACTGAGGTGCGTGATCTACTGCTTCACCATTCATTGCATAAATTGCAATTGCAATTCAAAGGAGACCACGCGAAAGCCAAAAAAGAAGAAGGCTGGAACCTTCCCAGCCCTAGCCATCTACTTCAGAGCAAGGCACTATTTCAAATGTCTGTGCATTTGAAACATTGTTCATTCATTTTTTCAAAGTTGTTTTTTACTAATAAACCACGACTAATTTCTAAACTAATAAACCACGACTAATTTCTAAACTTTTTTTTTAGCTTTTTTTCCCTGTAGTTTTTTTTTCTATTTATATATTTTTTTGTTTTTTTATGATGGGTATTTGGATCCGTTTACGCGCGCCACAATTTTTTTTCTCATTACTGTTTGAAAAGGTGTTTTCCCCTTGCATTTTTTTCTTATAACTAGGCATCCTTTTTTTGTTGTTTTTATATGACCGGCGTGTCCGGGGCAGCTTAACCGCGCATGATTAATCTCCGGATCCACTTTTTATTTTAACATGTGTTTTTCCTGTGTGTTTTTTTGCCACCTATACATTTTTTCCCGTTTTTTTTAATAACCGGGATGTCCAGGTCAGCTTACGCTTCCTTTCAAACATGAATGAACAGTGAAAATCACTGCAATGAACGGTGAAAGGTGCTTACTCTTTGCACTTTTTTCTCTTTCTTTTTGTTTTTTTAATAACCACGTTGTCCGGGTCAGCTTACGCGCACCATGACTAATTTCTTAATCCACTTTTTTTTACAATTTTTTCCTCTCTTTTTTTTGCAACTTATACATTTTTTTAGTTTTTTTTATAACCAAGGTGTTCGGGTCAGCTTACGAACACCACAATTTTTTTCCCACATATTTTTTTTAACCAGGATGCCCGGACCAGCTTACGCGTGCCACGAATGATCCCAAAACCTCCTTTTTTATATATTTTTTATGATCTTTTTTCCCAATACCCATGAATAAGAAAAAAATACACAGGAACTGCTGGGGGCATTAAGGTTATTGTACATATTTTTTTAAATAACTAAATACAAATATATATATATATATATATATATATATATATATATATGAACTATTTATTATTTTCAAGAATTAATAATTTGCTATCAATATTCTAAAATATTTTTAATATAATAATACGAGGAATAAATCTTAAAAAATAAAATAAAAATTCATTTTCAAACAGTAATTACGGTGTCATCGATAGTATGACCAATAATAATTAGAATATTGATTATGTATAATAATAATTATAATGATAGCTATAATAATTGTGACAAAAATTCATTGGTCAATGTTATTTTTGTGGAAAAAAACTTTCACGTCTTTATTTATGTATGATATTTTAGATCTCATATCACAAAAAAAAATATACGAAACCACACGTAGACAAGACAAGTAGAAAAATTGTACCAAATTATCTACAATAATAAAATAAAAAATTACCCTGCATTTCGCCACAGTTGACACCAAATTTTTTAACATGTAGCAAAATTGTTAATGGTCCTAAATTTATATATATATTATTTTTGGGAATTTTTCCTTACAAAATAGTAAAGACTAATTATATATTGTGATATATTTTTTCATATTAATGTCTTAAAATATTTGAAAAAAATCAAACTGATTTTTCTTTAAAAATCTCACATTAATTTAATCTCAATGTTCTAAATTTTTTTAATATAATAATATGAAGAAAAAATCTAAAAAAAAAATCTTTGATAATTTTTAGCAGTTGTATGTTTGCTATCTGTCAAATAAATTATTCGGCAAATAGTTAAAACATGCCCAACAAACAATTAATATGTTGCAGGTAACAAATAATATATCTTTAGTCAATTTGATCAATTGCGCTTTTGCTATGTACCAAGTAAATTATTACCAAAGTAGTTAAAACAAAACCATTAATCAAATTGTTTGTTGTATAAAACAAATCACTCATTTGTGCTACAATTCAACGATTGTAATTTTACTATTTTCTAATGAAAGAATTCAGGAAACAAATAAAACATACACAACAATCAATCAGTATGTTACACGGAACACGTGACTTTTTTTTAACATAATTTCTTCGATTCTAATTGTACAATTTACCGATTAAATAATTATTAAAACAGTTTTAACAATAACAACATTCAATGAGTTTTAGGCAGGAAAAAAATTTGTTTAATAGATTCTATCAATTACAATTTTACAAATTAAATATTTAAATAACCAATTATAACACGTATAAAATCAATCAATTTTTCATATAAATAAAAACCCGGCGCAATACGCGGGCAAGTTCGCTCGTATATATAAACTAAATGGGCTGCTTGGTACCATTAGTGAAATTGCTCTGATTTGCTTTCGGATTTTTAGATATACAAACAAAAAAACTTGTTTATTTTGAATTGTTTTGAACAAATAAAAGCAAAATTAACAACTACTATCACTGTTTTTTTTATAAATACTTTATCTGATTCTGAAAGTTTTTGACATACTGGTATTAATTTTTCAAAATGAGAAATAAACAATATAAATAGTAATTAGAGATACCATATTAATTATAATACAATATTTTACAATGAATTTAAAATAAACACACACACACACACATATATATATATATATATAAACCTTTTATTGACAGGGAATCCTTGAATCCACCTCCAATCTCATAGAAAAATGATTTTTTCTTGTCCCATCGACGAGTGTACAAATCCTCTCCAAACCTACTTCGTTGCCTTTGTTTTACTTTATTTATTATAATAAAAGTTTAAAATGCTTATGCAATCAAGTTCATGTTTGGTACATTATTTTTAAAAATATTTTTAATTTAAAAATATATTAAAATGATATTTTTTTTTATTTTTTAATATTATTTTTGACATCAATATATAAAAATAATCTAAAAAATCCAAAATATTAGTTTAAAATTAAAAAAAAATCAATTTTTTAATATTTTTAAAATGCTTTCTTCAAAAAGGTAATGGTAAGAATGGAACGTGAGGAGCAAAACTAGGAATGATAATGAAGGTTTATGGAGATGGAAGATACATGCTACTGTTTCGAGACGATTTTCAATCCCTTGTATCCATCTCTAGTGGAGACGAATCTCAAATAAATTACATAGAAAATAAAAAAATTAAAATATTTTACATTTATAAAATAAAGTTCTCTAGGAAATTAAAAAAAAAATAGTATGTATAAATATAAAAAATAAAATTATTCTATTTATCTTCACTTTCATTAAAGTAAAAAAAAAATCTATTTTATTTTCATTATGGTAAAAAAAGATGTACCTTTGTTAGAGAATAATATAAACCATATTCTGGAGTCTCACCTAATAGTTTAAATTTTTAGGTGAGATAGTTAGTTGACATAGTATCAAAGCCTTGTTGATCCAATTGTCACGAGTTCAAATCTCACTATCTTCATTCTATTTTATAAAAATGAAATACAAGATAGTGTGGATCTGTGCAAGTTTCAAGCCTAATTTTTTTTTATTTGAGAAAATATATTAAAAAATAATATAAATTATATTTTAAAACATCATCTAATAGTTTTAATTTTTAAAATAAAATAATTCCTTAAGAATATTACAAGATAAGGGAGATGCTTGAAATAATCAAACGCAGACGGTGAGCCGTGTACAGGTCATCCATAAGAAAAAGGGGATGCTAGTGACATCACATGTGGCATCAAGCACCGGACCACATTGCATCACCTTGATGTGCCACGTGGAATTGGATAACATTTGCTGACGATGCCAGCATGGCCTCCCACTTATTTTTAAAACAAATCCTTTCATCTTCTGACACGCATTAAAACCCGGTCCACTTTCTAATCTGACGTTATACTATCACGTGGATTTTGGCTTTTAATGATCATTTATGAAATAAAAAAATATTATATCATGGGACCTACACCCCCCCTAAAATTCCGATTCGCCCGATATGATCCACGTGGATGATTTATGGTAGTGTTTATTGTAATGCAAAGGAGAGTAGATATTAATAAACTTTGCTACAAGTTAAAATATTTAAAGTTTAAAATACTATAATTACATGGAGACATTGTTCTTCATCACAAATATCTTTTTTTTAATGTAAAATATACCAATGAATGTCTCTTAACACTCTTTTATAGGTCCTCATCATATATCTCAAACATAGCATATAGCTTTTCTAGCCAAGACCAATGACGTGGAGAAAGAGATTGTTTTTTTAGTCAAATAGGAAGGCTTTGTTAAGGCTAGAATAAAAGGATAGGATACTACTCTAGGAAGAAAGAACAAGAATGGATGACTGGATTTAATCATAGCATTTCCAATTGAGACATCAACAAGATTTAGTCTAATTTAGATTCAAATCAAAGTTATCATATTAAAATCTTTCAAATTTAATTTGAATTTATTTTTTTATTCAAGTATTATCTAACTAGAATTTTAGGGTCATGGAAAAACTCGATATTTAATTTTAATTTCCTAAGCATATTTTTTTTGTAAAACAATTTGTATCTTTTCTCATATTTTTTAAATAAAAATGGTATATTGTAACTAATTTATGATTATCCGTTAGATTTCGGCCAAAATATTTAAAAAAATCAACAATCTTCTTGTTTATTTTTTTAGTTGTAAACTTTAATTATCAAGTGTAAAATTATATTGTAAAATACATCATTGATATTAAAGTATAATAAATAAAGTGTTAAAATTCGGACCCTATAACGGTTAGGTGTCGTCCAATGAGGTTGAGACTCTCTCACGAAAAGAGATTTTCTTTGAGCTTTAAAAAAGACCAACGCATAAAAAATATCACTTAGAAAAACAATCAAATAACAATGCAACTTTATCTAAGATAGAGTGCACTAGAGATGATGTGTTTTCTCTTACACAAGAAGTTCCCTTACTCGACTCTCGTAGACTATTAGATTTTCTAATAATCTTAATATTACATGGTAACTCCTTAAAAATTATAATCATAATTTTATAATTATAACAACCTCTTTTCTGCTCCGTCTCCCCTGGCATACGAAACAAAAGAAAATATCAAACGTCATGACAAATTTAAAATGTGTTTCTTCAATTGAAAAGGAGCATTTAAGAGATTAGATATCACTATTACAAAATACCAAAGCAAAATTATGCCAAAACAAAATAAAAAATCATGATAATATAGAATAAAAATATATATAATAAAAAATATTTCTTTTGTTAAAAAACCTCTCATGCTTGATAATTTATATACGTTACTTTAATGCTTGATGTAGCAAACAACGATGATTTGAAAATATAGAAATGATATTAATACAGATAAAAATTGATAAGGGTAAATTAATAAAAAAATCAAAAGTAAAATATTTAAAATATAGATATTCTAATAAAATACTAAATCAAAAACTAATGAATTAAACACTTTTAATAAGCATCCGGAAACACTTGATCAAAGAGAGACCTTACGTCACTTTACAAGAAAAACAAAGTTGGTGGAGATAATAAATAAATAAATAAAAAACACTAATAACAATAGGGAGAAATAAGTGAATGACAGAATTACGAGGAAAATTACAAGTCGAGGTTTACTTTGACATTTGAGGGCCGTCGGTCGGTCAACTTTGCGAGATACGTAGCATAAACCTGGCCAATTAATCCCTACGAGAAAAAAAATCAAACCACTGTAGCATATTTTCTATCAAGATTTGTTCAAATCAGATTACACCCCCCGGCAGACAGCAAAGAACAGTCTAAAGTTGCCGGCCACTTGCATATGTTGCATCATGCATGCAACACCCACATATCATGACTGTGACCCTACTAGCTAAACAACAACTATGCCTGCCAATTTCCATGCAATTTGATTATAGTTTGTTTGTTTAGCTGCTTAATTATCAGGAATAGTTAATCTGGAAAATCATATTTTTTTCTCTTTTATTCGAATGGACTAGCAAAGAAATGCGGTGTATAATTTTTTTTTATGCGAGAAAACCTCATGTTTTAAAAAGTATGGTTTATGAGCTCAGTTAAACGAATAAAACTCTGCCTGTTCCAAACTCTTATAAAAATACATGTTTTGATTCGAGCTTAAATCTACTATACAGATCATAAATTCTCTATCATCACGACAACTATGGTATATAAAAAAATGCATCTGACTTCAGAGACTTTGGGTGCAGACCCTAACGTAACGTCAGCATGCTTTTCCATAACCTATGTTTAACAAAATCAAATTTCGTGAACATATGGGTGAAGTCTAATCTTGGGTTAGACAAAAAAATAAAACTGGTTTGGCCTGAGTTGGACTAATTCGTTAGACATGACCTCATCAGTGAACACATCATTGATTTCCGGGGGCCATCAGAGATCCCCCGAAGGTGTGCAAGTCAGAAAAACAAAAATCTTTGTGTGTGCTTAACGTGATTTCTAAGAAATTCCTGAGATGAAATCCTGGTCTCCTATCTTGTCCGCAATTTTTGACCCTCAGCCAACTTTTGTAATGATATAATTTGAGGACAAAATAATTCCCTTCTTACAAAAGCATCCACCTTCAAAAAAATTGGTCCAAAAACTGAGCTCTTTCCAGCTAAAACAAGTCTTCTGTGGAGCTGGAGTTTCTATCCTACAACTGATTTCGGTTCTACGATGGATTCTAGAAGCCGCATGCGGGAAGGATTATTTTTGGAAGTGTTGTTGCGGTTGTTTTTTATTTAAAAATATATTAAAAATGATATTTTTTAAATTTTTTTAAATTTTTTGACATCACTGTATAAAAATAATCTAAAAACACTAAAACAATTTAATTTAAAGTAAAAACTAAAAATAAAAAAAATCAATTGTTTTCGAAATATTTTTAAAACAGAGTGAAAAACAAAGAATTAAAGGTCCCAATTGCTTTGGACATTCTATTCCTTCAAGGTTTTCCGACAACAAGCACGATGCCGGTGCATCTGAAAATCATTTATTAATTAATCCTGCTGAAAACTTCACGGGGAATGAAAGAAACAATGGGGGGAGGGGGCTCATAATACTTCCTGCAAGGAATTTTGGGGACCCATATGCACTTGTGTGGCCATTTTTATCAATTTTGGTAATAATTATTTATACAGCATAATAGAAACTTAGTTGCAGATTAATAAAAAAAAAATTATATGTTCGTTTGTATAAATATTCTTGTTATTCTTTGCCCAACTCTCAATTGTGAGTTTCTCTTCCTCCTCCTCCTTCATTTAATTTATTGATGCAATTTTTTTCTTTTGTTAATTATGGATGTTTAAATTTATAATTATTTAGATGCACAAAATTTTAATTATTTTTTAGCTCAGTATTCGATCTTACTTAATTTGGTAAATTCAATGGTTTTTTTTTATGTATTTTGATGTATTCATTAATTTATTTATTTATTTTAAAAAAAAACTCCTGCTATAATTAGCAACTTCAATATGCTAATGGTGATTAACCACTCTAATTGAAAATGACTAGGATAATTTATAGACAGTTTAAAAGTAACATCTTTTACTTTTAGTCATAAAACCCTATAGACCTCAATAGATGCTCATTTGGAAATGAAATAAATTACTTGAGAAAAAACCATCACCAGGAGTGAAATATTGTATTGATTTTTTTTTAAAATTTGGGATTTCTTCATTATACATGTAGATTTCTAGCTAGAAAAAAAAAATTATACATGTAATTTTCTTGTTATAGAAAATAGAGTTATGTTAAAGAACCATCTCGTCTAAAAGTTTAAGTTATTATGTGAAGTCGCATAATATCATTTATATTATTCTCTAACACACCTCCTTTAAGTGAAAGCCTTTTAAACTTAAAAGTTGCACACATGTTCACAATATCTAGTGCTTGCTTTTTATCAAATAAAATGAGGGTGGTAAAGATTCGAACTCGTGACTACTGAGTTAACAAAAGCTTTGATATCATGTTAACAAAACTATTTTATCTAAAAATTTAAATTATAAAATAAAATCCTGGAATATTATTTATATTATTCTCTAACAATAAAGACTATAAAAGTGAGACCTGCGCTTGACCTGCGCTTGAACGACTGACTATATATGTATAGAATATAGAATAAAAAATCGCAAAGTTTGTACCCATAAAACATCCAAACGAGATTGCTAGCTTCATATTCGAATGAATATTGACAGAAGAAATGAAGGAACGATGACAAGTAAAAGCTGTACAATATAGCTGCCAAGTATCTATAAACCACTTTGTTTTTCCATAGTTAGGGCTGCATTGCTCACATTAAAGCCTCTAAATGAACCTTTTTCTTTCTGCTCCCTGAGGCTGCTCGTCGTTGTGTTTTGCTTCATCGATCATTTCAATGGAAACATGATCCAATGGACAATTTGGGTCTACAGAATATGAAGCGTTGAGGCTGAAAGAAGGAGAAGAGTCGACGGGAAAGTGAGGTGTCAACCGAAACATCAACGGAGGGGCGGGCTGAGTAGGAAGTTTTCGGGTTCTTCCTAGCCCTTTTTCGCCATCTTTTCAGACCTTCAGCCACATTTTCTGTGAAAACAGCTTTCCCTCATTGATGAGCCCATCTGTTGCAACTCTCATTTAGGGTTTAAATTTCTTGAATAGATAATCATATTCAGTTTAAGTTAAATCTTCTTGGCTAATCAAGTTTTCTGAAGACAGGAACAAATTTTAGACGGAGGATCTGTCTGATCATAAATATATGTAGATTCATACCTGTGTGACCAAAGCATATAGAGGTAGGGTGACATAGCCACAGAGGAAGTGAACTAACATTCCCGTGACAAGCGTTATGACAATGTCTTCTGTTCGTCGGTGGAAGCATGATCTAAATCCAAATTGGTACTGAAATTTTGAAGCAACGTTAGAATTCTTATTTCTTTTTAATCCAAATCAACTCATAGAATATTGTTTTTGTAAGAACAATATGCTCCTGATAAATGCTTACCCAGGTCCATGTGAAGAATGCCAGTTGGAAGGAGTTCTGCAAAGCCCGAAATATAGTTTAGAATGAATTTACATAGCCACATATAGAGTTTTTCTTCTCTCTCTTTACACACATATAGCTGTTGTGCTGATTGGTCAGCATTTTAAAAGCTGACAGAAATTTAAAAAAAGAAAAAAAATGAAAATGAGAAGATTTGCTTTTAAGGATTAGAGAACGACCTGAAACAATATGAATTGTATAAGGTGGAGAAGCAATTTAGGCCTACCAAACCAGAAGAAATGGTCACTGGGCCTGACAAGTATAGTTCCATTAACAACAATTGATTTATCATGGCTATCTAAGCACATTAAAGTTATGATGGCTTGCAGCTTTGTCCCGACCAGCAACAACATCTGCAGAACACAACATGAAGGACTTCAACGAACAGGTTTTTCATGCACAAATATTTGAATCTTGTTCAGGTATACTGATTGATTACTGTTGGAGTCTATTTACTTACCACTAGTGGAATAAATGGGAGCCAGTAATAACTGTAAAATTCTGTGCACATAGAGTTAGAATCATGAACCTGTGATAGGGTTTATATATAAACAAAATTGGAATAAATTTAGTGATCGGTTTGTTCGAACATACTCTGTGCATTGAAGAATATGAAAGATATAGAAAACATCCAAATCCAGAAGCTGCAAAAACAGAAATTTTAGGCAAAGAAGTTTACAAATTTTGGGTTTAATGAGTTATACTGATCGATGAAGATTAGTTTTCATAACCTTATCCCCGCCACCACACCAAAATCTTTATCCAAAGCTCTTCTGATGTATTTTTGAAAATCAAAGCTGTTGTCTTGTTCAAAATGGGCCTGCAGAAAGAGCAGGAAAAGAAAAACAGCAGTTGATTTCATCATTTAACAATTGTTTATTATCCTAACGCTATAAGTTGGTCTCTATTTCAAGTGGTGGAGATCTTCATATACCATGACAAATCCATGCCTCAGTGTTAGATAATCCACTTTGGAAACAGAACTATAAAATTGTCGGAGGAAACATGCCTGCAAAAGATTGGCAAAACAACAACATTACAGAAACAATCTGATAGAAATTTTAACATGGTCAATATTAGTTGTTGTTATTATTATTTTTGATTTTTATCTAACCGGCCAGCGAAGAACAGAGTTTTCATTCCAATATCTCAAATGCCGCTTCCCAAAGGATGTTTGATGACTGAGCTGGAACCTCCTGGGATCTGTATATGATTTGATTAGTAAAGCAAAATAAGCACAGATTTTTATAACCAGTAGCGCATTATATGCAATTTTTTTTATCCATAAATATATTAAAATGATATTTTTTTTATTTTTTTTAAAAATATTTTTGACTTTAGCTTATCAAAAAAATATAAAAATACTAAAAATATTTAATTTGAAATTAAAAATAAAATAAAAACTCAATTTTTTTCAAAAAAAAACTTTTAAAACACAATCCTCTTAATGGGTCCAACCAAGGATTTTGTGACCAAACAAGATCGTGACCATCAAACGATCATACCTGTTGAAAATTGATAATCTAGTGTCCTTGTCTCTGCCTCCCAAGATTCCCATCTTCTCATCTAAAAAAGGCAAATTTTCAAACACATATCCAACTTTTCCATTTCACAATCACTAAAAACACTCAAGGTTTATTACTGCCCCGCGTCTATGAATCTTTCCATGCAGCTTCCATTTCTTTTTGGAGGCTTTCTTGAATTGATTTTGTTATTGAAAGTCAAAAACTTAATAGTAGATCATGGAAGACATCAAAGTTTTTATTATGAGAAGTTTACACATTTAAATAAAAAACCTGAATATGAGAAGCTTACAAGTGTTTAAATTGTTAGAGAATAATATAAATTATATTATTAAATCTCACATAGCAGCTTTACGTTCTTAGATGAAATGGTTCTTTAACATGATATCAGAACTTTATTGACTCAGTGGTCACGAGTCGAATCTCACCATCCCCCATTTTATTTGATAAAAATCAAGCACAAGGTAGTGTGGGACTGTACAATATTCAAGCTCAAAAAAGACTTTCACTTGATGGAGTATATTAGAGAATAATATAA
Organism: Salix suchowensis; assembly: GCA_029030765.1. Classification (NCBI taxonomy): domain Eukaryota; kingdom Viridiplantae; phylum Streptophyta; class Magnoliopsida; order Malpighiales; family Salicaceae; genus Salix; species Salix suchowensis. The sequence continues at coordinate 10,441,905 of JAPFFH010000004.1, forward strand.
ATCATATTCTGTAGTCTTACCTAAACAGCTTAAACTTTTGAGATGATTCCTTAAAATAAATAACCATGAAAAGAAAGAAAATAAAACTCACCTTGGCCATCCCTAGGCCGAATGTAAAAATGCTCGATACACAATGAAAGGAAGCCAGCACAAAAATCAAGTACTGGAGTTGCTTCATACCTTCCCTCGACAACAAAGAAGCCTTTCCCTGTTCAAGAATCCAGTCAAAACAAATATCAGCGTTAAATATTGATCTTATATATAACATATGGATGCATTTAGTGGACAAAATTTATACCTGTTGTGCACATTTGGCTTCTTCTTCATCCCAGTCACCTGAATCCACACTACCACAAGGAAGAAAGGTTTCGCCAGCACTCTTTGGGATACATATTTTAGCAACTGGCTTTTCCAGTACAGTCAGCAACAAGGAGATGAAACCCAGTAGCATCAACTCTGTACGAACAGAAAATATAAAAAAGTTTTAGCAATTACCAGAAAACATTTCCCTGTTATATATATTTTGATGTGTGTTATCACCTGATTTGATCTTGTATAGAGCTTGAATGAGGTACTTCCTCCTTTTCTTGTTGAAATACTGTGAACCCAAAAACAAAATGGATCATTTGATGCCAAATGAATGGAGATCAATAGTCTTACTTGCATGTCCAATATTTCCGAGTACTATAAGTTTTTAAAGTTACATGTATGTATGTATATATATATGCATGTATACCTTAGCTAAAAGATGAAATAAATGCTCGATGAAAGATTGAAATTGATATCAGAAAGAAGCAAACAGTAGCCACAGCCCATGTTGGTGTTTCTTCGAGTGTTTTTGCTTCTCCTTCTCCAGCCATCTCTTATGACTGTATATTTCTTTCTTGCGTGTGATATTTGGAGGATCCACAATTGCCTAGCTTATCTTCGCAGCGAGGAGAAGCAAATAAATATTTGTGGATGATTTTGCCAAGGAACCTCTGTTTCTGACGGAGCTAGCGAGCTCCTTTTCAGGTGGAAATGATCGCAGAACAGCAGAGGACTTCCGTGATATATATATATATATATATATATATCAAGTTGCACGTCGTCTTTTTGATATTTGGTAGCAACAAAAATACAAACCAACTTCGTCAATTCTCGCTCCTGGCCTCACATACCATGTTATGGCTCGGAGTCATACTGACGTGTGTGCTGAAATAAGTTGAGCAAATTATGATAGATTCCCTATTTTAGACTCCATTTTGAAATTTATAATCACCTCAGTTGGTTCCCAAATGTAAAAGAATTATTGGCTTTTAATTTGTTTTACACGAATTTCATCTCTGCATTTTTTTTTAATCTTTTGTAGGTCTTCAATTATAAGAAACTATTTATACTCGATCAAATTGAAACATTTATGAGGAACTAATTAAGGAGCATCATCCAAACAACTAAATCCCTCCTTATTTATGTTCTTAAGAAACTGTTTATTCTTGAAAAACAATATCTTGAATATAAACGAAGTAAGAAAACGAAATTAAGATACTTTTAGATTTATATTATCTTTTTTACATATATGGAACTTTATTATGAAATTAATTATAGATTTCATTTTTATGTGAAAGATGGATGTGCTCCAATTCAAGTGGTGGTACTGCTATCTAGTTTTCAGTGTCTGTTCAAAATTTTATTTTAATTTTTGGGGCCAGGAAGTTTGATGAACTTTAGTGTATATATATATATAATGGGGTAACTCTCATTCATTATATTAAAAAATAAAAAATAAAATCAATAAGATTTGAATCTTCTTCTTAAAAAGTAATTATCATAATGCGAAAAACCTTGTTCATATAAAAATCTAGTTCTTGGAGCAGCACTTCATAATAGCAAAGAAAGAAACTAAGAAAACACAGTGTTTTAGGTTCATCGGTAGTACCTTATTTTAGGTTTTGGCCACATTATGAAAACGCACCGAATTGGGTTAAACCATAAGTGTAGGCAGGATTTTAAGAAGAGATAAATAAGACCGACTCCTACACTTAACATGGAAATTAGAAGAGGCGAGTTTTCTACGCATGGACCATGCAGAATTTTCTACGCGTTGACCGTGACGAATTTAAAGACCTTTCACGGTGGCTCCGACGTGACGTGGAAAGCGATGGGCGGTACGCATTATCAAAAGCAAACATTGATTGAAATCCTTGCGGCTTAAGATTCACATTTTTCTTTTTTTGTCATGTTTTTACATTTTGTATTATGCCACAACATTGTATGTGTTTTCATACTTTGGCTCTAAACTTTGGTTAGATTAAGATATGAAAGCTTTGACTTTCTTTAGTCTAAACTAGCAACTATCTTAAAAAATAACTATTTGGTTTTTGTCTCTTAGAAGTACTAAATCGACCGAACCAAATCAAACTAATATATAATGTTATTGGGAGATATGAATATTATCAAAGCCTGATAGATCTACTTCTATTTTAGACTTAGGCCCCGTTTAACACTATGTTTTAAAACTGTATTTGAAAAAAAAATTATTTATTTTTTATTTTAAATTAAAAAATAGTGTTTTTAAATCATTTTCGTATGCTGATATTAAAATTGATTTTTTAAAAATACAAAATTATCATTTTGATTCATTTCTGAATGAAAAATATTTTAATAAATACTTTTAATTATATCAATCTGCTGATAAAATTGCTTTTGTTCATGTGTTTTGAAAGCAGACTTATGATCATTCTTGTGTGTAACCTTTCTTTACTTGGGATCGACTAATAGTAATAAGCAGAGTAAGTGCTTGTTTGAGAGTATGATTGAATTTGTTTTTTAAAGTGGTTTTTATTTAGAAATACATCAAAATGATATTTTTTATTTTGTTTAAAAATTATTTTTGATATCACCACATCAAAATGATTTAAAAACACTATTTTTTTTTAATTTAAAGTAAAAAATAAAAAATAAATTTCAAACATGTTTTCCAAACGCATTCCCAAACACAACCCAATTCTTATAATAAAAAAATTTCACTAAAACGCTTTTAATGATAGATGATTTGTATCAATAATTTTTAAAAGAAAAAAAGGAAAATTGACATGTAATTAATTAGCCGAATTTTAACCTTGGAAGAGCAGCAACGATATCAATTTCACCATGCTTATTTATACACCATGTTGGATTTTAGTTTTCAAACTCAATTGTTATAAAATGTTATTTTCATTTGTTACCATACTTACATAATTTTTAATAGATATAATTTCAAAATTAAATAGAAAATTGACATTTCTTTTGTCTTGTTATTTATTCACCCATCAATAGCATATTTAACACGAAGACATGTCAAGAATATTAATGGTGAGAAAAATTAACAAATATGGTGGAATGGAGCTTGAGACAGCTTCTTAAACTATGTTTGTGAGGGCTCTTTGCAAGAAGAAAGTTAAGGAGATAAGAGTTGATGGTAGCTTTTTGTTGTCATCTTTTTCGGGCATAGCAATTTTCTATATTTCATTTATTTAATTTACTTTATCAATTTGGATGAATTGAATTACTACTGCATGTTTAAGCTTAATTTGTAACAAACGAATATAGAATTGAAGGAAAACAGAATTGTGAAGAGAAGATTTCTCACTTGTATATTAATGATGCAGCTGGGGTAATATATATACAACAGGTAAAGGATATTCTAACTAACTTATCGTAGGCAATATCAATACTACCCTTTATGTACAGTCATTTACAAAGCAATTAAAGAATGTTTAACGGAGTAAATGGAAATTCGAGTAACCATGCCATTCTTCTCTACAGTGACGTGGTGTATTGATGAGTCATCCTCTAATACCCCCCCGCAAGATGGAGAGTAAAAATTTACGATTCCCATCTTGGATAAATGAAAATTGAGAACAGAGGATGATAGAGCCTTTGTCATGATATCAGCAAGTTGATTAGAGCTGGAGACATAACGAGTGCAGACATGACCAGCCTGAATCTGGTCTCGAATAAGATGGTAGTCGAGTTCTATGTGTTTAGTCCTCTCATGGAACACAGGATTTGCCGCAATGTGGATAGCAGCTTGGTTGTCACAATGTAGAAAAACTGGTTGTGTATGTGGGACATGCAGTGCCGACAAAATGTATCTCAACCATGATAATTCAGTGCAGGTGACAGACATGGAACGGTATTCGGCCTCTGCCGAAGACTTGGAGACTACAGATTGTTTCTTAGATTTCCAGGAGATTAAAGAAGAGCCGAGAAGAATGCAGTAGCCACTAATAGAACGTCTTGAATCAGGGCAAGAAGCCCAATCAGAATCGCAATAAGCCTCAAGCTGTAAAGAAGAAGAACTGGAAAATAGAAGGCCCACGACTCGGTGCACCCTTAAGATAACAAAGAACTTTGTGAGCTGCATGTAAATGTGCATCGGTAGGATTAGCCATGAATTGGCTCAAATTGTTGACACTATAACATATATCGGGCCGAGACGTAAGATAAAGCGGCACGCCAATAAGGCGTCGGTAACTACCGAGATCAAATAAGGGAGTGCACGTAGTCGCGAGCAAGGTTGAGATTTTGTTGCATTGGAACCTTAGCGAGAGTCTTGCCTAAAGTGCCGAATCCGCAAGAATATCCAATGTGTATTTCCGTTGGCAAATATAAATGCCTTTGGAGGATCTTGCAACTTCTATGCCGAGAAAGTAGCGTAGAGGGCCAAGATCCTTGATCTGAAAATGCTTGTGAAAAATGGATTTCAATTCTTCCACAGCAGTAATGTCACTACTTGCAACAAGTATATCGTCGACATACACAAGAATAACAACAAAAATGCCATGGATGTCACGAGTGAAAAGGCTATAATCAGCCTTGGATTGAGAGAAACCTGCAGCAAAAAGAACGTTAGAAAATTTGGAATACCATTGCCTTGAAGCTTGTTTGAGACCATACAAGCTTTTGAGCAATTTGCAGACTTGAGTAGGTGATCCTTTGGTGTAACCAGGAGGTTTAGTCATGTATATATCTTCATCCAAATCCCCATGTAAAAACGCATTATTTACATCGAATTGATGTAAATGCCATCCTCTAACTGATGCAATGGCTAAGAGACATCTTACGGTAACCAACTTAGCCACAGGAGAAAAAGTCTCCTGATAATCCACACCCTCAAGTTGGGTGAAACCACGAGCCACAAGCCTTGCTTTAAGACGTTCAACACTTCCATCAGAATGATACTTAATTTTGTAAACATATTTGCAGTCAATTGGAACTTTGCCAGGAGGTAAATCGGCAATCTGCCAGGTGTTATTGGCCTCCAAGGCTGCTAATTCAGTGTCCATGGCTTTACACCAACCAGGCTCTGATACCATGTAACAAACGAATATAGAATTGAAGGAAAACAGAATTGTGAAGAGAAGATTTCTCACTTGTATATTAATGATGCAGCTAGGGTAATATATATACAACAGGTAAAGGATATTCTAACTAACTTATCGTAGGCAATATCAATACTACCCTTTATGTACAGTCCTTTACAAAACAATTAAAGAATGTTTAACGGAGTAACAGAATTCAGGTAACCATGCCATTCTTCTCTACAGTGACGTGGTGTATTGATGAGTCATCCTCTAATATAATTGTTTATTTTGATCCAAAACCGATCCAATTTTTTTTTTTTTTTATCAGAAATGCATTAAAATAATATTTTTCTTATTTTTTAAATATTATTTTTAATATTAACAAATATAATCTTAAACCCCCAAAAAATATTTAATTTAGTTATCTGAAAAATCTCTTGGGAACCATCATGATCCTATCAAGCAACTAGATCGGGAGGGTTATCTAAAACCCTCTTCTCCAGGTTCCAGAAGGTTTATATGTGGTGCCATTGAAAGTAAACATGTTCATCCGCAAAACTTCTGTCATTCAAGGTGTTATTGGAGAAGTCGGAGACGTCGAAATCACACCAAAGTGGGCCAACGATGGCATGATTCGAAATAATGCGACGTGACAGTGCTGGGGGCCATCATAACAGAGCTCATGAACCAATGGAGGTCGCAAAGCTGTTGAAAATATGAAGTCGATGTGGAATTAACAGTTGATGTGATAATTCACAAGCTCCGATAGGCCCTGTTGGGACTTTTGCCGGATACCCTCAGAGGACCGTCAACAATAACGTCCGGCGCCCGGCCACTTCCATTACACATCAAGTTTTTAATAAAATGGTCCTGCAACAGATTGACAGTACCAGTTTCTGCTTGGTTTGTCGGAAGCTCATGATAATCACAGTTGCTGACCAAAATAAATTGTAAAGACACTGTTTGATCTGAAACTGTTATGAACATGAACGCAAGCAGGACAAACGAAGAGAAAATTGCATGGATCAAGCAACAAACAAAGAACAGAAAAGTTAGGAATCTAGTAGGCTAGCATGGTACAGGATATTCCGAGAGAGATGACAGCCATATAAAATATCTGGCGCTATTACAGCATCATTTCCAGATTGGATCATGCAAGCATTGTATGAAGAGAACATTCTTGAATGTGGGTTATCATGGGAAATCTAATAGATTAGTACCAGGTACAAACAGTTCTGTTGCATAGTCAAGGGAGTTAGGATATAGCCAGGTTACCTTGGGAGAATAATTATATTCTCTCACAAGCCATAATAAACATATAAAACCAAGCAACAGGAGGGAGGCATCCCTTGTGCGGCCTCTCATTAGTATATACGATAGTTTTCAGCGTGATGTTGCAGAATTGCCTGCAAAACAGAATTGCCAACAATTTCAATGAGATAATATTATGAGATCAAGCAGGTGAAAAACTAGCAAGAACATGAATAATTATTGACTTGATTAGATAATGCCATTGTATCATAGTCAGCAAACAAGATAGTAAGATCAACCATTCAAGAAATCACCCATCTGACATGATCCTGAAACTACATTTACATATCCAAACTAATACTAATGCAGTTTCGACGAGCTAAAGGAGCGGCCGCTGAATTAATAGCATTGGTAACAGAAATGATTAGGCACTAACTGCCCAAGAGCTTTATAAAATCCAGCAACTTGAATCATGTTGCCTGGTAAACCATCGAATCCTTTCAGGTCAAATAAATGCCTATCAACTAGATTATGATCAAGATCCATATAGCTGACCACACTAGTTTGGTCTCTGGCTTAGTTTGAGTTGTAAATACCCAGTTCGAATATGTGACAATCATACACCCATCATTTAAGAAGATCAGTTACCCTTTAACACTACACTCTTCTTGTAAGGCTACCACCTATTTTAGCTTGAAATATAATGAAATGAACAATCAAAAAGCTTGTGTCTAACAGAACAGAGGCCTCTTACTTCGGTACAACTGCTCCCCACTGCGTTATTTATTGCTGGAGGCTTTGGATGGAGCTGCTCTCCAGCACGAGGCAGAAAGGAGGATCCATGATTCAATGGAGATGTTATTAAAGTCATATTGTCCTCCTTATTGACAAGGCATTTATCCTCAGTCAACGAAAAACCAAAGAGCCTGCAGCTGCTTTTGCACGACACCAAATCTTGACTGCCCCTAAAGGCTGATTGAGCTACAATAGGTTGTGAAATGCCACGCTGAAGATGCTCATGGGATAGACCAAAATGACCATTGCTCCATTGTCCATCTCTTTTTCGACTGGGTTCAGATTCTGCCAACAACTTAAAATTCCCCCCCTGCATTTCAGGATCACAAAACCAACTTCGGGTGGTAGCTGTCTGCTGCCCATGATCATTGAAATTAAAAATGGAAGATGGCTTGGGAGCTGGATTGCTAGCATGCTGAAACATCAACACTGAAGAGGGTGATGATACTTGTGCAGGAGGTCGAAATTGAGCATTATAGCCCTGCATCATTGGAGACCATCCGCTTCTTGAGCTTGACCTTTGGAAACCATCAGAGTGTCCAACAAGACTACCATTTTCACTAGCCTCATTAGCATTTGCGAGTCTTCCATATGGTGAGCTTGAAAAAATTTCTTGACCTTGAAAGACCTTGTGGAACCTGTAAGATTCATTGAAGTTTATGCCTTTATAGGAATTATTTGAGGTGGCAATCGAGTCTCTGATACCCATTCCTATTGTAGCAATCCCAGAACCACGGGAACCAGGAAAACAACTCCTTGTTTCAGATGGGTGCTGATTCTGACCATCAACACCATCATAAAGAGCATTAAAATTCATAATTTCTTGACCTTGCAAGACCTCCTGGGACCTTGAAGATTCCCCTAAAGTCTGACACTCCAATCCCATCTGTTAGAGAGAAAAAAACATGCAGACCAGTCAGTAACATTGAAAGCAGAACATGGAAAACATTGGATATTATGCATTTAACCTAGGGAAAGCAGATCCTACCAGGAATTGGAAATTCTGCCTTTGATGAAGGTAATCCAGACCTGCTCCTCTTCAAACCAGGTGCCATAAAGTTGCTGGAACTGGAAAAAGAACCAGGACCAGAACCAGAAGGCTCAACTTCCCATGGAGAAACCCTGCTGAGTCTGTTAGCCTCCATATCATCCCACCTTACCTGAGATAATGATAAAAAAAAAGAAAAAAAAGATACCACCAGAATACATATCATTAGATTACCATTACATGTGACATGTCAGAACTTGTAAAGATGCTTTGATATAGGCAAGCGTAGGAGCAAGAGCTCAGAAAGAATCCAGAACAAAACAAAATGCCCAGAATGCCAAGCAGAAAAAAATAATGCAAAGTATGCCATTTTTAAACTAGCCAAGCAAAATCACTTCTAAATTTCTCTAATCACAAAAACTCTATAAAAATGTGAAATACAGATATTCAGTATAATCATGGCTACAGAACATATCATCACCCCAAAGTGCAACAGCAGAACACCCAGTATAATATCATGGCTACAGAGCAAGACATAAATTATTGATTAGGTATTGAAGCACACAGAAAAGGTTCCCTGATGGAGTGTGGAAAGGCATCTTAACCATTGCAAGTTATGCTAGTAAATCAGTTTTGTAGATCTTCCAAACTTTAGACAATAAAAGACAGGAAGGCAACAACCCATCAATTCCTACATGGATGGAAGTAACAAGATGAAAGACAGGAAAATATTTGGTGTAGAAAAGCAGACCCAAGTCTAAGTGAGACCCCACAACTTAATCTCAAACAGACCTTAATAGCAATAAAATATGTTTCCACTAACATATAGGAACTTGAAAGTAATTTTTATACGACACGCTTTTCAACTACAACATACCAATAGGCATTTCCATTTTGAACCAGGCCATCTAGCAGGATCTAGCTCACTGACTCCAGTTATTATTCCAGTGTATCTGCAAAAAGTATTTGAGTTAAATGTTCTGATAACATAATTAGTTAAAAGCTACAAACCCATGGATGACAAACCTTCTCTCAGCTGCATCTTCTGTTTCAAAACGCATTTTGAATCTCATTCCAGCAGAAAAGGATTGATCAAGGCTCTTCAAGAATTTATTAAAAGGTACTATGAACTCTGATGAGCTGGCCCTACAAAGTAAGAAAGAGCACTTGAAAATTAAGGAATAAAGAATGTACTAATAAAATATGGGTAGCAGAAGAAAAAACAACCAAGAAACTATTTGAAGAGTTAGTCATGCGATGGCTAAGACAGGAAAAAAAACTACAAAACCCCTACATCATGATCAGAGTATCTAGAAAGGCTAAACTTTTTTCAATAAAATGTATCATGTTGTGCACTAAAACTTATGTTTTGATAACAATGGCTTGTAAGTCAGCCAGCCAGTGAGAGATTCAATAAACAATTGAGTTGTGCATTCTCAAGTAATGGATAAAAACCAGCCACAATGGCCTGGGGAACAGGGAGCACTTTTGTGATAGCTACACAGGATTTTGGAATAGAGTTGGAAAAACCTCGTGCAACATACCAGTCTGGATTCTGCAATGACTTTTCTGGTAAGAGGGGAGAAATGAGGAGCAACAATGGGAAAACCTTTTGAGGTGGTTTTATTCACAATTGACGGGTAAAGTGAATACTGGAGATAACATCTTTTTGAATGGGTGGCAATCAGATGATGAGAAATTCAACAGCGTGTGAAATTGCGGTTCGAACTTCAGTTATAGCATGAATTAGAAGATAAAAACTGAGGTGAGAGCTTAATACAACAAAATGTTCTATAAAGCGCACAACACATTCAGCCACAAAATATATTTAAGTTTTCAAGTCACCGTAATGATTGATGGATGCTGCAATCACCCTATACATTTTTTTCAGTGATATTTACATACAAGTATTTTGTTGGTACAATCCAATCCAATAGTTTCACATACTGAAATCAAATTGTTGGTTTTATTTTCCTATAAATACTAGATGAAACAATCAGAAAAATACCTTGGATTGTAGTAAATGTGGAAAACATTTCTCGTTGAAATAGCATTAGCTACATCCCCAAAAGATATCTGATTCAACTGATGATTGCATGGAGCTGGAAATGCAGGGCCACATTTAACTTGTACTGCTCTCCGAACTCCCAGTCTCAATTCCCCATCCTCACCCCTGATGGAAGATATAAATGAAGAATTATGAGGTTGGGCTTAAAATATACCGTCCATAAGAGGAGATATTCATACCTTAGAAAGAGCACGGCATCCCCAGATACAAGTTTTTTCTTATTGACAAACGCACTCCATCCAGTAGTGAGCAAATGCCTCCGCGGCTGACCTGCACAAACCAAGAATATAAATGCAAGCTCAAGAATCAAACAGGGGAAGGGAAATATATAAAATCACAGACAGAAAACTTTTAATCAATTGAGAGAATGAATAAAATCTGAAGCTTAAGAAGCAAGTGCAATTCGCTCAAGCATACCCCTGTAGATATGTCGAAACTTCCACTCATAGCCATGAAGATCCTTTGCCACAAGCTCTTGCGAAGGCCTTTGTTGAGTATAATCCTATAATAACAATCCACTTAAGTCAAAATATCAAATGTTGAGAATGTAGTACAGTCACAAGTTGAAATCACACAAATGGTTGTGGAAGTACATGAATAAAAAATACATTTTTATTTACCAGAGGAGGGAAGCAGTCCTCAGCAGCGCGACGAGGGACTGAAAAGCCTCCATGAGTGCTAGTGTCAGAAGCAGTTAAGGTCTTACAGAACATGTGGGGTGTTGTCATCTTCACAGTGGCTTCAAAATCCTCCTCTTCACCGCCCCCCTCAAATATCCCATCCCTCAACCTCTGCTCAATATCCTGTGCGCAACAACAATTTAAGGAGAAATGAACCCCGTTTCAAGAATCTTAGCTTACACCCTAATGAATCGAGAGAAACAAACCAGAAGATAACAATGATAGCAACAAAGTAGTTGAAATTTAAAATTCAACTCTTGAAAATAAAAGAATGATGCATATTTACAAGTTACAAGCATTCTGTTTGTTAATGAGCTTTTAATATTTGATTATATAAGGATTTAAATCTAATATCTTAAACATTTTGAAATCACTAACAATAAAAAAACCCAAATAAAAAAAAATCCCTTTCAGCAATATTATAATATTATCATCCAGAAACTCAATCTACCAAATTTTCTTTACAGTTTTCAACAACTGAAGGCAAGGCAAGATTAGAAGAACACTGAACACCCACCTCACTCTCAGGAACCAGGGAAACCTGTGCATACACCTCATCACTTGCTGCCTCAGCCTGACACAAAGGGAAATAACAACGATTTTACCACAAATCTGACTTCAACATATATAGCACTCCATCTCCCATAACAAATACCATAATAAAATAAACAAAAACAACCAGATACATATATAGAAATCCGCACATTTACAATGCTAGACAACTAACAAATGAAATTCTCGGCAATTGCAAAAACCAATTACCAAAAAATGCAACCCTTTAATTTCCCTATGAAACTAAACAGAATCAACAAATAAAAACACCTTATTTGGCCACAGCAATTGCATCAATAAAAACATCATAGACAGACAAAATGATGCAAAGACTCACATGGAGCTTGACATCAACAACTCGACAGAAGACACGAGGAGGGAGATCATAAACTGGAAGAGGCAAATCAGGGAATTGTTCCAAGTGCCCTTGAGGGAAATACACAACAACACTCCCCCTCTTTGGCAAAGATATTAGCGGGCCAGCACAAGCATGCCAAAGCTCTAAACAAACAGAAGAAGTACTAGAACCAGAAGCACTCAAGGCAGAAGCAGCAGAGGATGATGATGGAGAAGATAAAGACCCACAAGACGGTGTAGTTTCATCTTCTTCAGTAGTGTTGAGATCTATCATACCCACCATTTTTAGCCTGAATGAATTAGCTAAACAGCCTTTCCTAAACAAAGAACAGTGTAGAGTTCTTGAAGAATAACAAGGGGTAGCTGTTGATAACAATAATGAAGGTTTATTAAAAGACAAGTGCTTTTGTGAGGAAGGAGAGATTTCATGGCTGCATTATAGTGCAACTTTGGCAATGGCCTAAAAGGAGATTAGAGTCAAGACTCTTAAAAAGAGAGACCCTTTGTCTCTCTCTGCTTTTTTAAGATATCAAATCAAAAAGCTTTATAGGGTACTAGTATTAGATTAAATAAAATTAAATTACAGCTTTCAACTTTTCATTTATTTTCTTCTCAATTTTTCATGGGTTTCTTTTCTTGCTCACGATCTGCAAAACTGAGATGCAGTGCCTGCCGCCATGCTGCAATGCTGTGAACACCCTGCAACGATGCGATGTGTGGCAGTAATGTTAGAGAGATAGACAGAAAAGGAGATATATCTTTCTCTTCTTTTTTCTTTTTTTCCTTTTTCTTTTTTCTTTCAAGTGCCTCATCCTTTCATATTAGTAATAATAATATTATTAATATTATTATTAATAATAATAATAAATAAATGTAATGCTATATAGAAGTAAACAAAATGCCAGTTTATAAATTTTATAGCAGTAAAAGGAGTGAAAGAGTTCCTGTACGGATCCCTGTATTTCCGGGCGGATGTCTATTCTGTCCCCTTCCACTTCTCAAATCTCCCTCGTGTCCCTTACCTTATCTTGCTCGTCATATGTTACTGCATGCAAAACAGAATAAATTTCAGTACTTTGCATTTTTTTAAAATTATTAACATGTTTATTATATTCAGAAATATTTTTTATTTAAAATTTATTAAAATAATTTTTTTTATTTTTTACAAAAAAAATAATTGTGATATAAACATATAAAATGATTTAAAAACATTAAAATATAAGTTCTTTGAAAAATATTAATTCTTGAAAAATACAAAAACAAGTGAACTCTATATCAATCTATTGATTTGATGATCCATATATTAGAGTATAATATAATCATATTCTGGGGCCTCACCTACAAGCTTAAGCTTTTAGGTGAGATGGTTCCTTAACATGGTATCAGAGCCTTGTTGACCCAGGTAATAAACTAGTTCTGAACGATAATTTTTATAACTATTTTAAATTATAATCCAGTTTGTTAATTGAATTAGGTTTTTTACATGTTATTCCGTACGATGACAAATTAAAATTAAGCCGTCTCAATTTGCATTTATTAATAATATAAAAAAGTTCACACCTTGTGGAAAAGCTAAATGGCACGCTATAAGTTTTATTGATTAAATGCGTAATTATTATTTTATATATATATATATAGATAGATATATATTTTAGAGGGCTTTTGTTATAGAAAAAGGTAACGGAAAGCTCATATGCAATTTGCCGAACTTGAGTGTTGCTATCTGCTGTGGAACTTTACAGTGCTAGTCCATGCTTTTCGTTTTCAAGCATGCTTGTTACAGTAAGGTTGTTGATTTTTAAAATATTTTAAAAAAATTAATATTTAAAAACATCAAACAAATATAAAACAAATAAGAAATTTTATTTTTTTAAAATAATGCTTAAAAAAAGTAACCGTTTTTTTTAAAAAAAAACAAAGGAAATTAAATTATTTTTTATATATACTATTATTTTAATCTGAAGCAAATAAAAAAAAATCAATAATGCTTTTAAAACATTCCATTGGGTTTTTTTTAAAACAAAGTGACAGTTGTTTTTTTAAAATTAAATTACTTTTATATATACTATTAAATAATTTAATTTATATATACTTTTTAAAAAAATATATTATATTTATATTTAAGAAATATTTTATGCTACTTATAAAATAGTGTTCATTTTGCCTGCTCAAGTTTTGACTCTACACCACGACTAGAACCTCTAGGCAATTATTGCTGCTCCCTTAGGTTAAAAGCAATGTTAGCTGCCTGTCATCATGCTGGACAACGAGCGGATAAGCAATCGAACTCGCATATATATATAATCAGGATTTTCTGTCCTTAGTGCCAATTATTAAGTTTAAATATTTTATTTTTAATTTTTAATTTAAATTAAGTTTTTTTTATGTTTTAGATTATTTAAATGTATTAATATCAAAAAAATATTTTTTATTTATTTTAAAAAAATAAAAAAAATATTATTCTAATAATTTTATAAATAAAAAATAATTTAAAAAATAATTCCAAACACGAGCACAGTTGTGTACTTGTGTCTCCTTCTAGGCCAACTACTGTCCGCAATCAGTAGAGATCAGACAACATTTAACAGTGAATTTAAGGTGCCCAGGTCTACTTTAGACTCGTAGATTAGTTTATTGGCACGTGAACTTTCTTTATCCATCTCAATTCTCAAGGTCTCAACAAAATTAGCTTGCATATTTTGAAAAATAAAAGGAAAACAATTTCGTTAAAAAAGTTTTTTATTTAAAAAAACGTTAAATTAATCATTTTAAAAAATCATAAATCCAAACAAAATGAACCCTGAGTTGACGAGGTTAGCTGTCATTCACAAATGGCTGCAGACACTGTGAGCAAAAAAAACAATCAACTGAGAGTTAACAAAAAAAACTAGCTGTTGGGAATAGTTTCCGAGCGGTCCACGCCATATAAATGAGGCGGAAGTGAGCCAGCACGTGTCAGAAAACCATTAACTGAAAAGACATCTCCTTTAAATACTCGGTGGGATCCCATAATTCAAAGGAACCCTAAAAGGAGCTGCCTGTAGGTGATGGAGCTGGAGACTGGTGGGTGAGCTGGAGCGGGTAATCAAGCCTGTATACATTATTATTAGCAAGTTAGGTGTCCATTGTCATGCGTGGCAGGAAGGGTAAATCAGTCAAGATGCGTGCGTGGTAAATGTGTGGCAGTAAAGAAAAAAAAGGGGGCAGGTCTTTTTCAGAGCCATCAAATGTAGAATAGAACCCAACCCCTCTGGCCTATGGCCATGTAGGCTTGCTTCAAATAGCTTCGTAGGTTGAACGCACATAACCCGTACACAGCCTATATTGTTTCGGTTTTAAAAACGCTTTTCAAAAACTTTAAAAAATATTTTTTTTCTAACTTTTTATTTTAAGTAAAAAAAAATTGTGAAAAATAATTTTTTAAAATATAAAATAATATTATTTTGATATATTTCTGGAATGATAGAATGTGTTATAGAGTAATATTAATTATATCTTGAAATCTCAATCAATAATTTAAACTTTTTAGATGAGATAGTTCTTTGACATTCTCTACCACAAAACACATGCAAAACACCAAGAAATCACCAATCTCACTTTAGCCCGGGATCATATCTTGAAATTTTAATTAATAACTATAAATTTTTAGATGGGATAATTCTTTAACACTACCGACTACAAAACACCACGAAAATTCACCCATCTCACTTTAGCCCGCATCATATTTTGAAATCTCAATTAATAACTTAAATTTTCAGATGGAATAATTCCTTAACACTCCCAACTACAAAACACTATGAAATCACCCATCTCACTTTAACCCGGAATCATATCTTGAAATCTCAATTAATAATTTAAATTTTCAGATGCACTAATTCTTTAACACCCCCGACTACAAAACACCACAAAATCACCCATCTCACTTTAGCCCTCTCAGTCTCTGTCCATATCACGTTGCAACCCATCTCCAACCAAAACAACCACCATTAATCAGCATCACCACTCACATTTTACATTTTAGAGGTATATCAAACGCTTCTTTTCCATCTATTAGATGTAATTTATGCTAAAGTGTGTTAATTTGACTTTATAGAATGTTAGGGTTTAAATTAAGATTTTTGTAATAGGTTGGTTAGAGATAATTTGAGTTGATAATTATACTATTTTGTAAAATAATAAATAACTTTAGTACATTATTAATTGTGGATTAACAAAGATATGTTGTTGGAGTTGGTGCTAATTTAGCTTAAATTATGGGTTTTATTGATTTTAGTAGTGCCAACAAACAAGACCACCTAGTTATTGAGACAAGTTAGAAATGAGTTGAATGAACAACAACTAGCCAGGTATGTGTTACAAATGTATTGTTTTTTTATTTATTTATTTGAATACAATTTATTTAGTTATGATTTGTTATGTAATACAAGTTTTTCATATATTTTGATAGGTTATATAAATTTCATATATAGAAGACTTGACACTTTCAATTTCATCTATATGCTGTAAGGGATTTGACCTTTAATTAATACAAGTCTCATTGCAATACTTTAACATTGTTGAGATACAATGCTTAGAATGGGTAATGCAACAACTTAGACTATCTCATCATATATCACAGTATATTGATATCAATGACAAGTTGCATAGTAGTAGTCATCTAGGTAAGCGTGAAGGGATTTGATTACTAATTCATGCATCTTACATGGATCTTTAAGATGTTAAAAGAGATCATGTTTTTCAGCAACATATGATGACTGATGTAGATACCTACATGAGATAATATATGTCCATTGCACACAATTTTATTACATCTACTTGTTTTTGTTTCCCAAGACATCCACACAATTCAATGCATTATACGTCTTGATATCCGATACATAAATTGATTAATATGCATTATTGTTTTATATACAATATTTATTAAATATTAACAATGCTATCATGGATAATGACTGCTCATTAGTTTTTAATGTATGTATAAGTTAATTATTTGGTATGGGAAGCTCGAAAACCAATGACGACTACCATGAGGGTGTTGAAGAGATAAGACATGTTGCGACCAGCATGACGTTCAATTTATATCACGTTGGGCTTTAAGAGATTATAGAGGTTGAGCTTCTTGAAGTGACATCAATAAAAGGTGATATTACTTATAGTGGAATTGTTGGGGATACTAGCCCCCCCTCACAACTACATGGATATTATAGATTTGTCTTCAAGTAAAATGAGACAAGGTGATGCTCCAAACCCACCCATGAGCCGAGACGATTACTAGATTGAGTTACATATTATTATTTGCTATGAAAATATAAATAAATATATAATTAGTTTAATTTTAACAAAATATTATGTTATGTTATGTTATATGTGACTTGATCAAGTGTGCTAGATACTTAAATATGTTTTTCATGTTATTTTACTAATTTTGTGTTTTGTGCCAAGCTCTTAAAAAAATCGTGTTTAAGAGTGTGTTTTGCAAGGTGGTGTTGAAGCTTTTTTAAAAATATATTTTTTTATTTTTAATACTAACTCATTAAAATCATTAAAAAACTAAAAAAATATCAATTTAATTTATTTTAAAAAATATTATTCTTGCAAAACAACTAAAAGTAAAACAATCTCACTTCCAAACACACCATAAAAAATATAACCGAATGAAATATGCTGGCTTATAGGATTGGAAACAAAAATGTAAAATATATTTCTATTTATCATAATTTTAAAAATAATTTTAAAATACAGGTAAAGTGGATATTCTCTATCTCTTTAAATACAATAATTAAAAAAAAAAAATGTTTTCACTTAGCTGACCAAAATGTTTTTTTTTTCTCTCACTCAAACCTTCCAGTCAAACTTGCTCGGGTCCTTTTCAAATGCTCTGGTATTTAATTAAAGTTAAGCCTTAAAAGAAATATTGACACGTAGACAATAAATAAATAAATAAAAATAGTGTTCGTGGACATACCTGCCAAGTGGGAACTGTCTTGCATATAAGACCATTAATTAATTGGTCTGCCTTTAATAGAATAACCACATTTGCCTGTCAAAAAAATATTTATTTTATTTTATTTTATTTTTAACATTTAAAACGCCAGTTTCAAAATTATAGGAAATGGAAAGTAGTAATAAACTAGAATTTGAAATTTACTATGCAAATTATAATTTTTTATATAAAATATATATTTTTATTTGAATTTGAGATCTGCTAGCATATTATAATCCCTTTACAATCACATCATACAAACAACAATTTGATTGCTTGTCAGAACATTAAATCTCTCAAAATTAGATCTAAAAGTTTTTTTTTCTTCAAATAATACATTTAATATAATAAAATTAGTACAATTTCATATATCTCCACAAAAAAGTTTTTTCCCCGTCTATTTTGCTTAAAAGCCTTGCATATGCGGTTTCTGGTCGTTTCTCCAAGGGAAATTGTAATCTCTTATAAGTTATTTTAGTGGAAATTAATGGTTTAATGTACTAGCTAAAACATTCTACAAATGTTATTATGCAACTAAATAAATGCTATAAGATTCAAATTATATACTTTGTTTTATTATTAAATATAATAAGATTCAGTAAAATAAACTTTGAGCATCCGTGGATCGTTAGCCTATTTGGCTAAGCGGTTGAGCCGTTGTTTGGCTAAATTTTGATTATTTGATTTTTTTCATTTTAAATGAAATTTTTTTTGGTGTTTTTAGATTATTTTGATATGCTGATGTCAAAAATAATTTTTAAAAAATAAAAAATATCATTTTGATGTATTTTAAAATAAAAAATATTATTTCTAAATAAAAAACACTTTCAAAAGCAACTGTAACCACACTCTCAAATACCCCTGTGTGTCCTCTTAATATTATTATATTTGTTTTGGGACGCGCTGCAGAAGAGAGTGAATACCAATGTGTACAACTTTCCTTTTTGCCTTCACTTTACCCTTCTGAGCAAGCCCCACCCACCGCACTAAGATTGTTTCATTATTAGACGGCCTGCTTTTTTATTTGGGCACCTCGCTTTTTTTATAAATGGGGCGGCTCGACTGTTTTTAAAAGCTTTTAACTGCTCTGTAGCTCGCTGATTGGGGAGTTATGAAGTTATTTTTGATTTTTTTATAAATATATTAAAATAATATTTTTTTATAAAAAAATTGATTTAGATATTATTATATTTAAATGATTTAAAAATATTTTTTTTTTAATTTAAAATAAAAATAAAAAAAATATTTTTTTTCAAAATTATTTTTAAAATGTAATATCAAATAGGGAATTAAACTGCCCATGCAGCTTGCTTGTTTGAAAGTGTTGCTGAAATTATTTTTTTTAAAATGTTTTTTATTCAGAAATATATTAAAATTGTGCTTTTTTTATTTTTTAAAAACATTTTTAATACCACTACATGAAAATAATCTAAAAACACTAAAAAACTGTATTTAAAGTATAAAATAAAAATCTTTTCAATTTTTTTCATAAATATTTTTGAAATGCAATGTTAAACATGTTCATCTTTTTCAGTGCACAAAAGCAATTATATTTTATTAAAAAATATTAATTATATTTTTTTTATTTTTAAAAATCATTCTTGATATTTATATATTAAAATTATTTAAAAAATTTTATTTTTTAAAATGTAAAAACAGATGGAATTTCCATATCAATTCTTTTTTCTTTTTCTTTCCATTTTTCAATGTTAATACCTATGTTGGTCAGCTGCTCAATTGGGAAACTATTAACATATTACCTCCTCTTTCCTCCGCTTTGTCTGTGTGTTTAAATTGAGTTCAGGCCAGCGTTACTATTCTTTGGTCACACAATGATATTTTAAGGGATTTTGCAGTCGGTTTGCTTTCCAAATTCCAACAGTAATGGGATTTCATAAATTAATTTAAAATAATATTTTAAGAAATAAAATAATATTTTTAAGAAAAATAAACTAGGTTTTATTTGAATATTAATTGAAAGCACGAATCGATCGGACTTTTTTAAAAATATAATTGATGTTATTTTTCAAAATATTTTTAAAAAAATACATCAAAATGATATATATATTTTAAAAAAATATTTCTTACATTTACTCATTACAATGATATGAAAATATAAAAAAACTAGAAAATACTTTTTAATTTTTTAATTTAAAAAAAAATACAATGCTTACTGGATACTAAATTGACCCGGTTTATCAATATCAATCCCCAACATAATTATTTTTGTTTCATCTATTTCTTTGTTTACTGGTTTTATGGTGGAAAAGGTATAATGAAGTTTGATATTCGTTTTCTTAATTTAACTACTACTTCTTCTTTTTCTTTTTCTTTTTTTAAATAAAGGATCTTAGAGTACAATTAAAACGTGACATAATTCTCTCTCTCTTTGTAATGCAACATAAATCAATAGAGAAATGTGCTCATTGAGCTACATCATATCATTAAAGTTCATGGTATACGTTCTTAAATTAATGATGTGTTTTGGTTTGGATTTTCTTGCTCCTTCTTCGAGCTCTAGATCCTTTGTTTTTTCAGCTTCTACTATTTAATTCACAAGTTCTTTTTTTCTTTTCGTATTTAAACACTGATATTCGATATTTTTATTTGATTCTCTTTGTAATTTTTTTTCCTTATAAATACACCCATGTTTTATAAGTCAATCTAACTAGGTTGTCATAAAACCATGCCCTCCCTCCCTCACACACACACACACACACACAACAAATTCTTGAAGGTTATGCTTTGTTCTTCCTTATGAACTGAATCTTCATCAAAGAAAACAACTTTTAAGCTAAAATTTTTTATTGGAGTTTTTTTTTCTTTAGTAAAATTTGAATTGGTGAAAGCACTTGGGAGGAACCCTTGTGAAGCTCAGGATGTCAATACGTTAATCATGAGGAGGTGATATAATCATTTCAATTAAATCATACTTGATTTGAAGGTTTCTAGCTCCATGTTCAATAATTTAAAGGTTGATCCCTGATCAATTTGAATATGTCAAGGTTAATTGGGAACAAAAATGCTATCACTTTAATCAAGCTAAATAGAGCATAAATGTTTAATGTAAATGGTTGAAATCTGTATGTGAAATGTTTCTCAATTATTTGGTACCAATCATATTCCTCGATGTGGTAAGAAATGATGCAATCATTCATCTAAAGATGGTTTCTTGATCAATGTTTTGGGAAAAAAAAAAGGCATAGTGATTGAACATTGTGTCACATGATTTCTTCATTTAAGTTTGAATGATGTGTCACATGTTATTAAACCCTAAAAATTAGAGTTTTCAAAACGAGGAATCTTAATTTTCATTTTATCCCATCTTCTAATTTCAATTATAGTTATTCTTTTATTATAACTTTGCTTTACGTCTTATTAAATGATTTTAAAATCATACATTTAAGCTTTTCTCAATTGTTTTTTTCATTCGATTGATCCAAACTTCGATGCCATTAGTTATCTATTTTAATCGAGAGGTTTTTTTTTCCTGCTCTATTTTTATGGTTCAAATGAATAAAAAGCTGTTATTTTCCCTTCAATTTTAATTTATTTTTAGAGCTTCTAGATAACACATGGAACATAAGTTCCCCCACTTGAAATATGGAACACATCACATTCCATACCATGCTAATTTTTACCTTTTTGTTTCATTTGAAAACTATTTTCTTATCACTAGTAGCATTGATTCAATGCGGTTTGCAAACTTTTCTAAATAAATAAAACAAATTGTTCAAAGGTTGGCACAATGATGATCTAGCATTTTCAAATACAAATGTAATACTAGGTAACAACATCGCAGATAAACACATGATTTAAGAGATGTTTGAGAGTTTAAAATATGTTTTGTTTATAAATATATGAAAGTAATATTTTTTTTTAAAAAAAAAGTTATTTTTAATATCAACAATAAAAACATTTAATTAAAACTAAAATAAAATACAGAAACAAATATAATCTTCTTCAATGAATGCTGACGGAACCATTCACCCTCCCATGAAATAAGGCTTCAAATAGGGGTAACAATCATAATTATTCTCTCAACCCCGTTATTTTCCACACTGTAATCCATGCCCCGACCATATTCCCACCCACCCTGAAAGATTTCCAATTTCAACGGCGTGTCAGCGAATTGTACGGACCCACGAAACAAAACTTGACTCTACCGTATGCTAATGTAGAAAATCTAACACGTACATTCTATGTTTAACTTTTTAAATTTACCCATCCCTTATCTATTTATTTCTCCACATCCTCTCCTTCTCTCTCTCTCTCTCTCTCTCTCTCTCAATTTTTTCACTATTTTTTTTTAACTTCATCACCCACCCAGAAAAATATATTTTATGTATCTTGATAAACGAGTTAAATTATGTTTATTTCAGATTTTTATAAAAAAATACATATTTTGATTCAAACTCAAATCTGCTATGCGGATCGTAAATCTTCTATCATCACGTCACGTCACGTTACACAACTTGAAGATGATTTTAACTACATGCAAACTAAAAATATTTTGTCATTATAACACATTAATAACAATTTTTTATGAAAAAAACACTAGCTAGAAAACTATTAGAAAAGAAGCATAATTTGAATTTGAAACAGCAATTGTTTTAAAAGCCATGTTTTCTTTAAATTAATTAATGTAAAAAATATATATAAAATTTTATAAGAAAACAAATCTAATTTAAAATAATGATTATATTAATACTATACTGTTTGAAATGTTTTTTCAGCCTGGTTATTTTCCCAGAATTTTTACTAAGCTATATCAATCTTTTTTTTTATATATATATATCCGCTAACTAGCTAGGAACGAGAACACGCTAACAAACGTAACTAGAAATGGAATCTCCGTTCCAGTGACCCTACAATATGTCTTTAAACGCTCCCTTCCTCTCCATCGCCCCACCAAAGAATCTCACCTTTCAAAACCCAACCCACTCTCTCTCGCTCGTTCGTGTCCACCACCCCCACCATCATACACCCAACTCAATAAAAACGGTATTTAAGTTCAAAAATATTTTTTAAAAAAATAAAAAAATTATTTTTATTTTTATTTTTATTTTAAATTAAAATAGGTTCTAAAATAAAAAAAATATTATTTTATTATATTTTTAAATATAAAAAATATTTTAAAAAACAACGTAAACTCATTCTTACAAACAGGAATAAAATCTCTCTCTTCTCGAGTGGGCTACACGTTACTTTCACGCAGACTGGAGATGAACAGAAAAGGTCAAGTCTTGAAGAAAAAATGAAGAAATATAAATGGAGGGGTCCCCCCACAACCGACAAGGGAAGAGTAAAGCTGATGGCTTTTTGCAGAGAGAACCCTCGACTTTTACGCCGGTGTTAGCTGACTCTCTCAGCTCCCGTCTGTGCCCTTTGTCGCAGCCTTTCATCGTACTTTAGTCGCGTCAATCATCAGTCTTCACACGGTCCCCTATGCTCGTGTTTTTGTACGCACTCTATCCTGCGCTGCCACTCTCTCAGCCGTACACCTGTTAGATGATAACTCTTTTCTGTTCGATGGATTATCACCTGACATTTTCTTAAAATATCTCAGTGTTCTTTTTTTTTCTGTGGTTGCAAAATCCCAGCACTATTGATTACTGCTGCTGAGTGCTGATAGCTTCGCGGTGGTGGGTTCGCCTGTTCATCAATACAGGCCTTTCTTTTATTATTTATAGAAACGCATTTTATATATTAAAATGTATTTTTACAGTCAATATGAATTTTTCCTTGAGTATTTGTTTGGAAGAACATCGATTAGGTTATGAAATCTTTTTAAAGAACTAACATAAAAATAAAATGTGAGTGTTATTAATATATTTTCATGTGTGTGTCAATGTTCTTATTGTTTATCAAAGTAGTAAAATCTGATTATTTTTTTTATTTCCTTGTCATTTTCAATTAAGTTTCTCTCTCATCTCTCTAGCCCTAGGATAAAAAAAAAATAAACTTATTTATCAAAATAAAAATTATCATAAATTTAGGGTTAACCATGTATTTTTTATGTGTTTTACAATTTAGTCTTTTATTTTTCTATTTTTTATTTTAATCATAATTTCAAGTTTAATTTCATCTTATTAGAATGTAGAATGGTCAAATTAAAAAAAGAAAAAAAATCTAAAAGTAAAATAAATAAGATTCACTGTAACAATATAAATAAACCAAAATGAAGGTTTCACATCAAAACTCTAAATCATGTAATAGATATTTGGAAATGTTTTATCGAATTGAAGTCTTATTTAAAATACTTTTTTGTAATTTTCAATCAAATATCTCAATTAATTATAGATTTTTGACTTTAATCAATTTTATTTTTAAATCCCGAATAAAACCTTTAAAAGTTTTGAATATCTTAGTGGTTGGTCAAATTTCATAAAAACATTTCCCAAGTCTTTCAATGAAATTTTGTTTGAAATTGAAATTTTAGAGTTTACTAGTTACCTATCTTGCACTTCATTTTGCGGGTCAGTTTAAAATTAATTTTTTTATGAAAAAAATAAAAAAATGCAATTGTTGTCAATGTATTTCTAAATTTGTTTTCAATTGATTTTCATCTAAACACATATAATAAACCTTAAAACATACATAAAGCCCTTATCAACCAAAAACATCCTAAAATCACTCCATAACAAAAATGAATAACTCTAAAAATAAAAACAAATCTACATGTAATCCATATTTTCATGCATGTTTAAAGAAAAAAAACATTATAATTAAACTTCTCTCGTCAAATAGAACCATATGACATTAAGATCAATCATTTTTATCACCAAAATGTGGCAAATCTCTCTCTCTCTCTCTCTCTCTCTCTCTCTCTCTCCCCTTTCTTGATGTAATTTGACACCTTTCTCTTTTTAGCCTAAAGTCATAGATTGAAAAATAAGAAAAACAAAGATCTGGACCTTTTGAACACGAAATAGATTGTAATAGAAGCAAAAATGAAAATGGAGGGTATTTTTTTTGTCATGCTCAATTTAGATTGACAATCACAATTTGATATGATTTACACTTTGGTTTTAGATATGTTCAACATGTTTTCTAACAACAAATCATAATAAATCAATTTCAAAATAAAAAAAAATATATATTATGAATCATGCAATGATGATTTTTCCCCCAAAAAAAATTAGTGTTTGTCATAATTTATTCAATGTGAGATTTGTTCACTTCACTTGCAACCTATTTTTTAAGGTTATGTCAATTGGTTTTGACTCTAAGATCTTTGATTGACTCTTAGGTTTTATTGAGGCTTTAATACTATATTAAATTAGATAAATGAATTTAAATTCCATAAAAAAGAAATTAGTCTTATGATGGGTAACTCATTCTTAACTTTATATATAACTTTTTTATAATTCATTTATTCAATGTGGGATATGTTCACTAATTCTCCTTTCACTCACAACCCAAGTTTTTAAAATTTCTAAAGTAGATAGAGTTTGATATTTTTATTGGGATATTAGGGCTCACTTTTATATTATATTAAATTAGATAATTGAATTTTGATAGCGTTTTGTAGCAACTAATATATTTTCAACTTTATATGTTTCTTCTCAAGAATTTGTTTATTGAATGTAAGATATGATCATCAACATATAATAATAATAATAAAATTATTCATTACATATCTAAACTAAACTATTGGAACAACTCTATAATATCTTAGAAATCATTGTCTATCCATATCTTATCAGACTTGAAAAAGCATCAAGTTTTAAGAATGTGATCAAAACTCTAGTGGTCTCAAAACTTAACATTCAAACATCAACAACAATCTGTTATATTAGAATAATATCACTAGACATGTTTTTCCTATGAAATTAATACATGTTGAGTTTATTTTAATGAAATTGTTTAAGTTGAAGGAGATAAATTAAAGAATACATAGTAAATTTGCTCCTTCAAGGCTTATATTGTATCTGTATTTTTTCTCATATATCTTCAAGGGAAAAAAAAAGAAGGAATTATAGGGATTAAAAAGGAGTGTAAGCATCCATTAATGACATAATTGTGATGCTTTCTTTTAATTATTATTTTTAGATGAAGAACAACATCAAATGAGTTGTATTGATATTTGATCAATTTAAATTTTTACTGTTTTAAGTTTACTATTTCTTAGTTATAAATTCTACATATAAGTGTGGATTAATATTTTTTTTATGTTATTAATAGTTTTTCTTAAACAAATGAAAAAGTTACCCTGATTATTGTATATTTTTTTATATTTATATTTAATTTTTAATAATTGTAAAATAAATTAAAGAATGAATTTTTTTCTAAAGTTGGTGACGCTAGAAAGCAATTAGAGGTGTGCCTTC
This sequence comes from Salix suchowensis, assembly GCA_029030765.1. Lineage (NCBI taxonomy): Eukaryota > Viridiplantae > Streptophyta > Magnoliopsida > Malpighiales > Salicaceae > Salix > Salix suchowensis. The sequence goes on from JAPFFH010000004.1 coordinate 10,468,239, forward strand.
TGGTGAGTTAACGGGCCTAACAGACAACGAATAAAGCTGAGATGACTCGCTGTTTTTCGAGGCCCACTACGGGCCCCAAACACGAATCTTCGGAGGCAACTTTACCTGGATGGGCCCATCTTTTCCAAAGCAGACGAGCGTCTTATCTTACCATATAGTCCCATTTGCGGTTAAGGAACTCAACAAGGCGAGGCAGGATGGCACCAAATAATTGAACTCCAAAGTCAAATCCCAAATCTTGAGATGGTGGGAGTTTGCTGTCCACATATACCATTTCATTTATTGTTTCTATTTAAATAGTAATTTATGGCTTATTTCTTATAAAAAAAACTGAATTAACTTTGTTTTTTAAATAGTGATTAAACTTTTTATATTCTTCTAGTTACATAATACTTCAAAGAGATTAGTTTGAATTCTCATAAATTTTCCCCCTCTTATATTTTATATGAATTAGCTGTATTCAAATTAAATATTTATAAAAATAGAATTTAATTTTTATTAGAAACAACAATTACATGCTAAGAAAACAATCAAAGAAAATGTTTCAAATAAAAATGATAGTCATTGTAAAACAATTGCATGTTCATTTATCTTTTATTTCAACTTTAAAGATTACCTTTCAATTTCAATTTATGATTTTTCTAACAATTTTTTTTTGGATTTAACAGGTTATATATTTCTCTAATTTATTATATGAAACATAGAGCCAATTAAATATTCGATTGATAAGTTTGAATGATGGAATCCTTCGGTGTTGTTCAAACTTTCTAGGAGTATTTACATATGATTGATAGTACTATTTTAAAATACATTCTATTAAACATAAATAATATATCTATCTAAAGTTTGACGATCGTGAAGATGGTAATTTCCTAAAATAAAATAAGATTAGAATCGCCTGTTTGGAAGGTTGTTTTTTAAAGTATTTTTAGAAATGATTCAAGATAATATTTTTTTTAAAATTATTTTTGATATCAGCATATAAAAATGATCTAAAAACATCTAAAAATATTAATTAAATTAAAAAATAATTTTTTTTAAAAACGTTTAATGTCAAACAAAGTCTAATTCTATTGTTATAATGTGATAGAGGATTGGATCCTACTAATGAACCCTTTTTTTTTTTAATAAAAAAAAATTTCGACGAAATGAGAAATTGAAGTCCTTTGTCTCCATTTCCAATTTCTAAAAATGACTTTCAAGGAACAAAATTAGGCAAGTCGTGGAAAGAAATGCGGTTTGCGTACATAATAGAATCACGGAAAAAATAATTTGATGACAACTGCTGCCAGCAGCCAAGACTACCATGTTTAAGAAAAAAACATTGCTTAGCGTGATGGAAATTGGAATTAATATGAGTTCATCACTTCTTGCCAACGTAAACCGTATACACGAAATCCATCTTTAAGATCGATGATGCAAATTAACTATTTTTTTTTAATGATTAGGGTTATAATTAATATTAAAAAGAATAATTGAACACCTTGCTTCAAATGTAATGACCAAAAAAAAAGAGAGAAAGGGAGGGAACGTTAAGATGATTATTAAATTCAATCTAGTTGAATTTTAAAATTTCCTGATCTAATATCTCAAATTAAATTATATAATAATTACCCTAATATTGATGATTGATAAATATTGAGACAACAATATATTAAATTGATTTTAAACCCATAACTTGAATTACAGAATCTATTGTGTTTAATAACTTATTTTTGTTTATGTGAAATTATTATTTATTTAATTATATAAAAACAAATAAATACTTGCAAAATTGAGTATCAACCTAATGCTTAAACATTTGTTTGAGATGATGATAACCTTATAGAAAGAAAATTAAATCAAATTATAAACATAATTCTTAATCAACCTAATATTCAAGGATAAAATTAATTTTTTTTTAACCTGTGTTAACTCACATAACCTTTAATTTGGTTCAAACTCCACAAAGTTTAATAATTTTGGTTAACTCAGCAAACTCCAGATACAAATCATACAAACACCAAGGTTTAATAACTTTGTGATTTCTAAAAATATTTTATTCATAATACAAATGCTTCATAATTTGTATTGTACTGTGCCATTTACTGGCTTGGAAGGAAACAATAGCAGCAAGCTCCAATGCCCGATAACGACATAAGAACCTGGTATGTGGACATGGCTCAACAATGGAAGACAACGGTTAAAGACAAGAAAATAAATTTGACAAGATATGAAACACAGATGAAACGGAAAATTAGGCAGACAAAACTGAGATGGATAGATTGATGATCCTGAACTGATAGACATATATGAACAGATTGCAGTTCTTGATGGATAGATTCTATGGCATTTCAGCTGGGATGGACGAACATTCGGACTCTAAAGATAACCTTTTCTCAATAGCTAAAGCTGCCACTGAAGCCTTGTACCCTGCCCTTCTGCAATCCTAGCTCGCAGTAAAGATCATGCAATGAAACTGTATGGATATCATGGTAATACAGGACTATCACCATAACAATGGAGGCAACAAACATGGGTATTGGCCCGAAAAACCAGAGGAGCATGTTAAGAGCGAAGTAAAGAGCTCTGAGGCCGAAAAGGGAGAAGTCACCACCTTTTGTCACCGCGAACTCGATTTTCTTCACTGCCCTTTTCTTATCTGGGGAGCTCATTAGATAGTTTGCATGGACCAAGTTCTTTGCTGCTTGAACAAAACATGAAAAAGCGACGAGAAAAGAGACGAGGAGGCATATGTTCTTGACGAAAATGGTGAATGGCCTCGTGTCACCATAGATTCTCTTGCTTTCAAAAATATTATTATTAGAACTACTTCCAAGCCAAGTTCCAATAAGAGAACAGAGAGTCAAAGAGACGGAGGCTAAATAAATTGCTGTGCTTGTGTCGCTCGAAATCACATTTATAGCTCTGTTGATATCACCTTCAGAACCCTGCACACACCGAAGAACAATCAGAAGAAGAAATCTAATTTTGGTTTCAGTAACAAGAAACAAAAGGGAGAGACTTTTCTTACCTGCAGAACTCTTTGGACCCAAAGTTTCTTGTCCTCGTTCTCCAGGTCAAACATTGTAGTCCCAGGATGTTTGTAGTATCTATAAAGAAGGAACAGATGATAGACAAACATGATCAGAAGCCCACAAGGGACTAAGACCAAATCAAGGTACTCCTTGTGAAAATCTACGCTGAACATTGTTCGTTTGATGAGTAAAGGACTGCTAGGGAGTTTTAAGGTTTCAGGTCTGAATTTGTAGCACTCCATTTAGATATATATTCAAATTTAAACATCCATCTAGCTTTAATTAATCCTCTTTCATATGAGAACATGTAGACAGATCATCAGCGTCAGGAATTGGAGATTGCTTGAAAGAAATGTTATTTGATGAAGAGGAACCACCAAGAAGATAAGCAATATCCCTTGGAGTCTTGGACAACTAAGCAAGCCTCAAAGAAAATGGATTAAGCTACTCTTTCTTGTTTTTCTAATAAACTTTCTGTAAAATAGAATCACAGCCGTGATTTTTAATCAGTCGATACATCTGTTTCTTCTCATTTATCTCAAAATTTATGGTGGTCAATTCCCCTCGATCGCTCATCTAAACTAGAACTGTTTCTCTCCATCATCTCTTCTGTATCTTTAATCAATCCATGTTTGTCCAGTCCTGCAGAATTATTGGAGGAATAATTCATCTTGGCATTAATAAGAATATTTTAAGTTTTCTTTATTTTATATATGGATGACTGATGTGAGTAAGTTAGCTGTAACGAATCTTTTTATTTTTTTTCTCATTCGTCTTCCAATTCTGTGACTTGTAAGATAAAGAAACTACGGTGATTTGATTAACAAGTATGCATTTCTGTAGACACGCAACATCAAAAGTTCCCATTGCCATAAGCTAGCTAAGATGATGAGACAAAACAATTACCAATAAGAAAATAAAAGCTGTTTAGCCACTGCATGCTTTAATTTCCTGTTTATGTGATATAATTGAGAACGAGACAGTAACACGTACCCTTATCTAAGTTAGTGGCCGTTTGGTATTGTTTGGTTATTCTCTAACCACAGATTCAATAGAAAACCACAGATTCAATAGAAATTATTTAAGAGGTGCTTTTCATGAAACTATTTTCTTCAAACTTTAATCATAAAAGCTAAAAACAATACCAAACACACCCTAATTTTTGATGCCTTATTGTATCGTGCGGTGCATATTCATGACTAGGAACCGGCCAGATATGTAAAGTTCCCAGGCCACAGAGATCATGGCATTTCCAAGCTAGAATTACACAACAAGAGCAGATGAATGTAGAGAAGGAGAAAATAACATCCCGAGTTGGATTATACTACTCAGGGATACACCTCAATAATAGAATTTAACCCAGAAATGGCTGTGATTTTGTAGTGACTAAAGCCAGCCTCCAGGAAGAGTTTCTTCCATTCTATCTCATTCCTTCCCCTTCCGTTGCCTATGAGCATCATTCCCATGTCAAAAAAGAGCCTTGTTTTGGTCAGTTCTTGTTCATCTTTCTGATCGTTAATCACCATTTCAACGAGCACAACCTTTCCTCCATTATCTTTGCATGGAATTGCTTCTCTGCATCGCTTCAATATCTTTATGCAGTCCTCGTCACTCCAGTTAAGCAAAACAGACTGCAAAGAGTTCAAATTCAAGAAGAAAAATGAAGAGATGAGAACGTTTTTGATTTCCCCACTTGTCCTTCAAAAATTCAGAATATTTTCAAACTTTAAAATTCCCAATTAATGTTAATCAATCAAATTAAGAGAAAAATAATGACATAGGAAAAAAATGGCATGTATCATACCTTGATGATAATTGCATCTGTAGAAGGGATGGACTTGAACATGTCACCTCCAGCAAATTTCAAGTTTTCACTTTCAGGCAAGTTGGCAACTACTTGTGGGAGGTCCAAGACTGTGCATTTCAAATGAGGGTATGCATCAGCTAAGCTCCTTGCAAGAGTTCCAGTGCCACCCCCTACATCAACCAATGAATTCACTGACTCGAAAATCTCCTTATGCTCTTTAACTACCAAACTCACCAATTTAGAATCACTAGCCATTCCTTCATTCAAGTTGTTGATAAATTTGAGGTTTCTCTTCTCATAATCCCCAAAGCTCATTCCATGGTAAGTTTCAAATGGTGTGCGCTCCTTCCCTTGGATCCACTCGCCTAGAGAAAACCATGGATTCATCAACACAGGATCTAGCATTGCGAGAACAGCTGGGGACAGGCTGGTGGGGCTATCTTTCAGCAGGAGCTTAGAAGAAGGAGTGAGAACATAACCTTCCTCGACTCCTTCCTGATCATCATGGATTTTGACTGTATCAAAGAAACCGGTATGCTCCAGTATGCGCATAAGGCGCTGCAGGAAATCTGCTTTTGATTCAGGAATGTTTAGGGCTGAAACCAGCTGCTGAAGAGTGATTGGTCGGTTATTTTTCTGGATAGCATCAGGTATGCCAAGCTGAAGAGCACATTTTAGTGACATTGATTCTATGAAGTAGTAGATATGTTTATAAAGGTGACACTGAGCCTTAAAAAGCTCACTGACTCCATGCCCTTGTTCTACATCCATCTTTTTTTGCAGGTCTCAAACTTATTTGCTCTCAAAGACTTTCTGACGCAGCTGGTTCTTATAATGCAGTCTTGTTCTGTGCATCACGTGGATGGAAGGTTAACGAGGAAGTTTCATTGTGTCATCAGAAACTGCTACTTGAACAATTCAGACCGCCAAACTAACTTGACACAGGGGTATTGCTAGGTAGTTTAAGAAAATAGGCGTAGAAAGAGAAAAAAGAAGTTGGAAACAAAAGGGGAGGTTGAACTAAAGAAATGGCTCTTGACTGAAAAAGTCAAAGATTGAAATCATGGATTTTCTTATTTCTTTGATCTGTTCTTTTCATCATTCTAAATTTGTAAAGGATGTTTAGTAAAGTTTCATCAGGAAGAATCACTTGTGATACACGTACGTAACAAGACCATATAATCTTACAGATCTCCTAAAAACGTGTTTGCAAAGTCCACAATTTAGGCTTCAATTAGACTGGTTTTGTTTGATAACTTGACTAAGACGCAAGCATGAAAAAAAAAAAACAAAGGAATAATCATTCAACAAGCTAAGTTTTTTTACCAACTCTTCGTGTTCCCAGCTACTTACATGGACAATACGAGGAATTACTAGAGAATAACGTTTCTTTATTCAAATATGGGAGTCTCCATTATCTTATTGATTTCTTATAGCAGCACAATTTGACTGCCACCGTTACTTGTAGCGTGTGCCGTGTGGTGTGGAGTTCCATTTCTCATTAATGATAATGATACCTACTCAGATGCAGCAAGGGATTAATTAGACCTGGACCAAGTAACTTGGGAAACGAAAATAAATTCAGAGTTGCACGAGGTTGACTTAGCATGGAGTTGAGTCCCTAAAAATTAAGAACTCATCTAAAAGTTTAAGTTTTTAGATAAAGATGATTTCTTGATATAATATCATAATTTTGTTGACTTAACAGTCACGAGTTTAAATCTCATCATCTCTATTCTATTTGATTAAAATCAAGCACAAGGTAAGGTGAACCTGTGCAAGTTTCAACCCCAAAGTACTTTAACTTGAGGAAGTGTATTAGAGAATAATATAAATTATATTATGAGATTTTAACTAAAAAACTTAAAATTTTAGATAAGATAATTTGTTGATCGAAAACTGGCCTGCAGATTTCGTGTGATTTTCTTGCAGATACAAGTGAAACAACAAATTAGCTTTGTTACAGATCTAAAAAGCAACCTGAATTTCACCACCCCCGTTAAGTCTAATGTTAGTATTGCATTCCCTCTTTGAACTTTCATGGAAAGTTTAAGGCCGTTGGGAAAGGTCTATCTTGTTCTCTTTGGCCATAACCAGACCAGGACTGAAGACAAAAATGTTTAGCCAACTGTGTTGTTAATGGTAAGAGTTTATGTTGTGGGGTTAGTGAGAATACAATAAAGAGAAGCAATGGACACAAAGCTGCCTTTTCCTCTGACATAACAGCATCGTAAAATTGGTGACTTACCAGACTGCTAAATTGCAGTATATTTTTCTAAAAACAACAGTATATTCTTTAATACATTTTATTTTAAAAAAATAGGATTTATTTTTATTTAAATATTCTATGATTAAAAAATATTTTTATGTAAAATAAATATTTTTAGATGGTAATAATGATAGCATGCAGTGATATATCGGTAATGGTGTTAGATGTTATGGTAAAGGGGTAGTGATAATGATCCCACGATGAAGCGGTAGTGATAGATTGTTGGTTGTAATAGAGAAGACGGTGAGATAGTGGTGAATTTTTATTCTAGTCAATGAACTAAGTTTAAAAATTATTTTAAATCCTGTAAAACATTTTTAAGGAAAAAACACATGAAAATCTAAAATTTTCATAAAACAATCATGTAAAACCCTAGTTGTTTCGAAGTTTTCTATAAAAAGATATATACCCTTAGTTGTTTCAAGTTTTTATAAAAAATATATATGTTATTATTTGAATTCAAAATTTACTATACAAATCTCGTATATAAAATGAAAGCTTGAGCATAACATTAATTTTATGTCAGAATCATTCATAATTCTTAATACCATGAACAAGTCTTTCAAACTCAACTTCGAGGGATACGATTAATATTTGAAGTAATGCTTAATAGATCAACATATAAGGTCGGTACGTACTTGGATTTGTGCCATCGCAACAACTTCTCAAGCAGGATACATAGATTTATTCAGCAATCATACTAGCTATATAGTTTACAATACTTAATTTAATTATCCGGCCTAATTAAGGATAAACTTCAATTAGGGACCTTAACCCAAATAAGGATGTAATCTTGTAGTGACTGAAACCAGCCTCCAAGAACAGCCTTTCCCATTCCTCGACACTTCTCTCTTTTCCAGCAGCTACAACCATCATAAGCATGTCAAAAAGGAGCTTTGTTTCGGTTAATTCATGCTCATCTTTCTTCTCATTTATCACCACATCTACGATGATCACCTTTCCTCCCTTTCCTTTGCTTGAAATTGCTTCTTTGCATTTCTTCAGAATCTTCACGCAATCCTCATCGCTCCAACCATGAAAGATTAACTGCGAAATATTGATGCAGCATAGTTAGCCGACTGAGAACGTTTGGCCACAGTTAATTGTTTATGAAATATAATAAAAATGATCCAGTGATCGAATTCATAGATGGAAGACTAGTGTTTAAGTTCAGAGAGCAGGCTATACCTTAAGTATGACGGCATCTGCAGAAGGGATATGCTGAAACATATCTCCTCCAACATATTTCAGGTTCTCAGTTCCTTCCAAGCTGGAAACGACCTGTGGAATCTCAAGGACTGTGCAATTCATATGAGGGAATGTCTCGGATATGATCCTGGCAAGTGATCCAGTGCCTCCTCCTACATCAACTATTGAATCCAACCCTTCAAAAATTGGCTTGCTGTCTTTGATAACAAAGTTCATCATCTGAGAATCACAGGCCATTGCTGCATTAAAAAGGCTGTTAAGTTCAGGATTTTGGGTATTGTAATCCCAAAATGCCATCCCATATGCCTGCTGAAATGCAGTAGGCTCACTCCCTCGAAACCAATCTCCCAAGGAATGCCATGGTGTCACAAATGCTGGATTAATCAATGACAGAAAGGGTGACAAGCAATTGGTGTTATCTTTGACAAGTAGCTGGGAAGGTGGTGTCAGAACATAGGCTTCTCCTCCTCCTCCTCCTCCTCCACCAGTAACAGCTTCTGTGGTGGCAAAGAAGCCTGAGTGCACCAGCATGCGCATGAGCCGGTACATGCAACTAGTTTTGTTCGTTGGAATGTGAAGTGCTGAAACCAATTCAGGAAGAGTGACGGGCCTGCCATGGTTGTGGATTATGTCTGGTATCCCCAGCTGAGCTGCACACATCAGTGACATAGAATTCAAGTAATTGAACATTTGGCCATACAAATGAGTTTGAGCTTGAAACAACCCAGTTTCTTTCTGCTCTTGAATGGGATCAAGAACATCGCAAATCCCGTCGCTCCCAACAAATGTGTCTCGCACCATTTTGCCTTTGAGATGGTGGTAAGAATCTTGATAGAAACGGGAAATCTCACCCTATTTAAGGTGATCCAGCATCATTTACTTGACTTTACGTACCAAGTTGATAAAAAATAGATCGAGTCAATAACTCGGTCACCTAAACAGGATGAACTACACGGAAAGAATGTCCTTGCCATTTGATTTTTAAATAGTGAGTCCCCGTTCCGAGTTGATCAGATTTTTAACCACAAGTCAAGAGAAGCTAAAATAATAAAGAAGAAAAGAGAAGTTATAGCCAGAGACCATTGAAAATTGAAATGTTTCTAAGTAAGCAAACACAGGGAAGTTTGCTGCCTGTCATGACTCATGACTTCATTGTTGTACCTTGTCAAACACGGAGCCTATTCCTTTTCAACTGTAATTACCTGGGACCTGATTGGTAGCTTAAAGAACAACGTAATGATGGCCATGGTTCAACAGAACATCTGACTATATATATATATATATATATATATTGAAGTCACCATTAATGTGAACCACACCATCGATAGATGAAATATATATCATGCTCCTGTCGTTTTTTGTAGCCATTTTTACATTTTGATATATTTTTTTAATAACAATCAATAAACCATTTCTTACTCAAACTAACCGCTTCATATTTTATCATATATATTCATGGTTGACCATAGCTCAAGCTTTCATACACAGGCGTGTCTATGTCCGCGTTTCATAAGGATGTAATGTGATATACAAAAAAATTTATGATGTATACAGTTGTTCTTGAGTTCGAGTTAAAAAAAAACGATATAATAATAGATGATTTATAATCTACATAGTAAAATCTTGAATTTAAATTAAAAAAAATCAAAATTTTATTTACCGACCAAATATGTTTTACACGATACAAGGTGTTTCTTGTCTAAAAAAAGTGTCGGTGTGCACCGACTGATTTCCCGGTCTTTTCATGCATGGTTATAGGGCCAACTTGACCGTCGTTGCTTTCTTGAATCCCAGTAGTTTTGAAAGAATACCTTTCCGAAACATACGAAGAATTATTTTTTTTGAAAATATATGCGTCTATGATGTGATGGATGCATGGTTTTCCGATCGATCGTGTACTTTGAATTTGTCTTGCTCCCTCCGTAAGTTGACCAATGACTCGTCTGTCATTGGCGAAAATCCGTTTCAACGATCAATTTTTTATTTATAAAACACGTTCCTTTTCTATTAAGGTCAACTTTTTTGCATTTAATATTAATCAAGAAAATTAAAGCACCATATATTAAAATGGGACAATTCAAGTTGTTAAGGCTGGAACGTATGAGACTCTAAGTGTTGCTAAAGGTGAAATGAAAGTGGGGTTGTTTTCTGTAGTCAAAGGTACTTTGCTCATTTTTATTTATTTTTTATTTTCGTTTTTTTTTACCGAAAAATAAAAAAAAAACATTAGTCACTATGCATGGTGATGTAGGCGTAGAATCTTATAGGTGTAACCAGTAAGTTATGCATTTGTTATTTGTAGGAATTTTAGACTCGTTCGTTTATAGACTATGAAATAAAGTTTCTAAGTCTAAGAGGTGTATGTGCACCAAATGAGTACCCTAAAATTCATAACTTTTAATTTAATTATTATATTATATTAATTATATTTTATTTTTTGAAAAGGTTACCGGATTCGTTATATAGAAGGGTTGTGATTGGTGGAGCTCTAAAAAAATTATTAAATTAGATTATATGGTGTTATATGATGTGATTTGAGTAAGTTGTTTTCTAGATTTGTAGCTTAATTTTGAATTTTATGTTATCTTTTCTATATGATATAGAATTGTGACTTTCTTGCTTTGTAAGTGTCAAATATTTAGTCTACTGAGAGAATTATGAATATTATTTTAAAGATATGGATTATATTATTACAAAAAAAATCAAGAAATTCTATCTTTTTTTTAATTATTGTTTTCTTGTATTATTCCTACTACTAAATTAAGTGTATACCAAAATTAATGGTAAAACCTTAACTACTTGCAAAAACAGTTCCAATCAAGGGGTATCTAAGGCCAATTAAAAGTGTAGTTACAACAATTATAAATTGAGTAACTAACTTGTACTTGTATTATCCTGTAGAGTTGGCAGATAGCCAATACAGTGTTTTGAGCACTGTAGCATTGCACGCCATCATCCTCATCATCACAGAAGAGGAAGAGACAACCCGTGTATGCACGCAATGAGAAAGTGAAGAGCTATTTTTGTCTCTATAAATACCTGTAGAAGAACGAACGATGAGGGGGAGGAAAGAAAAAGAAAATGAAGAAAAAACATAAATTGTGAGCAATGTTTTGTGCAAACCACCCAAAGCCACAATCTAGTGTTCTTCTTCCATGCTGCCGACAGGTTAATAACTTTTTTTTTCTTAGCATCATTAGGTTCAATTCTTCTACTTCCCCAACACCAGCAGCCTTAACAATGGTTTTTTCCCCCATTGTCTGGAGAAATACCAGCTTCTTGTTCCCCTCAAATGATAGTTTTAACATTGTCCTCTCCACCCAACAAGCATTTCTCTATATCCAACAACCCATTCTGCTTCATCAGGCCACCAACAATAGTTATGAGGTCAGCATGACAACCAATAATAGGCCTTCTTCGTTGTTGACCAATAACAACTTGTAACTCACCGTAGATGACTAGCAACAGTTCCAACCCAAACCCTAACAGAGTTATGGGCCCAATTTAATTGTAAACTTTAATTATAAGAGTGTAAAATTATATTGTAAAGTAAACCATAGATATTAAAATACAATACATGCAGTGTAAAAATTCAAACATTAGAACAATTAGTTTTTTTTTATGCAATTAGGTAGAGACTCTTTCACAAAGAGAGATCTACTTTGAGATTTAGAAAAAAAATAACAAATAAAAATCTAGCGGAAAAAAATGCAATCAGACAACGATGTAGATTATCTTAGATAGGGTGTACAGGAGATGATGTGTCTTTCCTTTGCACAACAAGTCCCCTTATCTTTTCTTTGCACAACAAGTCCCCTTATCGAACTTTCATAGACCATTAGGTTTCATAATGACCTTAATATTTAATAGCAACTCATAAAAATTATAATCATAATTTTATGGATATAAAAACCTTTTTTCCATGCACAAAGCAAAATATTTTATGTAAATTTTATTAGCATTTTTTTTTACATCAAGTAAAAACTATTACTGTAAATAAAAAATTTAATGTTTATATATAATATATATAGTAAATATCAAATGCATTAATAGAAACATATAAGATTTCAAGGTAATTTTTAACGTAGCTAAAGAATGAAATAATGATGCAATTGCTAAGCAATTTGATTACTGTATACTAATTTTCAGAAATAAAAATTAAATAAAAAAATAAAAAGTAAGAAAATATTACAAGAAAATCAAGATAAGAAAAAAATAGTGATAAGTAAGTGAGTTGTAAAATAATAAAAATTGCAAGTATATAGAGATACAAGCAGGCCCATTGGGGCATTATAATAGTGGGCTCACAATCTTCTTTTCATTTTCAGTGTGAAAGCCCAAACAGTTTTTAACAGCCCAATAAATACACGCACAAACAAGAATCGAAACGAAAACAAATATTGAAACTTTCCTGGAGCCAGGCACTCTCTTTGTCGCCCCAAACTCAGTACCTGGGAAACCAGTTCGATCTCTCAAGTTAGATTTCATTTCATTTGAATTATCTTTTCATTTCATACAATGGAATCATTCAAATGATTTTTCTTTTTTGTATTTCTATTGGATCTCTTAAATAGTTCTTAGAATTTGCTGTTGATGAATAAATAATTTCTGGGTCTCTATTGTTTGTGTCAATTCATATCTTTGTTAATCATATTCTTCGAACCGCTTAAAATCATTTAGATCTGCATTTATTAGTTAAAACACATTAACATTTGAGTCTGTTTAAGATTTGAATTGCCTTTCATTTTCTATTTCATTTCTGGGTTTATATCAAATTGTTTATTTACGATGATTAAATACACCCTCATGCACATATACATACATATAAATTAGTGGCGAAATCTGATAATTTCTGAAAGCTCCTTGTAAAGAAAGTAAAGTTTAGTATACATTTTGCTGATTTAACTTTGTTGAATTAATGTAGGTTGAGTTATAGTGATTGTTTGTAACATGTCATCAGTGCAAGACCCGTTTTATATTGTGAAAGAGGAGATTCAAGAATCTGTAAGTTTTTCTTGTTTAAGATTTTGAGGTTGATGGGTTGTTTTGTTAGATCCATGAGTGTCCAAATTAAACTAAGCCTGTTGTCGTAATATTTTTGGGGCTCCCCTTTGTTAGATTGACAAGTTGCAATCTTCTTTTCACCAATGGGAACGGATTTCTTGTGATACGGGAGCGCAAGTGCATCTTACAAAGGAGCTGCTTGCTGCTTGTGAGAGTATTGAGTGGCAGGTATTATAACTTATATTTTTATACTTGGAGCTGTTTCTGTTGAAAATTTTAGTGATTTTTTCCCCTGTTTAATTTGCGATGTAGAGAGTTTGGCTGGATGAGTTTGGCAAAATCATGAGCTAAGACACTTGTTTCTCTTTTTGTTCCTAATACCTACTGAAGAATTTTATTAACAATAAAATAAATTCTCATTAAAAAATTGATCATTAATCTTCCAAGCAGCTAAGTGAGCTACATGTTTCGCATGAGTTTCTGTATCTAGTCTAATATGATTCCTGTATGCATCTGATGAAGATTTATTTTGATAGGAAGGTGGATGAATTGGACAAAGCAATTTCTGTAGCAGCTAGAGATCCTTCTTGGTATGGCATTGATGAAGCAGAACTTGAAAAACGAAGGAGATGGACCAGCACTGCTCGCACTCAGGTACCATGTCAATTGCAGCTTTCTTTTTCAGGGTATCACTTTATTATAACTGAAAGGTTTCTGCAATGTGAAAGTATTCCCCATTTTTATTTTAAAAAATGTCTATGACAAACTTTCTCCCAGTATCATGATTATCGAAATAACTGGATTGTTTATTTAATACATGTCATTTATGTTTTGTAATGAATATTTGGAAGTGTATTAGATAGATAGTAAGCTGTAAGCTGTAATTTTTCATATTTGCGTTCCCCAATGGATTGTGTTGCTGTATTAGGTGGGTAATGCGAGGAAAGCAGTAGTAGCTGGAAGAGAGGTGAATATTAGTGTGCGCAGAGAATTAATGAGGATGCCTGATTCTCAACAGACTGACAAATCCAATCAGTATACTCAAGATAATGATGATCTTATACAATCTGAATCAGATAGACAAGTGCTTCTTATAAAGTAAAGTGTTTTAACTCCCTACTTTATTCCTTGAGATGAATTTGTTGTTAATGTGCATTGCCTCAATAGATGTTTACATATACAAATATTTCCTTATATGAGTTATTTTTTTATATTCGGATATTTGTGTATTCAATCTAATGGCGAGCAGTGGCTGTTCTCGCAATGCAATATTTTCTTTCATTAAGTTAGGGGGTGCTTCCACAGCTAGAGCCTAGAGTAGACAATTTATGGAGTTAGCTGTTGCATGGCTGAAAATATTAGGGTTGGATTGGTATAGCTTAACTTCAGGATAGTGTTTGAGATTTTCATATATTTCTTAATCACTTTTTGCCCATTTTGCCTTTGTATTGTATGGTGGATGCAGGCAACAGGATGAGGAGTTGGATGAGCTTAGTGCTAGTGTGGAGAGAATTGGAGGTGTTGGCCTTACCATACATGAAGAACTCCTTGCACAGGTTAGGATATTGTAGGTTGATGCTCCTTGTATTTATTATACCCCCAACTCCCCTCCGGAAGCTTGCGCAGATGTTGTAGATTTGGAATTAACTTTGAAACCAACTAATCTAGTCGAGTTAGATATTGCTTAATTTTGGGACTTAATCTGTCCTTGGTGCTTCAGGAAAAGATCATAGATGATTTGGGTATGGAAATGGACAGTACATCGAATCGACTTGATTTTGTTCAGGTGATTTTCTTTCAGTGGCTATGTGTCAAATACCACTTTCCTACTCTTTTAAATGATATGATATCTCCAAATTCTTTTTCCTTTTCTTTCCTTCACTTGCAGAAAAAAGTTGCCATGGTCATGAAGAAAGCCAGCGCAAAGGGGCAACTTATGATGATTTTGTTTTTGGTAGTTTTGTTCATCATCTTATTTGTTCTGGTCTTCTTGACCTAATCTATGAAAAAACCAATCTGAAAATGTCCATACATAAGATACAGATGTCATCTATGGTAGTAAGCATAAGGGTGACTAAGGAATATATAAGAATTGATGGGGGGCTGAAATGCCATCTGAAACTAAGAACGTGAAGTATTGAGAGTTTTTAACCACTTTGGACTTGTTGGGATTTGGTTTTGAGCAATTTCGAGTTATAAATACCATATATGAAAGGTTCATATAATTTCTGACCCTCATTGCATGTGATTTTTGTTCTGATGGTCTGTGTCAGAAACTTTGCGTGCATGAAGTTAAATTTTTTCTACTTTTACCTATAATCTTGATCATTTCTTCTATCCCTCACTTTTTTTTTGAGTTTTGTAGTTGCTAATATGATAATTACTGATGATTTATATAGTTGTTAATTTCAGTACCCGTGAGATTAGTCGAGATATCTATAAATTGGTTGGTACACCCATCTTAATAAAAAAACAAAAAAAGAAAATGAGCTATTTATCAGGTGCAAATACGCCTATTGCCTAGGAAAGCTTGACAACAAGAAGTTTGTTTTGAACATGGCAGCAGGGTGGAATGGATAGGGGAAAGAATATGTGAGAGAGAGTGGAAGGGTGGATGAGTTATTATAACATCAAGTTGTTTGATTAACGAATGATGGTCAATTGACTCTATTCATCGAAAAGGTTATCATTAGAAATTATATAGGAAAGGATTGGAGCAAATCCACTTAAATCAAGAGCATTGAAAATTATAAAAGAAATATACAACTTTTCTAAACTTTGAATTATTTTTTTATCTTTAAATTCTTATTTTTCCCAATAAAAAAATTTTGCTAGGATTTTTATTTTGATTTTATTCAAAAAGCATGTTAGAATTTATTTTTTATATCAATTTTGATTTGATTTGATTTTATTTCTTAACATTATGAATTGTTTTTGAATCAACAAAGTTAAAGTTAAATCGGGTAATACTCATACCATATAATTTCTTCTCAAGAAAAAATATTAGTAATATTACAATGTTTCTTTTATATTTTTTAAAAAATTAAAATTTACGGGTCATAGGTTAATAATTTAGTTAAGTCTATTTGCTGTTGTTATCTTTTTTATTATTTAATTACAATAAAATTAATTTATTTTACTTATTTAATCCAATTAAATCTATAATATGAATTACAAAATTTATTTATTTTCTTACAAAAATTATATTTACATCACATCAGCATTATTTTTTATTAAAAAAATGGGTTTGTGGTGGCGCAGATCCATACACTAGTATATTTTTGAAAGTGAATTTACTGTTGTTTTTTAAAGTATTTTTTGTTTAAAATATATTATGATTATGTTTTTTTTTAATTATTTTTGATATTAACATATCAAAATAATTTATAAGCTTTTAATTTTTTAATTTTAAAAATAATAATAAAAAAATTTCAATTTATTTTAAAAACACTTATAAAAACAACTCCAATACTATATTTTAAAAATTCTGTCTATCTTTAGAAAAAGCTCTCCCATTTTTTCTTAGAACGAAAAAAATAATAATAAAAGTTGTCAAAGCCAAATCACATGATGTTTTTTTTAAAAAGGAAATAATAATAAATTTCTCATGGACCTAAAGAAATAAATAATAATTCAGAAATGACTTCCTCCTTTCCCCTCTGAAACTTGCTGTTTCGCAGCAGCAACATCAGCAGCCATTTTATCGTCTTCGCCAAGAAACTCTCTATTACATAACCCACGGTTCTATAAGAAGACCAAAGACAGAGATCGATCTATGCTATTGTAATAAAAGCTAAAGAAAATTGCAGAATCAGATCTCGGAAGAACACAAGAAAAGGAGTTATTATGGTGTTGCCATTATTGAAGTTAGGGACTTTAGCCTTGAAAACATTGAGTAAACCTTTGGCCAGCAAGCTCAAACAACAGGCTGCTCTTCACCCCAAGTTTCGTCAGTTCATCATCAACATTGCTCAGGTGCTCATTATACCCATACATTTGACTTGATCTTTCTTTTAATCAAATGGGTTTTGATGATTTATATTGTTTTTCCCTTTAGAGGCGAGAAAAAAGATTGAAACCTTTGATTGTGATTGTTTGAATTGAATGACCAGACTAATCATCGGATTACAACAAGAACGCAAAGAAGAATATATGGTCATGCAACTGATGTTGAGATAAGGCCCTTGAATGAAGAAAAAGCTGTCCAGGCTGCTGTTGATCTCATCGGGGAAGTCTTCATTTTCACGGTATTGTTTTTCAATCCCAAGTCTCTCTTCTTGATGTTTGAAGAATTTGTTCTGAGTCCCTTAGTTTTCGCTCTCTTAATGTCTGAATTTGTTGATACCCAGAAACTTTACTTGTCCTGTACAATTTGCAATGTCTTTTGTGCTGTGTAAATTGTGGGTTTGTGTGCTTGTGATTGTTTTTGTCCTTGCATTTAGAGAAAGGAGAGAGAATAATGTAGCATATTTGGTGCTTTTTAGTTGGCAAAGCTAATTCAACTGATTAAAACTGTGTTCCAAATTGTCAAGAAATCAGTTTTATGTACAAGTTTAGAGACTTGCCTATGCGGAAATGTGACTGTATATTTGAAGTTTCGAAAGAAAAATGTTAACTAATAAGAAATATTATCAGTTTTAGATTGCGGCATTGAATTCTGTTATAAAGGAAAATTGTTTTTTCTGATGAATGTAAATGAAACTCTTATGCATAACTTGAATCTTGATGGATTTCTGAGGTTTTCACTCCTGCTACAAGACTAAATAGATGGGAGAGTGGTGATATTTACATATGTACACAATATAGTATGCAGAGTGGCCCTTTTAGGTCATCAGTAGTGGAAGAGACTCTTGGGCTTGATCTATCTTCTACTGGATAAGGCAAGCATAGGATAGGATAGACCCAGAGATAAATAGTTGTATTCTGACTTGAGACCTGACATGATGTATGAAAAACACTTCTGAAGGAAATCAGCCATCCATGGATTTTATCTTTTGATTCTGTGAACTAAGCTTAACATATGCTTAACATATGTTAATTGTTGAAACTAATAAGAAACTCATATGCCATTCTTAAGATTAATTTTGAGTTAGATATGCCCTTAGTAGAGGCACTGAGTTGGGACCACCCGCAACTAAGGGTGTGTTTGGTATTGCTTTTGCTTTTGTGGTTGAGGTTTTAAAAAAACAGTTTCAGGAAAAGCACTTTAGTTGTGGTTCAAAATAAGTTTTGAAATGTTTGGTTAAACTGTGGTTGAGTTTGAGGTTGATAAAAAACAGTTTCGTGTATTTGGTTAACATATCTTTTATATTGATATCAACTTGTGAAATTACTTTAAAGTATGTGTGTATATATATATATATATATTGTTTTTTAAATATTTAATAATTATAATAATAAAATATAATTAATAATTCAAGTAAATTAAACAATTGTTTTTATTCTCCTATCAAACTACTTGTAATTTTATCACGAACTAAATCCATACGTGAAGGTCTCTGCGATCCCGGAATAACATATAGTAAAATATCATCTAAAAGAAAATTATGATTATAAGACAAATTATATTATGATATTTTTCTAATATATTTATTTATATTTTAATTAATTTATAATTATTTTAATATTAAAAATATATTTTTTATATAAAAAAAAACTTTTAACTGCCCAAACCCCCCTCCCTCTCTCAGCCACACACACCCCCTGACCTGGACTTTGAAATCACTAAGGCAATAAACCATATATGAAAAAACACCCCATCCTAGTGTTTCATTAATATGGTTTACTGCAAGAATTCAAAAGGCAAGAAAAGCAGCTAAAGAGTGCTTTGCTTGCGCCGGCGGTTTATAAGGATTTAATACGTGGGGCCTAGTTAAATTTCAGCTTTTAACATTTTATCAAACACTAGGAGAGGAAGCTTTTTTGCAACCGGAGGTTGCACCACAAAAACAAACACCTTCTAAATTGTGGCTGTATAGCTCACTGCATGAATTCCTGAGCTCTCCAAATAGAGTTCCCCTTTTCACATTAGGGAATATTTACCTTGAGAACAAAACAAGGGACAAAACACATCAACAGACCTGCCATTTACATCTGGCTGAATTTCTTACTCCATCAATATGATTGCAGAAATGGGAACTGGTAACACTAATTCATTGTTCTCTAATTGCTTAGGATAATTTGGTTTGGATTTAGGAGATGGTGGAGTTCTTTGCTTTGACACCATGTTATATGTACTAAATGCATGGAAAAAAAAATGAATCTGATATATTTTACATGTTAATTTCACTATAAGACATCTATAAAGATTATTTGGGGTTACAATTACTTAGATGCTCCATTTTTCCAACATGAATAGGTGGCAGGAGCTGCTGTGATTTTTGAGGTGCAGAGAAGTGCTAAATCAGAAACCAGAAAAGAGGAAAAGCGAAAGCAAGAATTGGAGGTAAAAATTTTCTGACATTAAATCTCTTTGCTAATGTTGTTTCTTAGGTCCACCTTGGAATGATTATATTTACCTTTATGCTAAAGCTGTTTGATAAGATTCTTTGGATGTCATTAGACATGATATAGTTGTGCATGGAATAGTTTAGCAACTGCTGCCATGTGCAGAGCTCCTGTTCTTCATCGTCCTTCCCTTTTGGTAATGAAGTATTTTCTTCTTCATCTGTTATCATAGCATGCTAAACAAGGGTTATATATATATTTTCTGGGCATGAGGAGCTGAATTTAATGAACATTGATTCTGGGATGTTTTCACTGGCCCAACAAGATGACGAAACTTCCGCATCGGTATAACTCTTGAAGAATTTTAGTTTCACACTTGTGTGTCAATATGACAGAAGCATGGTATGAATAAAAAGAGGAGGGGAGATATAGATCCTTGATAGATTATGGTCCTATACATTTTGGCGTTTCCAATCCAATGGACTTGCCAAATTAGAAAAGGTGTTTCTTTAAAATATTGTAATGCCCATGATAGGTTAGTTTGTTTGCAAGTTTGACGGTTGGTGCTATGATTTTCATGAAGATGTGAACCATAAGTGTACATGGTGCCCAAATTACAGTAGAGGGGGCACCCATGGACCACTTTCAAGAGAAGTGCTGAACTGATTTTTGGTCAATTAATGTAAAAGGAAATTGCAATAGTGTGAGGTGATAGTGTTTGAATAATCAATAATAGCATATTATCAAATTGATAAATGGCATTTATTTCCAGTATCCCCAGTTCATGGACACTGTTATTCACTTTGTTTAGGCAATGAAGCAAAGAGATGAAGACTTGGCAAAAGAAGTGGAACTTTTAAAACACAAACTACAGGAAATTGAGCAGCTTGCCAAGGGACGAGGACTTGGTGGTGTTTTCCAGTTCAAACATTCAGCCGCAGATGAAGGGAAAAAAACAAAATCATAGCAGTTTAGTATTCGTTTTGTGTTTTAAAAATGTTTTTGGAAAATTTAAAGATTTTTTTTCAAACTAATTATTTTTTGGTATTTTCAGATTGTATTGATTTGCTGATATTAAAAAACAAATTTACAAAAAAAAATTACTTTGACAAAAACACTTCAAAAAATAATTGTTGCAGTTTCTAAACATGCAGCCAATTAAACGGCACAATTTCTAATTCATTCAAGGGCTCTCCTTGCTAGTGAGAATTATTATTATTAGTAGTAGAATTGTTATTTTTTCCACGGATCATATTTTCAGAATGATTCTGACTTCGACTGCTTCATTCATAACAATTACCATCTAAGTCAGAGGTCTGCCAATAAACCATAATTATTGGAAGGTTGTATCATATTTGTACAAAAACGTCATTAGCATGCTTATCTGCTAAGAGTTTGACATGGTGTGAAAGGTTTTGAGATTTGCATTGCAAAACTCGGGTTTGAAACATGGTCATATCGTAAAAGTTTAAGATAGTCGAGGGTTTTACTTGTTTTATCTAGGTTTACAAAGAATGTCTAAAAAGAAATAGGGTTTTCTAAAATTTTATCTGCCAGACTAGACATAGTAAGCCAAGGAGTTGGATTGATATTTCTTAAAAAATGATGTTTGAAAAAAATATTCAAGAATTTATCTGCCACGCTTTTGCACTTGTGTTACACGCTCAATATAATTTTATCTCTTCATTCAATTTAGTTCTTGCTTCTTTTATAAGACTTAAATTGGACCCTGAATTAAGAGAGCATGAAGGAAGGAAAAAAAGAATATAAAAAATGGCCCTACTAGATTAGAACATTGCAATCATATCTACATTCACATAATATTTAGCTGATTAACATAGATTGATTAATATATTTTTATTTTAATATTAAAAAATAAAAATGTTATATTGACTTCAAAAAAAATCATCTTTTGACTAGTTGTCCAGGTTGTTTTTGAATATTAAGTATATTATGATAAATCAGAGGAGCTCCTGTAAAAAAAATATGTTTAAAAATGCAATGCTTCAAATAAAAAAAATGGAATGTTCAAACATCATCATTTTTATTTTATTTTTAATCAGATCGTATCTTAACGGGTCGATCAGATCGCAGTTGTTTTCAGAAAATATGTTTGCAATTGCGAGTAATAGAAGTTTCTTCTGATTGAAAGGGCCTTGGAAAGCTTTAGCAGGAAATGGATGCTATCTTGTCTGGATCTGTGAGAATAAATGCCATGCCTTGTCGGTAAAAGCTGGCTTATGTCATTAATCTTTTTCCATGTGTTTCCTGCGGCACTCAAATGATTTTTCCATTTTCTAATACATGTGTGGGAGTGTGGTTGTGATAGCTTTTTAAAGTGTTTTTCATGCTGAAATACATCAAAATGATATTTTTATTTATTTTTTAAAAATCATTTTTGACATCAGCACATCAAAATGATCTAGAAACACCAAAACATATTCATTTAAAATGAAAAAAAAACCAAATTTCAGCAAAACACCGGTTGAAACGCACAGTCAAACGGGGCCTAAATATGGAGAGCTCTGCTAGTAAATTCATCATTTTATTTAAAAATTTAAATTATTAGATGAAGTTTCAGAAATATAATTTATATTATTTTTTAATATATTTCTCTCAAGTGAAAAGCTTTTTGAAACTTAAAACTTACACAGACTCATATTATCTTCTGCTTGATTTTTATCAAATAAAATGAGGGTGGTGAGATTCGAAACTTATACCCGCTAGGTCAACAAGATTTCTGATACAAATCATCTCATCTAAAAACTTAAACTTAAATTACTAAATAAAACCCCAGAATATAATTTTCTTTAATAAACTATCATTTTCAACAAATTAAAACAAACTCAACAGCTTTGCATGAAATGCCCGTGGACACTGTAAACAAAACTAGGATACACTATTATCAACCTTCCCGATCACTGGCTTCTTATCTGCTATCACGAAAGATTATCAGAACATGAACTTTGAAGCTTCTTTTCTCCGACGAACTATCCGGATTCGATGAACTCACAGGCATGGCAGAGAAAATGAAGAAACTCTCGCCGCCATGATTATTACAAATTATCTCCGTTTTGGTATCTTATCCCAGTAAATTCTGAATAAGATACCTACCAAATCTTTACTGGCACAAGATGCTGATCGTCTACAGTAGATCGATCTTGCTGTGATCAACAACCTTTTTAAATTCTACAGCCATCACGATAGGAATCAGCGGATGATAGTGGACGTGCCCTTTATACCTTTCTTACAATACTCATCATCTCTCTCTTTCTCACCCTCCACGAAGAGAGTTGACTGGCTTTTATATTTTCTCCCTTTCATGTTACATATGTTAAGGAACCATCTCATCTAAAAGCTGAAACTTGTAAGTGAGGTTCCATAATATGATTTATATTATTCTCTAACACACACCCTCAAGTGAAAGCTCTTTGGACTTGAAACTTGTACAGGCCCACATCACCTTGTACTTGGTTTTTATCAAATAGAATAGGGGTGGTGAGATTCGAACTCATGACCACTGGGTCAACAAAGCTCTGATACCATGTTAAGGAATCATCTCACCTAAAAGCTGAAGCTTGTAAATGAGGTCCCATAATATGATTTATATTATTCTCTAACAACATAAAAGTGAGTGTCGTTGGTTTCTTCCATGATTGACCGATAAAGTTTGTCTTGCCAACGTTGAAATCAGTGTGCACCAAGATGTTGATAAGTTAGTGAGTATATTAGTTTATCATAACAATTTAGTTTATAAGAATTCAATGTTATAGATCATGGTAAACTTGCAAACAACACATAAATAATACCATATAAAGATTGTAACATGCATACTATGTATATACCGAAACTAGCAATAATTATGCATATTATCGTTTGTATGAAAGTTATTCTTTATACATGTGAATATGTGTCAAAATCCTTTAACAACATGAACAACAAGTCTAATTTTATAGTTATCATTAGTACATCCAATTTTCATCTTTTTTTTTTTTTTTATAATCCACTTATGACCTAATGGTTTATTTCTCGGCAGAAGATCTTGTGGTTCTCATGTATGATTATTCATAATGAATTTTATTTTAATGTTAAGTATCTTTTTCTAATTAAAAAGGTTTGAGACAAGATATTGCCTCATTATAGATCCTAAATTTATTTTTCTAACAAATAGGCTATTAAAATTGGACCAAATATTGTGATTATTTTTTGTCTTTTACTCTTTTAAGACCTTAATTTCATCATCTTATAGTTTATGATGACTGCTTCAGTTAGCCTCAATCATTCTCTTAAATGAATGGTTCTCATATGCTATTTTTAATGGAAATATATCTTCAAATAGAGTAAAATTTTGTTTGATTTCCATTATAATATTAGGATTAATATCTTTCAATACTTGACTTAGCATGATAAATTAATATATATTACTACTGTAAGCATATCTAATAAAAATACAATCCACAATTCTAGGTCTTATTTTTATCTTTTAAGGATCAAATATTACCACATTTGCAAGTTACCCTTATGTTTTATTGTATTTGTAGGAAGATATTTTATCTTTTCACAATTTATATGGTGTGTTTTCAAAAACATTATCGGGGTACTTTGTTATGTATAGAAATAAAACCATAACAAATTATGAAGCCTAGTTTTCTATCAATAAAATGTTGAATGAATGAGTTAGAAAAAAAATATTTTTTTCTTTAAAAAAGCTTGAGTTAACCATGTTAAATTGCCAAACCAATGACCTAAATCATGATATTAAGATAAAACTCAAAGAAAAGTAATTCAAAATAAATTATGAAATTCAACCCTTAATAAATCCAATATTAAAATATTGAATTGAAAAAAATGAAAATAACTACCATTATAATGAGTTTCCCTCCTTAATTAGTGTTTGTTATTAGATTATTGACACACACTATGAGAGAGAGAGAGAGAGAGAAGTTCTGGCTCATCACGTCTTTTGGTTCGTGCCCTTAAAGGAGGAGGATGGTTCTCGATGGGGGAAGTTTGCTTGGTGCCCCATCTTTTGGTTCATCACGTTGAAGGATGAGGAGAGTTGTCTGCGTGAATTATTTTGGCACCACATCATCTCTGCCTTTTTTGAAGAATCAGTCATGCCACTAGACTTCCTGTTTGATGAAACATCAAAACACAGGAAAATCATAAAACTTCTCCTTATTAAGAAAAGCAAAAAAAACTCGATTTTTGTTGTGGAACCTATACCAATTTCATCTGCTTTTTTCTTTACCAAACAATGCAAAATTGATTATGGTTTGAAACACAGGTTCAACCGCGTTACCAAATGGGCACTTAGGCTTAAAAGTCTTGAATTTTTAGAAAAAAGAATGTATAAATGAAATAATTTGTATAAAAATAGTGTAGTTATCTCAAATAATAGAATGATAATGTTCTTTCCCCCTTTTTTTTTAACCTAGAATAAAGCTCAATATATTTTGAATTCTTAAATTACAATAGAGGAATTTTAATAGTAATAATGATTATTTTAAAAAAAAATCTATATAGAAATACATTAAAATAATATTTTAAATTTTTTTTATATCAAACATATTAGATAGTATAAAAATATAAAAAATATTCTTAAATAATTTGTTTTTCATTAAAATTCAATCCATTTTTCATTGGTGAAGAATGGAGGGAGAACTTTAATGACTTCCTGGGCGGCATAGATATGTCCAGATACAAACCTATCTCCACTTCGAAGACGACAAACGAAAATCAAAACAGGAAGTCAAACCCCACCGACCAAAACTGCAATTTACGTTAAACATAAGGGTAAAACCAAACCTAACATCCAATGGTATAAAACCACTACCAATGAGCTTTTTGCCGCGTACACAGACATACATTCCCTCACACTCGCATCGAAAACGTACCATTGTCAGAGAGACGCTTTTATCCATCACCCACACACTTTCTCTTTCTACAAAATCGTCTCTCTCTCTAGAAAAAGAAAAACTGAAGAAAATGGGAAAATAATAAATTCAGTACCCAAATAAAAAGGTAAAAAAATCAAGAAGAATCTCCTCTGCTTTTTGCTCCTGGAATATATATATATTTACTTATAAAGAGCTATTTTTTATTTGTCCCATTTCTTTGACACCTATCATAGCATAAGGGCACCTCTCTTTCTCTCTGTTTTTTTTTCTTTCTGCTCTCTCTTGGTGAGAACTGTAAGGAACAATTTTCTTAGTAAGTTTGTGATGATCAGTGATTGGAAAGTTTATTTCTTTATTTATTTTTATCTTGGAGTTTATGTTATTTTTTTTGTCAATGATTATAGGTGTCTGAATTGTTATTGTTTTGTGTCAGTGATTTAGTTTTGCTTTTACTGATTTGCTAATTTAATATTTATAGAAGTGTGCATGTTGTTTTAAATTCAAGTGCACAAAATTAATGATGAAAAAAGATGGGGGCATGTTGGATTTAGTTATGATTTTGTGCTATGTTTCATCTGTTTTTCTTTTTTTTTAAAATAAATTCTATTATTGCTCATGCTTTTAAAGGGGTTCTATGGACAATTGGGTTTTCTTTTTTAAGGTTTGACATAGACATTTTAAACCTTTTATTTATTTATTTTGGTTGAGAATGCTAATTCCTTGAAAACATTGATCTGCCGTTAGCTGTGGATTTTTTCGAACGAATATGTTTTGTCAGAATTTTTAGTGGTTGACATTTAAACTGAATTTACTCAGATATTTTCTTTTTGTTTATTATGGTTATTGACAATAATCTAATTGGGATTTTCTTGAATGGCTAGTATGGAATTATTTTGGTTTAAGCTAAGTATACTTGAAAATGTGCTTTATGTTCATTGTTGATTTAAATGCTATTGTGCCTGGTCTTAATGGAATTTTGGTTGTAGGGTTTTGTGGAGGGTAAAGGGAGTGTAACTGTGATGGGGAAGGGTTCAAAGATCAATTGTAAGTCAGCATCTCATAAGCTTTTCAAGGATAAGGCAAAGAACCGTGTTGATGATCTTCAAGGTATGTTCTTGGATCTGCAGTTTGCCAGGAAAGAAAGCCGCATGGTTGATGTGGCTGTCCTTGAGGAGCAAGTTCATCAGATGCTTCGTGAATGGAAAGCTGAGCTCAATGAGCCATCTCCAGCATCCTCTCTGCAACAAGTTATTATTGAATACCATATCCCATTTATAGTTCATGTATATCCTTAGATACCATGCATGTATGTGAGAACTTGGCATATATTCAGTTTATGTGATGAGAATGCATGATATTTTGTTTGTACTGGATGATTAATCATAATGGTGAATTGCAATCTTTGTGGGATTATAGGGTGGTAGTCTTGGGTCATTCTCAACGGACATATGCAGGCTGCTGCAGCTTTGCGAGGAGGAAGATGACGCCACTAGTGCATTGGCAGCACCAAAGCTGGAACCTAATGATCAGAGGTTGCAAGTTGGAAACAATGTTGTCTTTCAAGAGGTAGGTTTTTTTTTAACCTTGTGTGGTTATTTTTGTGAAATTTAGTGTGTTTGGTAATGCAGTGTAGATTGCTTTTCAAAAGTGTGTTTCATTTGAAAATGTATTAAAATGATGTTTGTTTGTTTTTTTTGAAATCATCACATTCTAAGTTATATATATATATATATATATAACCTAAAAAAGGCATCAATTTATCGCAATTCAAAAAGAAAATTCAACTACAAAAACAAACACTCCCATAAATAGGCTTCGCTAACGGAAAAACAGATTGGAGATCTAGAATATGATTGCTATTTGTTGTCACTTGTTAATTGGATTAAGCATGTGTTGGTAGAAAGTTCAGCTCCTCTTCTCCCTTTTATTGGATATAGCTGTTTGCATGTGTCGTTTTCATATTTATTGCATTGTTTTGCTGTCCATGGTTATCAAGCAAATCACTAAACAAGTTTGAAAGCCAGACTAGAGTGTTCATTCAGCTTAAATGGGTAATCTTGAGAAGAAATATTAGCCCTTGCTTGTTTGGAAAGTCAGATTTTTGGTGATTTCAGTTCAGTTATGTCATTAAGCTGCCACTCTTGTGGGTGGAAGGCTTGATTTGGTAATGAATTGAATTTTAGTGCTTTATTCCAAAATATGAAATCCAATCCAGTGTTCGGATTTTACGTAGAAATTGGCCATTGCATGGCAGGGTTCATGCAATTTTCAAGTCTTCTGTTAAAGAGTATTTGCTTTTTATATTTACTTGCACGTCCATTATGCCCACCCTAAATGACAAAAAGAAAGAACAATTAAGAGATTCATACTTAACCTAAATGGAAGAAAGGATTATCTTAGATCAATTCCACTAATTTTGGATTTGTACTCAACAAGTGAATTTGCTATACACTTCAAGCAAACTATGTTCTTAATTGATTTTACTCCACTTCCCCCAAATTTATTCTTGGAGACTAAAGAAAACTAGGAAATTTAATGTCCCCTAGAAATCTCAAGGACTGGAATAATATGGTAGAGAGTGGAGAAGAAGATTATTGAGGGTACTCCGCATGTTGTTTTGTTGTTTTGTGCGTATTGATTCAAGGCTTGCCCATGATAATGTGGAACTTGGTCAGAGTGCTAGTTAAAAATAAATAAATTAGACAAGTATTAAATGGTGTTGGTGATGGATGAGGTTTGTGGGGTGCAATAATGCACTGTTATAGGCCGTTATGCAAAAATTTGCTTACTCCATGCTTGCTTGGTACATTAATGGAGGATTAATGATGGTGGATAATATCCTCCTATTGCAGTCCTTTGTGTCTTATTCTATCTACATTTCATCTTATTTCTAGTCCGAGTCTGTTTGATGATTTGCCCTTTGAGTTATAAACATTTGAGCGATTTTCTTCAAATAAAATGTCATCTCAAGTAACTGCTCTATAGGTTGTAAGTTGAAAATATTTATTATCTAAGCATAAAGTTCGTACATTTCTGATGTATTCAGATCATATAATTTCCTTATTTTTGTTTGTTTTCTGCAGTTGTCGCTTAAGAGTAAACAAACTATGAAAAGATGTGTAAACTATGGCTTTTCTATCAACTTATCCTCTTTTGCTTAGTTACTGCATGGAGATTTTGTTTTTGGCTGTTTGTAGTCCTTGTGTTCGTTTGTTTGTTTTGAGACTTGAAATACTTTTACTTACGAGCTTAAAATGGCTTAGTTTTACCTTGTCATGTTTTGAGAATGTTGCATATCTGATTTGCTTTATTTTGCATAATTGCATTAACTTTGGTGTGTGGCTAAAACTGAAAAGGATGCTAACAGGTGATTACGGTTAATTTGATTCAGGGATATGGTGTGAATCATGGTCAGCAAGAGCATGTCTTCCCATTTGTTGATCAATGCAAAGACTCCCCTTCAGGGGTTCGTAGCATGGTGATTAATAGCGTAGAAGGGGTTGCTCAGTTGGAATACCATGATTTTGATTTACCTCAGAATTCAGAGCAGAACTTTTTCACTGGTTTTAATGGCATGGATTTGGGTGAGGATGCTACCCATCTTGTTTCCAGCTATCTGCCAAGCATGTTTCTTCCGCCTTCAGCTTTCTTAGGCCCAAAATGTGCCCTTTGGGATTGCTCAAGGCCAGCTCAAGGAGGGTTGGACTGGTGTCAGGACTATTGCAGCAGCTTTCATCATGCTGTAGCATTGAATGAAGGGCCACCTGGACTGAGTCCAATTCTGAGACCTGGAGGAATTGGTCTGAAAGATGGTCTTCTATTTTCTTCCCTTAGTGCAAAGGTTGAAGGAAAACTTGTTGGAATCCCGGAATGTGAGGGAGCTGCAACTGCTAAGTCCCCATGGAATGCTCCTGGTATGTTAATATATGTTGCTTTATGTCTTTGGTGAGCAGTAGCTATTTTTATTATTTCTGTTTGAAGCAGAATATTTCTTCTGATCAATCCTTTGCAATTTTTGTATGTTCAATTAATTTTCTTATACTATCACAGAGCTATTTGATCTTTCGGTTCTCAAGGGTGAAACAATAAGGGAATGGCTCTTTTTTGATAAGCCTCGCAGAGCATTTGAAAGTGGGAACAGAAAGCAAAGGTCATTGCCTGATTACACCGGGCGTGGTTGGCATGAATCAAGGAAGCAAGTTATGAATGAATTTGGAGGGCTTAAGAGATCATATTACATGGATCCACAACCACTGAACAATTTTGAGTGGCATCTTTATGAATATGAAATCAACAACTGTGATGCTTGTGCATTATATAGATTGGAATTGAAGGCCGTTGATGGAAAGAAGAGTGCTAAGGGGAAAGTAGCAAATGAATCAGTTGCCGATTTGCAGAAGCAGATGGGGAGACTCACTGCTGAATTTCCCGCTGAACACAAGCGAGCTGTCAAAGGACGGACCAAAGTGAATTCTAAGGCCAGTGTTGGAAATGTTTATTCAGGATCAACTCAGGTCGCACCAACCAATGAAGCATATGACAATGGACCAGGTCCACATTATGATTATCTCGCTGAGAATCTAGGAGACTACTATCTGACACAGTTTAAGAAACCATGATTGATGTGGTAACAAGCATTGTTTGTCATCTAGTTGCATCAGCTTAGGCACTTTTTTGCATAGCAGTGATGCATGGGTCTTTAGTTTTCCATCCTCAATAACATGAGTTCAATCACATTTTTCACCACAGAATTGTGCATAGTTCATTCACCTGAGTGCTGCCTTCATCACTGTTGTGGAAGTTGGAGCGTATTCTAACTTATTGAAGGTGAAGAAAAATAGCTGTTTTTCCTCAGTCCATTTTTATGTAACTGATATAGTATGCTGATTCACCATGGAAAACCACCAGAATAGCAAGAGATGGATGCAAACAGTTGCTAAAATACTTGACAGACTTTTTTTTTACTGATAGCTGCTGTTTCATGCTAATGGAATATATGGTATTGTCTGTTTAAATCGTATACTCTCGACTCTCTCAGGAATTTGTAAATATTATTTCGAATTCTTACAAAACTGTAGTTTCCCGTTGTGTTTTGATTTTCCTCTGACAGCCTATTGTGATACAAGAGAACAGTGATATTTCTGGAAATACTCAATTCCTTGTTTTCTTTGAATGGTGTAAATCTTCACAGTATTTATGTGAAGAAATGTTTTCTGAGTGTAATCATAGCATCCTTTACATTGATCTTGAGCTTGCATGGCTTGCACTTTTTTACTTAAGAGGGTTCTATAAACCATTGAATAAATCTATTCTGGACCTGTACCGGCAGTAAGTTTCTCGCATCGTGATTAACCAGATGAAACTGCATGTGCATTTCAGGATGTGCTAAAAATTAAAGAATATCTCACAAATATTATTCACGAGGGCGTTTTTTAATTAAAAAATATTTTGTGGGAATACCCACTTTCTTCCCTACATGCGTGGATCTCTGCTTCTCTTTATTGTCATTCACTTTCTGAACTGGTTTGGGAATCCATAACAGATAAATAGTGAGAATACACAGGACTTTGTGGATTGATAGCCTTGAGTTGAATGATCTATTGTCAACCATTTTACAAAAAGATGAAAATCGCCAAACACTGGATATGCCCGCAAGCATTGACTTCGTATCCAGAAAATCCTTCCAACAAGAACGCCCTTCTGTAGCCCTGGAGACGATTGAATTCGAGAGATCTGCCAAGCGCTAGCCAAACATTCCTAGCAAGGCATCTGATTATTGCAATCGTAAACTGAATAATACAGCTAGAATAGTTCGGCTACAATGGATTCATTAATTCCCTAGAGCGCCATCTTTGTCAAACTTCTATCCAAACGCTTACAAGCTATCCATGGGCATCCCTGCATAAAAAACACGGATACCATCAATGGAGTTATCGATTCCTGCCAGCCCTGCCCAGAGCATGCACAGTCACAAAGCTTGTGAAAGGGTACAGACTACTTCCTTGCGAAGCTTAACCAGGAAGCCATTCCCTTTCAAACTCTGGAGCTGGCAACAGTAGTTGGGCCTAGCACTCCTGCACCATGATCCCAACATCTATATAAATGAGACGACAGAGAGAGATGATTAATGGTTCCTGTAAAGGTTGCACTTTACTTGTCTACTGGCTCGGTTAAAGCTGCGAAACAACAGAGGAAAAGAAATCTGGATTAGATTTTTATATATTTGTTGAAATCTGATTTTCAATTGCAAATCATATACTCTTAACATATGAATAATCAACAAGATGAGAGCATATACTGAAGATCGGATTCTGTTAGAGAATAATATAAGCCCCTGTTTGGATGGGCGGTGCAACCGGCGTTTTGCCGAATTTTTTTTTTTTTTTGCATTTTAAATGAAATTTTTTTAGTGCGTTTAGATCATTTTAATATGCTGATGTCAAAAATGATTTTAAAAAAAATAAAAAAAATATCATTTTGATGTATTTCGGCACGAAAAGCACTTTGAAAAGCTACCGCAACCGCACTCCTAAACAGGCCTTAAATCATATTCTGGAACCTCACCTATCAGCTTAAGCTTTTAAGTGAGATGATTCATTAACATGGTATTAGAGCCTTATTGACCCAGTGGTCACGAGTTTGAATCTCATCACCGTCATTATATTTGATAAAAATCAAGCACAAGGTAATGTGAGCTTGTTCAAGTTTCAAGCCCAAAGGGCTTTCACTTGAGGGTGTGTGTTAGAAAATAATATAAATTATATTTTGAAGTCTCATCTATCAGCTTAAATTTTTAGATGAGATGGTTTCTTGATTCTACCACTACTAAAAGTTGCAATCTAGCGGGGGAAAACTTATTATCAATCTGCAATCCAAATGCATGGATGGAAGCCCATGAAAACAACACAAAACTCAGCACTCATAACCTGCAATTTAAAAACAAACTACACATGCTCTTACCACATACCTGTGACATTAGTGCTGAAGCTCATTTAAGAACAACACTGGAACACTGTTTTGAAACCAAAATTTGATTGAAGTACGCTCAATGACTTGGGAAACAAGTTGAGTCCATCTGCAATCAATGACTTGGGAAACCAGTTGAATCAATAGACGACAAGTTAGGAACTCTTGACTTTTTTTAAAGTAAGAATTACATACATGCATGCATGTATGCATACATACATACATAAACATACATAAACAGGCACATGCTAGCTTATAAAAATTTTCTTTTTCAGAAATTTGGCCATTATAATAATTGAGAAATTAGACCTATGGTTTTTTTAAACAACAGCTTAAAAAACCCTAAATACCTTGATAAACCTATAATGGCCTTAAACAACCTAAAAACAGGACTAAAAATCTGATTTAACTTGAAACTAAAAACTTTCTAAGCTTATATATGGTTAAGTGAAACTCCGCTCACTAAATGAAACTCATTGACATCAAGATCAACTATTTTAGTAGTTAGAATCAATGTCAATGCTAGTATTCTCTCTCTAATATCATAGTCCAATTATCTCTATCTCCTCTCTCATGTTTTTGTATCAAAATTAAATTTCAAAAACACTGAGGGGTTAAATGGGTATGTTTAAAAGGTCTTGAGGACTAAATTGAACATTTTGAAAGAACTTTAAAGCCACCACTGTTTCTTGATGCATTTTCAACATTAATCCTCTTTTTTTTTATTTTTATCCTTCATCAACAATTTGAATCAACTATCCTTTACTTTTTCTCCATGAGAATGCGAACATATAAAAAATAATTAAGGACTAAAATAAAAAAAAAAAAAAATAATGGTGAATAATGTTTTATGTACACAAAAATGCTGACATCTTTCAGTGTTTTTTATAATTGAAAGATGAATGAGGATAACAAACAATGTAACCATCAATAACTTAATTTTAAATTACAAATGTACTTAATACAACTCTTTTAAGTTTCAAGCATACACTAAGAATTTAGAATATAAAGGATGTTATACCTGACATCTTGATGATCTTAAAATTTTAATTTTGAAAGAATAGATATATAATATCTTGTTTTGATAGGAAAAAAAATTTGATTCAAAGAGTCTTCATCTAATGTTATGGTCATTACGAACCCTAATTGGCAATAGAGATCCTATGGTACAAGGCTGATTGCAAAAAAATAATAATAATAATAATAATATTATCACTTCTTAAACATCATACTTGAGGTAAATTGCATTACAAGTTTTGTCTTGGATTGCCAAGTATTGTTGTTTTTATGCTATCAATAAATCTTACTATAATATTTTTAACTCTGATGCTAGTAAATATTTAACTACAAATACTTCTAAATTTGGTGTTAGTAAATATTACATAAAAATAATATATGATATTTATGGCTTTAGCGTTAATAAATATTTAAACACAATTACTTTCATCTCTGGCTTTTGTAAGTGTTATATATAGAAAGATATGATATTCCTGATTTTGATATCAATGAATATTTGGGTGCAAGTAATTTCTCATCCCAATGCTAATAATTCTAACTTTGATGTTAGTGAATATTAAATATATGATCAACACTGTTATTGATGAATATAAACATTTACTACTATGATTCTATAATTTTTTTTATTGAAAATTCAAATGTATCAGCTTAAA
Source organism: Salix suchowensis (assembly GCA_029030765.1). Classification (NCBI taxonomy): domain Eukaryota; kingdom Viridiplantae; phylum Streptophyta; class Magnoliopsida; order Malpighiales; family Salicaceae; genus Salix; species Salix suchowensis. The sequence goes on from JAPFFH010000004.1 coordinate 10,502,528, forward strand.
TGATCTTCTAATCGACTTTGTAAACTTGTTATAAAGTATGTTAAAATGTACATAACTTTTATATTTTTTTTCATGAAAAACAAAAGTTTTTCCTTTATAATATCCGAGTGCATTATAATTTTTTTAGTATTTTATCATGCATAAAAAAATAGCATTTAGCTTTATTTATTTATTTGTTCTGTGTTTTAGGAAATTAAATAAATGAAAAATAATAATAATACTTAAACAAAAAACAAAAAAACTTAGCATGCGTGAATTAATTGACGCTGGCTTGTGTTCGGCCAAGCCTTAAAGCGTCAATTAATTCACGCCGGGAAGGTTTGGCCAGCGTGAATTAATTCACACTGCCTTTCTTTTTCCCGAGATTAACCATTTTGGTCAGCAGTGACCAAACTGGTTTAGGATTAGAGCACAAACATAACAACAACAACAACAACAATAAATAACTTATTTAGTGCTGGTGCTGTAGCTGAAGGTGTAGTAAAGAGAAACTGTATTGTTTAATTTGATGATTTTTTTTCTCTATGTTTCAACATAAGTTTAGTCATTATGGAGAGGTTTCTGGATTTTATTTTCTTCGTTCGTTGGATCTTGTGTAATAATGCATCTAAATAAGGAAGAGTTGTTAAAATCTTGAGAGATTTATTGAAGCCAATCCTTTTATATCAAGAGATAAGCAATAAACCTTGAGGACAAGTAATTAATCGTCCCCAAGAAGTATGACGTGATGATAAAGGTTTTGTGATCTACATAACAGGTCTCGAGTTCGAGTTAGGATATTCATCCATTGTAAGAGTTCTGGGACACCGAGATTTCACTTGCTCACCTGGACTCATAAAGTGCGTTTTGCGGAGAATAAGATTTCTTCACATAAAAAAAAAATCAAAAAAATAATTATTGAGATCAACAACAAATTTTCATATTAGTTATATATACTAAGTATTTAACAATGAAGTATCCTCTTTTAGTTTTGTTTAAATATATTTTCAATATATTTTTGGAATGTATACTAGAAGTTAGCTTTATTTTCATATGCATAGTTCTAGTACTAATTAGTATGTAAACTAGGATTGTATTTTAATATATAATGTAAGTTTATATATTTGCTTAGTAATCACATTTATTTTTTTATTATAATCAGAAAGTTGTGATGTTCTTATGACTTGATTAAATATCAAATTTTGTGATCTTATCTCATAATTATGCAATTTTGGCCAAAGGGTTATTTACAAGGCAGTATTGTTTTGTACAAAACCTCTTTTTCCAACATGCTATGCCAGTGAGAAACAAGCCCCCCGAGCAAATGTGTGGTTACAGCATCTTCAGTTGTCAACCCGACCTTAAAGAAAGGATAACAAAAAAAAATGAAATAATTTTCAGAGTAATTCACGATCCAAATGTTTAAGAATACAGAGAGAAGCTTTGAAATAGTAGTCAAAAGAAAAAAAAGACTGGCAGATGTGTATCCACGACATCCTAAATTTGCCTAGTTATAGACTTAGAATGGCTGTGATCAGATATGCTCTGACAAAAAGAGAAAACGGCATCCATAGTTGGCTCGAAGGTTTTAAAGTCGTTTACTTATAAAAATGGCCAGCCAATTCTAAGGCTTTGCAAACTAAAATGAGCTCCAACATAGCAGCTCAGGGAATCAAAACCCTGCACATAGCCATGTATCCATGGTTTGCCCTAGGTCACCTTACTGCATTTGTCCATTTCTCAAACAAACTTGCAGAGAGAGGCCATAGAATCTCTTTCTTCTTGCCAAAAAATACTCAATCCAAGTTTGAGCCTTTCAATCTTCATCCTGGCCTCATAACCTTCATTCCTATCACTGTCCCTCATGTTCATGGCCTCCCTACAGGCACAGAAACAACTGCTGATGTTCCCTTTCCCTTTGCAACCTCTTTTAATGACTGCGATGGATCTCACAGAACATGCCATCGAGGACCATCTTCGCATCCTTAATCCTCACTTTATCTTCTTTGATTTTACTCATTGGTTACCGGAGTTGTCACGTAAGCTAGGTATTAAATCCGTGCATTTCTGTATCATTAGCCCAGCTACCATTGGTTATTTGTTAAGTCCTGAAAGAAAACTTGAGAGCTTGACGGCAGCTGATTTGATGCAGCCTCCACCAAGTTTTCCCCTGTCATCAATCAAGCTGCGTGCTCACGAAGCTCGAGGAATATTGGCTGTTACTGTGCAGCAATATGGAAGAAACATTTCATTTCACGAACGCCATTTATATGCTTTGAGTCAATGTGACGCTATGGCCTTCAAAACATGTAGAGAGATGGAAGGGCCTTATTCTGATTATATCGAGGACCAGTTTGGCAAGCCTGTGATTCTAGCAGGTCCTATCGTGCCAGAACCACCAAAATCAGTATTAGAAGAAAAGATTGCCAAAGTGTTGGATACCTTCAAAGCTGGGACTTTAGTATTCTGTGCCTTTGGGAGTGAGTGTATTCTTAAGAAAGATCAGTTTCAGGAGCTGGTTTTAGGTCTGGAGCTCACAGGCCTGCCCTTTTTCGCTGTCCTCAAACCACCTACCGGAGCTGAAACAATCGAGTCAGCCTTGCCAGAGAAAGTTTGAGGAGAGAATTAAAGGGAAGAGGATTTGTTTATACGGGCTGGGTCCAGCAACAGCTGATCTTGAGGCACCCTTCTGTGGGATGTTTCGTGACTCATTGTGGATCTGGGTCGTTGTCAGAGGGTATGGTGAACACGTGTCAGTTAGTCCTGTTGCCAAATGTTGGAGACCAGATAATCAATGCGAGAGTGGTGGGTGGAGATCTGAAAGTTGGAGTGGAGGTTGAGAAAGGTGAAGAAGATGGCTTGTTTACAAGACATGGTGTCTGCGAGGCAGTGAAAGCTGTGATGGACGATGACAGTGAAGTGGGGAAATTGGTGAGAGCCAACCATGCAAGGTGGAGAGAGTTTATGTTAGGCGAAGGGCTTGAAAACTCTTATGTCGATGGTTTTGTCGACAAGTTGCATGAACTGTTGGACTGATCCGGCGGTTTGATGAATTGAGCTGATCCGGTTTGATCCGGTTTGATGAATTGAGCTGTTGGAGTGATCCGGTTTGATGAATTGAGCTGTTTGTTTTTGCTTCTAATTTCTTCCCCATGTATTCTGTAGAGGCACGCAGCTTCTGGCTAGAAACATGTCTTACCGTAAATGCAAGGTTTCTGTGTCATTTTTCTATGTTGTTATCAGCTGTTCAGTCCTCCAGTTTGGTAATAAAACTGGCCACTTGGGGCCTGACAGGTTACGCATTAGATCATATCGAGAGAGGTAAATTTATGTCTTTAATTTTCTATTTCTCTGACCGAATTTAAATCATTGAATTTAAAATTAAATACCAAGATTTAAATGTTAATTATATTTCTTAATTTAAAATGATGTTTGAAATGGATATCAATTCAACATCATCAAGCTTTAAGACCATAAGAGGATTTAAATTTTGATCATGCATGTTTCGTAATTATAACAGGTCTCAAGTTTGAGTCAGGACGTATATATTTTATAAAAATATAGAATAATCAGGGTTTTACTCACTTATCTGGACCTACAAAGTATATTTTTCAAAGACAATGTTTTCTTGTATTCAAAAAAAAGTTTTTTAAATTGGGAAATATTGGTGATTCAAATTGTATGATAACCTAATATTAACATAGTATTTATAAATAAAAAATAAAAAATAAAAAATGCATTTATTGCGAGAGAAGAAGGGCAAAAAATGATCATCAACAATCAAATCAACCGAGCTTGAAAAGTTTTATAATTTATTAGGAGATTTGGAAGAAAACTTGACAAGTCAACTATTAGTCATCGTAGATTATAGAAAAATAATCAACCACAACTAAAGTCCACATGATAAATAAAAAAATCTCAATCTATTTGTAGTGGAGTTCTTACAAATTATACTAGCAAAATAGAATAAGTTAATTAAAATTCATGAAATTATCAACAAATAAACTTTAGGTTGTATTAAATTGAATCTATTTATTTATCTAATATAGGTGGGATCATCATCTACTACGGAAAGATCTCATAATTAAAATAGTTAGCTAGGTTGGCATTATCATGTATTAAATAATATTTATTCAATTTAAATTTAATTAATAAATATAATAAAACATGCCAAGATTCAAATCCATTTGATATTAACAAACTGAGTGCATAGGTTAATATTATTACAAATTTTCCAAGGAGGTTGAGCGATCTGGGCTAGGCCCGAGTTTTGATTTTCAGGCCTAAGCTGGCAGACCTTCACTTTGCTGTGTGCTCCTAAACCTTCCATCTATCCCGTCTCCACCGTTCGATCAACAGATTTACCACGTGAAAGGCATCGAATCCGTGTGGACAAAACAGACACAATAAAATTTCCTCTTCACCACACGCTGGTCCAAGTTTTCTCCTCTAGGGTTTTGCCTCTGGAACACATCCATCCATCCATCAGGAAGGATCAAATCAAATCAAATCAAATCCTGCTCTCTTCCACTTCGAAATCAAACAGAGTTCATCTTCCTTCTGATTAGAACTAAAAGCCTGTCAATCCTTCTCTTTTTCCTCTATTTATTTATTCATTTAATTATTTGATTTCCTATTGTTTTGATTTATTAAGATGGGAAGAGGAAAGTTTAAGGGAAAGCCTACCGGTCAGCGTCACTTTTCTACCCCCGAGCAGATGCGTAAGATTGTCTTCTTCTTCTTCTTCTTTTAAGAAAAAAACAATTTTCAGTTGGATCTGGATAATTATTTATCCAGCTATAAATTGTTGGTTTCAATTTTTTTTCTAAAAAAAAGCTGAGTTTTTTTTTTTTGGGAAAATTAAGGTTTTTGTTTTGGGGGTTGGTTTGTAATATTCGATTTGTTGCAGTTGCCGGGACCTCAACCCGTCCTCGGACGTTTAAGCGGGTATGTAATTGTTTTTTAATGTAATTATGTTTTTTTATGTAATTGTTTTGGTGAAGTGAATGCTGTGTTTGAGAGAGAGTCTGTCTCCAAAATGTTTAGGAGGAAGCTGAGTATGAAGAGGAAAAAGAAGGAGGAGGAATCGGAGGAGGAATCTGAAGATGAAGATCCTGATGTTAGTAATTATTAAAATATTTTTTTTATTTTTTTTAAAAAAACTGGAATGGCTTGTTAATCGGAAATCGGTTGACAATGTTCAGCAAAAGCGGAAAGGAACTCAGGGTATTATTGAGATTGAAAATCCCAATTTGGTGAAAGCGAAGAACTTGAAAGCTAGAGATGCTGATGTAAGCTCCTGTTTCTATGTTTTCTTAGTGATAGTCTTAGATCTAGAAGTAATGTTGTTGTTATTTGGCGTTTTCAGACTGGGAAAACATCAGAGCTTTCAAGGCGTGAAAGGTTAGTGGATTGGATTTCATTTGTATTGATATAATTGTGTTGCTATTAGGACTCAGTCTTTAGGAGCTCTAGATTATTACCTAGAGAAATATTTGTTTGACTCTGCTTGCTTCGGTTCTTTTGCAGGGAGGAGATAGAGAAACAAAGGGCTCATGAGCGATACATGAGGCTGCAAGAACAAGGGAAAACAGAACAGGCTAGGAAAGACTTAGGTAAGAGCTTATATGCTTCTGGGCCTAGTGTGAATATTATGTATTTGAGCATGGGTTGAAGGTATATATTTGCCATGTTGGTCTAGTAAGAAATGATTTAGATTTCATATATTGCTGTGCTATTTTATGATGTGACATGGTTAGCATGTCTCATCAGGTTTTGTGGGTTTATCCCATCAATATTACTTTTAACTTTAGCCTAAACATTTTGGTTTTGTTTTGCTAGTTCCATTTTGGTCAAATAATAGTTTTTTTAAATAATGAATAATTTTATAATATCAATCATATCTCTTAATCCAACTGTTAGATTGAGATGAAATTTTACAACATATTTATATATACCATGTTAAAATTTCAGAGCAATCCAAAAAATATAATGATCTTGCAAGATTGATAATAATATTCTTATAATATTATACATGTTCATAATTTCGTTTAGAAAAATCATTTTATTATCTTTTCTTAGATTAAATTGCACAACTCTAAATAATTTTATTTTTAGATTTACACAATTTTTTAATTAATTAATACACACACACACACATTTAAACAGTACAAAACTGAAATGACATACTGAAATGCTCCGAAACTAAAACATTCTGAACCAATTATAAAAACAAAGTACCAATTGAAACAGAATTATCAATCTTGCTTTAACTCTATGTTTAACACCCAATCTCATCACATTTCTATACTTGTTCGTGTGAGATAGCTTATGCCCAATCTCTCATTGGATTTCTATACTTGTTTGTGTGAGATGGCTTGGGTCGAGGAATGTTTCTCTCCTTCTGTGTTCTATTATTTGCAGCCCACGTATTTTTCCATGGTTGTAAGTTGCGTATTCTACTTTTCATGCAGAACGACTAAGTCTCATACGCCAGCAAAGGGAGGAAGCTGCTAAAAAGCGAGAAGAAGAAAAGGCTGGTAAGGCTCTAGGAGAAACTGCTTCGCTCTCCATTTTCATATATTCTTATAAATGACAAAAACTGTGTTTTTGCAGCCAAGGAGCAGAAGAAATCAGAGACTCGAAAATGACCTTTCGAGGTAAAATATCAACAATTAGTGCCCTCCATAATATATGCTAGAAAGAACTTGCTAGCTGGTCTGTAATTTTCCCAGTCTGCGTGGACTATGTTATTGGTTTTGAAAAGCAAATAGTTTTATTTCATGCTTTTTAGAAAGGTTGGACTTTAATTTGTATAAGAATATTTTGTATTCTATTTGAATTTTGAACATCCAGCAGGAGCATTTGATATGAATTTCTTCTCTTTTTTTTCCCTGCCAGCCCTCAACTCTGGCATTGTAGTATTTTGACATTGTTTCATTCCTACAGATGAGAGAATACAAAGTCAAAATAAATAGAGTTGTTGCAATTATATTGTTGCAACAACAATCAACAAAAAATAGCAACGCAAATGGAAATATAACAATGAAATATAACAATAATAATGAAAACACAACAACACAGCAAATGGATATCGGGGATTGGGGGGGGTTGGGGGGGGTGGTTGTAGGGGAGTTGACGGTGAGCGGGGGGTGGCGACGGCCAGAGGAAGAAAAGAAGGTGGGTGGGTGGTGGGGTGGGTTTTTAGTAATAATAATTAATAATTATAATAATTATTAATATAATAATATTTAGCATAAAAAATATGGGTATTAATTTGTAATTAATTTGATTGAATTATTTGTAATGGGATGTATTTTAATTAATTATGTTTGAACTTATTGGTTATTTGTTATTGTATTCATTTTGTTTTTTTAAGTTTTTCTAACACTCGAAGACAATAAGTAACATTAATTAACTTCAAATACAACAATCATAAGAAAAACATACATATTACTTGAAAAACATACAATAAATAGCTTAAATTTCAAATATTATGAGTCTTTTAATTATATTTAAATTCATTTTTTTTAATTTAAATATAATTAAAAAATTAATAATAATTTTATTGTTGGAGGGTTTTTTTCAAAAATAATTATTTAATTATATAATATATAATTAATTATATAATTAAACTATATACAAAATAATTAAATTTTATTTTAAATAATATAAAAAATGACTCTTCAAAATAGCTCTTACCATTAGAGAGCACATCAACTCCACACTATTCAAAGAGCCATTGTTATGATTTGGCTTTCCAAAATACCTATTGCCATTGGACTTGCCCTCATGGTGTCGGGTGACTTAGGTTCAAAGGTGTCACCTTAGGACCAATTTATGTCCCATTAGAAAAGGTAATTTGTGTGCTCAAAAAGTATTTTCTATTTTTCAATTTCAATATTTTACTTCCTTCTAGTTTTTAATTAAAAAATCAGAAAGCCTTTTCTTTTTTTTATTGTTTTAAAATATTATTTCAATTAAGAAAACTAGAAAACATCTTCATATTGTATAGTTTTATATTTGAAGAAAAATAGAAAAAAAAGAATATCCTGCTCAAAACAAACTTGTGTGTTAGGATACATTTTTACACAGGAAGTTGATGTTTTTTTAATGAATTTTTGTATGATTTTAATGTACTGATATTAAAAATATAAATAAATATTTTTGACATATTTTAAATTAAAAAATAATTTTACAAAAGCTGCATTACTAAATACATATTAAATGTATTGTCTATTATTTATTTATGGGAAAATTACCCTAACAATTGAGTTGTTGAAATAAAAAATTACATTACTTTATTTATACTTTATATATATTATGAACATTATAAATTCATAACATTTTGGAGGGCATCAAAAACATAAAGTCAATAAAAAAAATTAGATTCTTTACAATATTACTATTATATTATATTTAATAATTAAATAACTGTGGATGCGTTAAAATAATAAAATAAATATTTATTCTTGAGTTTTCAGTATTCCATGCTCCCTAGGCTGCTATCAAATATAGCGAGGGAGGGGCGAGCAAATACTTTATACCTGTTTGAGAGGACGGTTGTGGTTGTTTTTGAAAAATATTTTTTATTTAAAAATATATTAAAATAATATATATTTTTTTTAAATCATTTTTGACATTTAAAAACATCCAAAAAAATTTATTTTAAAAAAAAATTAAATTTTAGTCAATTACCGGTTTGATCGCAGTGCCACTTTAACTAGAGAAGAACAGCAAATAAACCATAACATTAATTAAGATTCAAAATGGGCTTTACAAATTCATCTATAGTTCTTGAAAAATAGTAAAATTTAAATAGCTGATATTCTTTTCGTCAACATATCATATTGTCGTATGGTCAGATAAACCTGTATGGAGTCCCAAAAGACAGACGACAATCTCTAGGCTCTGTGTTCATGATGATCAAGTTAATAAAATCTTGAAAGAGAAATTAACATTTCAAAACTTTCCGATACTCATGACGAGCAGCATCCAGCCTTTTTCACAGCCGACACATCGTCTCTGCTTCCGACATTAATCGTCTGTCCTTTGGGCAAGTATGTCGAGTCGTCTCCGACGTCAAGAGTTTTCCTGCTGACAACACGGTAGATCTGGGTCAGCACTTCTGTGAAAGCATTTTCGACATTCATCGACTCGAGAGCAGAAGTCTCCATGAAGAATGTTTTCTCTCTCTCAGCAAAACCCTTGGCATCTTCGGTGGCCACCGCACGGAGGTGGCGCAGGTCTGCTTTGTTTCCGACGAGCATGATCACATTGTTAGCATCTGTGTGATCGCGAAGCTCCTTCAGCCATCTCTCCACATTCTCGAATGTAACATGGCGGGTTACATCGTAGACTAGCAAGGCTCCGACAGCTCCTCGATAGTATGCGCTTGTTATAGCACGGTATCTTTTGAGAAAAAAAAAGAAGAAATGTTAGAAATAATTAAGGCAGCCGAGCTTGATACATCATCATCTAAACAAGAAATTCTTACAAGAAGTTTTCCTCTCCTCTCTTACAAGAAGGCAGGATCCATAAATTATTTTCATGATGAATCCCATGTTTATACAAGAAAAGAGAGTACAGTTCTTGACACGCCAAATAATTTCTCCATTTTGAAAGCATTGTAGAATTATAAACCAAAAATAGAAACATTGGCGTTGCTTGGTTATATTAATCTAGCCCTTCTGCTTTGCAAAATGATTATAACAAGGAAGGAATATTGCAAACATTGATTAAATTCCAAACCATCAGGTAATGCCAAGAAAGTCTTAATTCTGATTAATAAACTTTGATATCGCAGATCCCAAAAATCACCTTCACATCACCCTGTAGTTCCTTCCATTACATTTTACTGGTTATTCATAATTATGGATGTTTAACGTCAAACCCACCACCGTACCATGCAAATCATTTCTATGGCATCAAAATTGGCACATTTGAACAATTCATTATATATTGCCAAAAAATTGCTAAGTTTTAATAGTTTTCTTTATTGAAAATTCAAGAAAAGCCAATATTCCGATCCAAATTATCAAAATCGCAACCAATCAAGACATGAAACAAAAATAAAAACGAGGGATTGAATTGGATGAGAGATCTATAAGAAATAAAGAGGAAGGGAATGTGGGGTAACCTTTCTTGACCAGCAGTGTCCCAAATCTGGGCCTTGACGATTTTATCATCAACCCGAATGCTGCGAGTAGCAAACTCGACGCCAATGGTGGATTTGGATTCGAGGCTGAATTCATTTCTCGTAAAACGAGACAAGAGATTGGATTTGCCAACACCTGAATCACCGATCAATACCACCTTAAACAAGTAATCGTAATCATCGTCCGCTCTATACGCTCCCATCTGATGGGTTTCTTTTCTTCTTTTATTTCCCTTCTTTTTATGTCGTTTCAGCCACCTTTTATATTGAGTTAAGGTTTGGACAATGACAGGGAAAGGATTATATAAAGCAAATTAAGCAATGTCGTTTTTTAAACACGAGGTGGGTTGTGTGGGCTTTTCTTCTTCTCTCTCTCTCTCTCTCTGTTTCATTATAATTAATGAAGGAATTATGGGCTTTTATTAGGATTATAGTTACGTTTTTTTAAATTTATTTATTTATCTATTGAGTTGTACCAATTAATTCTTCGGTGAATTGTTGCGTGAAAAATAATCTTTTGCCAAATCATCATCAGTTCAGTTCATATGTGATGTACATGAAAATCGAAATAAATATGTACTTAATTCCGCCGAAGGCATGGCCTTAAGAAATATATGTGTATATATATAAAATAATCTCCAAATAATTATTTTAATTCTAATGGTGCATGTTAAAAAAAATAAAATTCATTCCGTTAGTTCCATGAGATAAAAGTTACTAGGATATGTTTCGAAGTGTAGCAGATTTTTTTTTATAAAAAAAAGTAATTTTCATCATTATCAACCTTAATTAGCCACAATAAATTAAAAATTAAATCTAGAAAAACAAAACGTTATTTGATATTGATTTCATATTCACTTATAATTTGTTTAACTCATGTTAATTAAAATAGATTTCAATCACAAGGTTGTCGCCCCATCATACTTGACGCTCAAGACAACATTGTATTTTTTAAAAAACAATAGCTTATTAAGTGTTTAAAAATACAATAACTTTCTGCTTTCAGAGTGCATTTTCAAAGTACATTTCACTTGAAGTGGTCGTTTGGTATTGCATTTTACAACTGAGTTTTGAGGGAAAGCAGTTTGATTATCGTTTGGTTACTGTACAACCACAACTTCAAATGCTATGGGGCTTACCAAAAAAGCTTTTCGAACCACCGTTTATAAAAAGTAGAAATTCTCTGCTTTGCCTACGTTTCCTTTCTCCACCAAACATCTCACCGACAGAACACAAATCTACAAATTACCGTTGAAACATTTATGCCAAAATAACCCTTAAGATGAATATTGATCGCTATTGTTTCAACAACACGTTAACAATGTTGCTCTTGTTGCTCTTTCTTCGTCAATGTGTGTTTGTCCTTTGTTGATGTTTCTTTCGATTGTTCTACAGAAACAATTTGGAGATGAGAGATATAGAGAGGCTTTGTGTTAGTTTTGTTGTCGTTGTTTGGTTTGGTAGTGGAGATGGGAAGAAAGGGTAAGGAGAAGAGGGCGAGCAAGGCTCGTCTTCTTTCTTTTCCAGTAATTGGAATAGGGAAGTTTGAGGGAAGGGAGAGTGAGAGAGAGAGACTCTCATGAGAATTGATGCTAGAGAGGGGATAAGAGAGGAAGAGCTGGGAGCTTTAAAAAAGCATTTTTTTACTGGAAAAAAAGCTTGTATAGTAAAAAACATTTTTTTTAAAAAAATTGTTTTTTTATGTTAAGCAACAAACATAATGAGTGGAAATTATATGGGGGTAAGCTTTAAAAAGCAAAAAAAAATTAATAAAAAGAAAAATTTTGCTTTGTTGATTTGTCAAGAAACTTTTAATTTTCCTTTTTTAAAAAAAGAAACAAGGAGACAAAATCAGGCATCGACTATGATCTACTTCACAAATCAGTCCCAATTTTCAAAACTAATAAAAATATGGCTCAGCATCTCAACATTTTAAGCTAACCATTTACTTAATGATAAAGAAGTGTGTACACACAATATATATATACTAGCTATATGCCCGCGCGTTGTCGCGGGCATTGTTGCGTATATAATATAATATAATTACATAAAAAACAATAAACTTATAATATAAAAGTTCAGAACGACAATATAACAGAGTTTGTTTTGTAAACATAGGTTACATCTTTTGGTATATACATAGTGTCACAAAAGATGACAAAAGAGTGCTAATTATATAATTTGTACATCAGCGCAAAATAGAGGGATGTTGAGGTGCAGAGCGAAGTGAAATCCCTCCTTTGAAATGAGACATCATTTTGTTGCTAATCTTCCTGAAAAAAATAAAATTCGCAAAGTAATAAATGAAATTATAAAGAAATTAAGTCACGCATTAAAAAATTTCAGGAAATATTATGAAAGAATAAATGCAGTAAATCAGCAAAGAAACAATTAAAAACTAATATTATATGTTGTAAAAATCATTGTAGACATTAGAAAAAAGGAAGAGAAGATTTGGATGTATAGAAAAAACATAGATACATATATGTACTTGGAGAAAGTGAATGGGACGAATGATAAAGCAATTCAAGTAGATCTAACATAAACATTTAGACGAAAACAATGAATAGCAGAAAATGATTTATTATCAGTAACAACCTTAAATTTTTTTCTTCTATTTGTTTAATGTTTCCACTTACAAAAAGAGTAGATGAAGTATGGGGTTTTTTTTTTCCTATCGCCGAAATTTCTAACGAAATTTCGGCAGAGTTTCCCCTATATCGGGAGATCCCAATTTATTCATAACACAACCTGCACACAATCTGAGTAATATTTCATCCATAATCACATCCATTTTCAACACAATCAATTGCATAATTCAATCTAGAATATGTTCAGGACGATATTCATTCCTAAAGTCCATTATAAGATCTAAAGTTAACTTTAGGTATAGAAATCAAATCACTTAAATGCATGACTTAGGTATACAGCTAATTATATAGTATATATATTGAATGTATCATGCATTTTGAATTAACTTCAGTAACAAAAACTAAGAATGCATATGTGTCTTAAGTAACAAAAATTAAGAATGCATAATTGGTGTGCAAAACGACCTCTAATGATGTAGAAAGGTTGTCTTTGTTCCTTTTAGTTGGTGGTTCATCTTCTTCATCGAGAATGATCGATTTCTGTTTTAGATGACTGCAAAATTAAGGAACAGAGAATATTATTGTATAAGGAAGTTTATTTATAGGGAATGCAGGTGATGTATGAAAGTAAGGGCATGAAATTGTTCAGCAATGATTAAAAGTATTGAATATGGGAATATAAATATATGTGTGGTAAAACGAAACTTACATTTTTTCTGAATGAGGATCGGTGAAATCCAAACTTTTCTTAGCTTTCAAGCGGTAACTGTCTTCTTGGTGTTGAGATGGTGGAGTGTTGTCAGGTGGTGTTATTGGAGTAAGCGTGTCCACTTGAACTATTGATGAGTCTTCAATAGTAATGGTTGTAGGAGTGGTTGAGGACCCAACACCAAATTGTTCTGATTGGATCTCTGAAGATTGTTTGATGCCTTCGTGAAAAACATTTGTAACGAAGATGTCACATCTGTTGATTGCTGATTTATAAGCCCCGAAACGTAGTTGAAAGATTTTCATCTTGTTTAACACTTGTGTCATTTGTGGTGGGACTTTATAAGGATCAACATATTTCTTGTCATAAACCAGATGATGTGCTGAGACGTTGAAAAAGTTCTCAGCAGTTTTTCCAGATAAGAAGAAGTTTGTGACATCTTTGTCATCAGTTACAATGCAGTTGACTTTAAACCTGCACCAAAACATGAATAGTTATTTGTGGGCATTGAATAATAAACATGAATAATAATGTGGGCATTGAATGTTTTTTACGATGGAATTGGTGCAGAGTCTGGAGTTCCATGTTCAAAGCATCTAAGGTTGTCTGATGGTCCTGAGAGTGTTTTAGTGCATTTTGGGCATGTTTTGGACCACCACCCATTAAAGAGATCATAATCAGTAATAGATGCCATGCAAGTGAATCGCATATTCTGCATTGAGAAAAGCAGAAGTGAGAATAGAAGTTAAAAAATACAGTTAAAAGAGTATGCATAAGCATTAGTAATGAAACCTTATGTTGATGTGGATCCATGCATAAGATCTCTTTAATTGTTTTTCGGTTTTCATTTATTTGTTGTTCCAATGACACAACAACATTCAAAGATGGAGGAAGTTTATGGACATCATGCGGCACCTGGCTATAACTGTATTTAAAAGAATTTCAAATAGTTAACAATAAATATTTATTGCTTAAGCAAAAATGAAATGGGAAATTTTTTTAGAGCAAGAGGGTTTTACAATTGCTTATATGGCAGAACTTCTGGAATATTTGGATTGAAATACCAAAGTGATGCAGCAGTCCCAGTTAAATTTGCTGCACCTGAATGCAAGTAAGAGAAAAAGAAGTAACAAATATGAATGAGAAAAAATTACAATTGGGTAACAAAGGCAAAAATGGTTTGATGCTATCGTATTAAAAACAATACAGCAAACCTTTAAATTCTGTAACTCGAAACCCGGCAAAGACAACAATTATGGGAGATTCTTGCGCATTAGCGATATTATCATCAAAGCTTCGAGCAACGTCGCCCCATAAAGTAACTCGGAGATCTTCTCCTCTGTTTGAAACTTGGAATATTTAGATAAAACAATGGAAAACATAAGCTAGAAATGTAATTTTAGCAGTGGAAATACCTTATATTCTCAATGATGAACTCTTTTTTATCTTCAAGTCTGTGACCTTGAACTAATATCTTTTCAATTGGCTGGATTCCTTTAAGTCGACCCAGAACATCTAGAATAATCGAAAGGTTAGTGAAATAATGCCTTTTTTTCCCAGTTTCAATAAAAAAATCTTTTTGATACCTGTAAGAACTCTTGATCCCCTGCCTTTGGTTAAGACATGTGCAAAGTCAGTGAGGTTGAAATGGTATCGTGGCACATCATGTTTAACAGAATCGAGATGCATTATCTTGGTATCAGACTTTAAGTCAATAATTGCTTCGTGATCAACGACAATATTAGCAGCTCGATTTTCGTAGGTGTAGAAGTCTTTAATCTCAATATAGGAACCTTCGATTATGTTGAGATTGAAAAATTCTGCATCTCTTGCTTTGGATGATCCTTGTATAGCTCCACCCTACGATGCAAAAACGTGTAGGAAACAATATTAGAATTATTAAGACATGGTTGAAATTGATGAATGCTAATAAGATAGTGTATTTAATGCAAAAGGAAATTATGACAACATGTGAAGAAAATCTAAATACGGATGGTAGCGTATTTAATGTAATTTATACATGGAAAGGAATAAAGATGATCTATATATATATTGTGCAGGAAAATTGTAAGAAAACAAACAAACATACATGCAGAGAAACATATGGTTATAAATTATAAATGATATCAAGTTAAAAGTAAATAAGATGGTGAACTTTATAGAGGGCATCTAAGTATAAAACAGGGAAAATTGTTGTGTAAATAGTGTGTGCAATTTGAGAACCTGGTGGTCAACCAAAAGACAGTTGAAGCTACTTGTGTGTCCATTTTGCATTGGTTTCCAAACGCGACAAACTCTGGCTTGGATCAATGGATAGAAAAGATATTTCTTGATATTTTTCAAAGGTATCGCCATCAATCTGCAGAATAAAAGCAAAAATAAGCTGATGTGGATGATGGAGGTAATATAAAAAGAATGCGCATACACTTTTAACAAATAATAGATAGGTTGCAAAAAATAAAAAAGATGCACATAAATGAGAACAAATAGCTGAAATATAGCTGACAATATGCATATAAAAGAATAAAGTTAGAATGTAAGAAAGAAGAAATCATTTTGAATGGGAAGAAGACCTTTTGGCAATGAGTTGAGGACATCTTTGTAGACAATATTTTTAGCATAATCAAGCTGTTTTCCTTCTTGGTCACATGAAATGATTTTCAAACCCTTTTTGGATGTAACCCTTGAGAGAGCGACATATAGTTGGCCATGTGTAAAAACTTGCTCCTTTAAGAAAACACCAACAAATTTTAATGATTGTCCTTGGCTTTTATTGATTGTCATAGCATAGCATATTCTTATTGGAAATTGTCTTCGTTTGATTGTTAATGGGCATTTGTCATCATTAATTGAGAAGACAATCCTTGGTATAAAGACTCGATCACCAATGTGTGAGCCTGTTATGATTTGAGCTTCAATAACTCTATCAGCAAGTTGTGTAGTGATAAGTCTTGTTCCATTACATAAGCCTATCATTGGACTCAGATTCCTAAGCAACATAATTGGCGCTCCTACTTTCAAAGCAAGAATGTGCGAAGGAACACCACTGAACTCAAGCTGGTTTATAAATTCCAATGGATATAATAAGTTCATATTGTCGTCATCACTGGAAGATGCATCAATAGAATCACTACTCAGATAAATATGTTGAGAACCATGTGTAATTCCAAGTATGAAATTATTGATTTCAGTAACAGTAATGTTCTTTGGTGTGACAATCGCCCTTTCTTTAAAGTAAGATGGTTTGAGAGCAGGTTGTTCAATGTCGGGATAAATAGCTGAAACCATAGCTTTAATTGGATCACCAGAGGTATGTAGTTGCAAATCACATGGAATTTTAATCAAAGATTCATCAAGCTCATCAAAAAAAGGTACATCACAAAGGTCTCCGTCACCTATCTTAAGAATCCATTCAGCAAACGCTGTAATTTCATTGATTTCATCTGAACCAAGACCATCAATTGACAATCTCATATTTTGTTTTAGCAACATGATTTCAAATTTTGGCCAAAGTGGTGAACTACTTAAAGAAGCATTAATAATATCTTCTTTTGTTCC
The DNA here is from genome assembly GCA_029030765.1 of Salix suchowensis. NCBI lineage: Eukaryota > Viridiplantae > Streptophyta > Magnoliopsida > Malpighiales > Salicaceae > Salix > Salix suchowensis. The sequence goes on from JAPFFH010000004.1 coordinate 10,519,521, forward strand.
TCCAAGTCTAACAGGGAGAATTTGACGATAATCCCCACCAAGTAAAATAGATTTCCCACCAAAAGGTTGGTTATGATGGGAATGACCAGTTTGCCCTAATATATCACGTAATGATCTATCCAATGTTTCAAAACAATAGCGATTATTCATAGGAGCTTCATCCCATACAATAAGTGTTGTCGTTTCAATCAACCTTGAAAGATGAGTGTTTTTCTTTATTTCACATGTTGAGTTCTCATTTATAGCAAGAGGAATTTTAAACCTTGAGTGAGCTGTGCGACCACCAGGGAGTAGAATAGATGCAATCCCTGATGATGCAACTGCAAGAACAATTAATCCTTTTGATCTAATACTATTAATAAGTGAATGCCATAAAAAAGTTTTCCCTGTGCCACCATGCCCGTAAACAAAAATAAGAGATTGTTGATTTCTTGAAATTGATTCCATAACTCGATCATAAATTTTCTTTTGGCATGTGTTAAGCAATGAAATTGATGCTGCATTATTGCTTCGAAGTTCAGAAATATCATAATTGAGTTCTTCTCTAAGGAGATTATTTCTAATTTCAGACATCAAACGATCATTTAGCAGGGGTAAATTATAGTCTTTGAGGGATGTTGCTGAGGCATTAAAAAGTTGTTCAAGTTCATAAAGAACATAATTCTTAAGTTCATCATCTCTGAAATGTAAATCATGTGGGGAGAAAGATGATAACTTGATTCTAATATCGTCATGCATTGTATGCCAAAATTGATCAAGCAAATCTTGGGGGCTAGCAATCTCACAAAATAGAGTTATACTGACAAATAGTTGCCTAAGCTGTGAGGAGGAAACAGTTAAAAACAGACTTTCGAAAAAAGCTTCGACCCCATTCTTTGCCATCACCAAGGAGACCAAGTGCTTTGCAGGCAAGTTGAAAGGTTGGATAAACAACACCAGAGACACAACGTAGATATTCAAAGCTTGTAGCTCCTTTAATATGGTTCAACAACATTTTCAAGAAATACAGTTCGCCAGCAGCAGGATGCACATATGTTATACGTCCAAGAGAAAAACCTCTTGTTCTGTAAATCCATTCTTTCTGCCTAGCATCCCAAACATATTTGTTTGGAAATTGTGAGTAATATAACTGTGTTGCTTCAACATCTTCCTTGTTTCGATCAAACCATCCTGTGAGCATTGTCTTATTGAGACCGGGTTTTCTTAAAACAGAAGATAAGTTTTGATTTCCAAAGAAAACAACAGAATGCTGCAATGGCAAATGTATTTGAAGTCTTTCAACTGCTGGAGTTCTTGAATGGATTGGAAATTGCAAGAGTCGCCATACAGCTTCATAAGGACAAATAAATCTACAATTAAGATAAGCCTGAATCTCATCATTTCTTTGACCTTGAACAACAGCTCGACACCTATCAGATCCTTTGCTAACATATTTGAAAAGATATTTTATGAGCATTGATTGGCAACAAATTTCAACATTCACATGAGCATTATAACGAATTAGAAGTTCTCTGTTGTATGGAACAACATAGGAATTAGAGAGAGCAATGCCATTTTTTAGAACAAATGAGCTAGGAAAGTTTCGTCGCTTGTAAAACACAAACCCATTCTCACCAAAAACTGTTGATTCTTTAAATTTTTTTGGGAAATGTTTAGAGCATTTATTTCCTTTCATACATTGGGCTTTTGGGCTAGCAATCCCGCATGGACCGTGCAGCGATAAATTTCGAAACAATTGCATAGCAATGAGGATCATC